>VTPC01091258.1:0-347611 GCA_011009095.1 Ignelater luminosus | reverse complement strand
AATAGTAATAGTAATAGTAATAGTAATAGTAATAGTAATAGTAATAGTAATAGTAATAAACTTCTCTATTGGAATTAACATCTTGTTTGGCCTACATTAATACATTTATACACAAAAAAGCAAGGCGAAGTTCAGTTAATGACATGACGCATCAACTGTTCTCCCATTTGATTGATCGTGGCACTACACTCCTGGTGCAGTTTTGCCGCTTCTTTGCTGATAATCCCCGTTCTGGGGTAGATTAGTCCTCATTTTCTTGTGTAGTGCATGGGGTTTATGCTTTTTTAATTGTTTCTGCGATTTCTCTCCATTTCTTTCTATCTCTTGTTTTTTTCTTTCCATTCAATCACTCTTACACCCTTTACGTCTTCTTCAACTTCTTGTAACCACCTGTTCTTTGGTCTGCCTCTTCTTCTTTTATTTGCTGGTACCCATTCCATTATTGTTTTGATATTGTTTTCAGCCCCCGATCTCCAAACATGTCCAGATCATTTGATCCTCATCATTCTAATTTGTTTTACTATATTTTCACCTTTTAATTCATTCTCTATTTCGTAGTTTATTCTCCTTCTAGTTACATTACCTTTTGTTTTTATTGGACCTAATATAGTAATAAATAAAAATAATGAAAAGTATATAAGTAATTGGAATTACAATTTTGCCTTTCTTTGCTAGGATACCCGTCAATGTTAAGATCTTATAGAAATAAAATTTGCTGCTATCTAGAGAACGAAAACAAGAATATCCAAGCAGCTAAATGTTTTTCCAGGTTTCGACTATTTTGACAGGTATTTTAAAATAAGAAAAACCAACTACACCAAAAAAATGAGAGAGATCGTAACACTATACATATATATTTTATGCAGAAACAGAGAAAGTTTCGTTATGATACACCTTAAGTATTGCTTTAAACTGATTGTGCTAACAAGATAATGCTGAAACTAGCACCGAAACTTGGCAAACGGCACTAGTCTAAGATTTTGATAAAGATTGCTATAAAATTTTGCTACATTATTAGAAAATCCTCGCTTACTTAATTGAGAATGGCAAATAGCTATTGTTCTGTTACCCCAAAATCTTAGATTCAAATTATGAAAATCAGTGCTATAAGTGATTTATTATACATAAACGGAGTTGTTTTTGTGGTCAAGATTTTATTATACACTATGCAACAGCCTCCTGTTACAAATGTTTAGCCAGTTCATATCTTGTGTAAAGCTCTAATACCAAATATCAATCGAAGACAAGAGTTCTGGACTTTTCGAATACAAACAGAATCACGCAAGTCAATGCATTGATCATACACTGAATCACAGCAATCAAACTTAGATAAAAAAATTGTTGCATAATAGTTTCCTGAGCTCCTTATTTAAAACATGCCAACTATGGTAGATTAATTTGCAATACGCACAGTGGAGACACTTAGATATATGAAGCCTGAATTTCAGCTTATGATCAAGCGTTAAACCTAAGTTTTTAGCAGTCTCAAAAACCACCGGTAAAATCTCTTCTTTAATCGGTTTACAGACTGCATCACTCTTAACCTGTAGTTTTTTCTACCAAACGAAAGCAGAATAAACTTCTTAGCGTTGAGTTTCAATTCGTGGTTGGTAGAAACATCGGATAGTTGTTTTACATAAGTTTTTTTGCATAAAAATGTGACTTGAACGAATTTATGTAACTTGGGAATTGAGAAACGTATATAGCAAATTGAAAAGAACCTACGATGGGAACTTGAGGCACACCCGTGATTGTTTCAAGAAATGCACCCGTTTCCCCATTCAGCATTGCTGCTTGAGTATGTTGCGATAGATAATGAAATAGCAATGTAATTGCATTTAGTTGTAATCCAATAAAATAAAGAAGATCGATTAAAATCTTATGATTAATGGTATTAAAAGCCTTTGATAAGTTGAGTAAGACTAAAACAGTAACTTTTCCTTCTTGACTGGCGGCAGAAATAATATCCGCAATATTTAATAATGCAGTATTTCAACTGAAGCCTTTTCTAAAACCTGACTAGGTATCCGGTGAGATCTTATTTAATTCGATATGCTTATGTAGTTGTACTTCCACAACTTTCTCAAAGATCTTTGATATTGTTGGCAGTATATTCATAGGATGTAAATCTTTGATACTATTAACATTAGAGACTTTGAGCACAAATTACGCTATACGATAACGTTATATTGTGACAACTGCGAATGCTCAAAACATTATCGTAACGCTAAAGTTTATCGAACCCGACTATTTCCTTACAAATAAAGGAGCGAATACCGTATACTATAAATCGGTTTGTAAGGTTAATAAGTCGTGGCGTGTACTTTGAGTGTGTGTAGTTTGACGATATCTTCACTGTTAGCAAATTATTAATAATAAATGAATAATGTGAAAACGTGTTTTTTTAAATAACCACATCCACTTATATCGTCAGGTTATGTTATGTTGTATTAACGTTTGTATATAGTAGGTTTTTTGTTCAAACTCTTTAAATGTTACATGCCCGCTAAACTTTTACCGTATTTGGTCTCGTGACTTTATCGTTAACGGGATGTTTAACGTGAATTTGCTCAAACTCTCTATTACTAACCTTGGGTACCGGTAATATAACAGATTCTTTTTAACATATTGGTACTAACGAATTGGTGAAACAGAAATTCATAACATAAGCTATGATTAGCAAAAGAAAAGGAACACATAATTTAATTATGGCAGTATTAATACCATTATTTGCGGTAACTTTAGATGTAACAGATGACATTATTTTTAAAACATCGATTTTCCCGACTCTGGTTAAAAGAAAATGTATTTAATGTAGCCGGTTTGGTGTGAACCTTGTAGTAATCTATCATATCATCATTACCAACAGCAACGCGAGTATAGTGTTTAGAAACTCATGATTTAAAAAGTTACAATTAGATCAATTTAGAGGAATTCTACAATTTTGCGGCTTTTTTGTAATATTGAAAAGTTCCATTTCTGGCTGCTTTAGTAACCTGATTCCCGAGTTACTTGCAGTAATCCCAATGATATGGACTTTTAGTATGTTTAATTTGGTTTAAAGCTTTATCAGGAGTAATATCTGTAAAAACTCAAATGTCTTACTTTTTGTAAACGATTTAAAATTTTCCAAACGATTGAAAGTATCGAGGACTATAACAACCTGGTACAAGACAGTAGAACTGTATACAACTGAAATTAAGGAGTTATTGCAGAGGGCTACCTGTTTAATACAATTACCTTCTGGAAGATAAAAAATTGAAACGCGTTTAAAGTATTTATTACAGATTTAGGTGTGACGTACAACACGTTTCTAAATTTCAATAATCATATAAACAAAATTATTTCTAAAGTACTAACAACTTTGGGATTTATTATTAGAAATACATATAACTTAGAAAATCCATCAACCATGATACATCTATATCAGGCTTTCATTCGTCTCATATTGGAATATGCATCTATAATATGGCATCCTAAGCAAACATGTCAAGCAGATGCATTAGAAGAAGTTAAAAAAAGATTTAGAAACCTATATTCAGAAAAGTATAATGTCTACCCGAATTGTCATATTGAAACATTGGATCTCAGACTAGAAATTCATATATTGAGTATGCATTCTACATATTATATAATTAGTGCTACAATCTCTTTTATATTATATGTGTGTCGTTGTCTTGTAATAAGTACTTTATTATTAAACAAATAAATAAGTAGTGAATAAACTAATTAATTAATTAATTAAAAACTGGAAAATTATTTGGTGTGTAACGATTTTTTTTGTTAATCGCTCATTTTGTTTATTAATTATTGACTTTCCATTATTTAATTCTTTTCTTAAATACAGTTTAATCGTTCGCGTTAGTTTTGTTGGATGTAGCCACTTCCGCTTTCAAATTTGAAATTTTTTTCAGAAAAATCCTTTTTTATCTCTATTACGGCATTTTCTAAAACGACAAGACGTGTGTGTGAATTGGTGTTTCTTAAATAAAGATTTTTCTGTTGTAATTCTCAATAGCTGCACTAAAATGCAACCCCATTTTAATACAGCAAATCATGGAGTGTTAGGTAATCTTCTTTGCAAGCATATTTTTAATTGATGAACTGGTTTGAACTGGCCATTTGCTTCTAAAGTTCTAGATAGCCAAATAACACCTCAGGTATGCTCCTATCCTTCCTAAATGTATACTAATTAATTTCTACGTTCTTTTTAGGCTATATCTTTTCCTGGCTATGTTATATTATAGTCCGTAATATTCAAATGTTCCATTAATATTTGGTTAAAGTATCCCTTCTCAATATTATATGGTTACACGATCCTGTTCGTAAAAAGATTTTATGCTACAAGGCTTTCTTTTGGTTCTCTTCGATGTTGTCGATTGGTACATTCTGTTCAACTTATTCCAGGTTTGCCTGCCGTGAAACAAACACCGGTGGATCCTGACGTGCTGTATACTTATTGGTATTTTGTCTTCATACAAGGTAGCACTCAACTTGTTATTAATTTTTGTTATTACATTTGATATTTTAATATGCATTTGTGATTTAACCTCTGAGCTGATTTATGGTAATCATTGCTTTAGGAATTAGAGCTAAATTAATTCAATCCTGAGTTGTACTCAGCGACATTTAATTTTACAATTATAATGAATTGTTTTTCACTTTTCATTTCACATTTTTTGTTAGGTTAACAATAATATACTCTCTATTTTGTTCAATTCTACGCATAGGAAGAAATTTGTTTTACCGGCATTGATAAATTATATACAAGATAGGTCAGAAAAGAACTAGATAGAAACTTTAATATTTGGTTTATTTTAATAATTTTTTACAGCGACACAAGCAGTTGTTGCATTACGAAATCCATTTACCGTATATATTACTAGTTGATCTAGAGTTGGATCCAGTTTTACAATCAGAAGACTACGCAAAATCCACTACGTGAAACGAGTTAGGATTCAGATTCTAAAATTAAGTTAATATTTTATTATTTGACTTGATGTTTAATATCTTGATATTTTCGGTACTCACAGCTCACGCTTGTTTTTGCTTTTCATCATTACTATTAGTGTATTTGTATTTCGCCCCGTCGAAGGATAGAATTTAATATTTTGATTTTCATTATAACGTCATTTTATACTTGGAAGCATTATAATAAGCAGTCTTTTGCCTATATTAAATCAACCTCAACTTATTTGAGTTATTGTTGTCTATTTCACTTGTTTGTGGTTTTTTAAGTTTTCGGCATTAATTATTGCTATATTTTTAACAGTATTGGAATTGGTAGATATAATTCGAGCTCAGGTCAACACCCAACCCTGTATTTATCTTTGGTACCTTATATTTTTTTTGTTCTCCAGACAAAACCTTGGCGGTATACTTTGACGTCCACCGTAAGGGACACGTCATTATATTTATCATTATCCTTAATTTAGTGTTACTTTACTGTTACAGGTGGAATTAAATTTATTTAAACAAATTCTTACAAATGTGACAGGATATTAATTTTCCTGTCCAAAATTATTTTTGTATTAGGAATTTATTGTATGTGATATAATTCGGGGTCCTCGATATGAACCTCGCGGAAATATGTTTTACACTACTGAATCACATCTTTACTTCTTACTTAGAGGAAATTGTTTGCAGTCTTTACTTCTAAGCTAATGGGCCAGTCCTACTACGGATAACAACCTGTGGTGAAATGCAGAATTTAAGAGAGATTTCTAAAACACATTAGAATACCAAAACTTATTCGCGTGTTTGAAGGTTAGTTGTATATAAAGTGATAATGCCGATGTTTATGTTATGCGTTGTGTTGTATTGTAGTACCTATGTATATACGTGTAATTTCTGTACATTCCAAACCTACTAAATTTTCGTTGACTGATAAAAATTCCTGATAGTGGGTGTCGAGTTACATTGATTGAAAAACAATAAACCTAATCATCGATTCCGCAATTGTTTATTATTGATTGCTATATAGCGTCGACGTGTTTCGGTCTTGCACCAAAATTACAAAATAAAGGCCATCCTCAAGCTAGTAATAAAGTCAACACTTAAGATTACCTTTTTTTTAAAAAGAGGCTAATAATTAAATATAAGAGGAAGGACTACATTCCACTAGAAATGATGCGAAGGTAGTCTACTGCTAAGTGTAGTCTTGAAATCAATTTCCATACATTATGCTTTTACATGCTCTTAACCTTATCCATCATTGTTTCTTCCATTCTCCTACAAATTGCTTCTTTGTATATTTTCGAAACTCTTATAGATACATTTTCTTCTTTTTTGCCATTTGTTCTCTGTTCCATTATTTCTTCCACTACGCTACTCTCTCTATCATTCAGCTGGTATCTTTCAACATCCAATTCGTTTAAATTTTGTATATTTTTCTCTTGTACTTTAGTTCGATGGCTATTAGGTTTAACTTCTGTATTATTAATTAATAATTGTAATAATTTCATGTAAACACTTTACCTCCATACCATATTTCTCTTCTTTGGGCTTGTTATTTCTAACGAGCATAGCTCCTTTCGTATTTTCATCGAACTTGACACTTCTAGTTCCCAAAATCTTTTTGTCATCTGAATCATAGATTCCTTCTACTATAGAATATAATGGGTTTGTTTCAAAGACCGACATGTAGCTGGTTTTTCTTGTAGTAATAACCAGTTTATTTTCATTGTTAGTTATGTATGTACGCTCCAAAACCTATCACGGAAGAATCGGGATTTAGTGATCTGTATGGTGATAACTTACGGTCAACAAATGTGCCATTTGGTCAGCTCGGTGGGTCGGAGACGGGTGGATTCAATGACAAAGCTAGGTTTCAGCTTACTCTAAAAAGATAAACTAGGGAAATGGCTGAGATCAATGGGCGCCAATGACGGTAAGAAACTGTCAAAAAAGTAAAGATCCCGTCATATACCGATTACTACGAACCGTGGTAAACTTATAAAGCTGTTGATAACTTGCCTTTGTTTAATAAACTAAACTCAAGAGGAATATACGCTATATTATTGTTAAATGTTTACTAAACTTTAGCAATAATAATCTCTACAATCTTGAACAACTGTTTCTGGTGAGCGGAATCACAGTAGCTTACAATAATTTTGTATACCTGTAACTGATTCAAATAGAAACATCCAAACACAAAAGTAAATATTAACGAATATACAGAACACAAAATAAAATAATCTGTTATACAAAATAATATCTGTAACACTGACATTAAAAATCGTACTGTACAATATAACCAAAAAAAAGATAATTGTCTAATTTAATCCACAAAATAAACTCTATACGAACCATGAATAATAAATAATAATAGAAAGGAAGAAGCAGCTGTTCCGCATTGAGAAGACTAGATACAAATTTTATTATCGCTAACGGGATCAACGCTTCAAGTGACCTAAATACATTTACTGCATTGTAAAATTATTATCAGCATTCCGTTATACTTAACTAACTTACTTCTTTTTGTTTTATTATGAAATAAACTGAATTACCTAAAACTATCTTAGCATAATATAACAATTTAGTTTTGCTTCAAGAAAAGAAAGCAATCAATAATATGTACAGAGTTTGGACTTACATAAACTAGATGTGTCAGATCATCAGTGTAACTGTCGGCACTTTCTACATCTCGGTACATACTTAAAATTAAGGACCGCATGATATATTTTAATCTCTTAATTTCTGACGCTTTTACAATTTTTAGGTATCTTCTATGAGCACGCCCAACAGTTATAGAGGGTAGAAGGTTGATATAATTATATAACCAACTAGAACTCTATAATTCCAACGCTGCAATAGCCTGAAATACGGACTTGACAATGCGCATCGGTCCAATAAATAGTTTGAGTTGACGGGTACTTGAACTACGTTATGATCTACCCTTTGGACAGAATTCAATGGCGAGGGTCTGCTGAAATTTAACTTTTCCGTAATACGGACTTAGAGATGAGATGCTGCTCTCAGATAATTCAAAGGCCAGGGAAAATAATGATTTCTTTAAAGCTGAATGCGATCAGAAAACTGCACGAAAAGCACTAAGATGGGTTAGCAACAAAACGGGTTGGGGTTATTGGTAGAAGGGGTTTGCAAGTTAAAACGTGGAAAATAATTTCCGAAGAAGAAATAGCCTTACCCCAAGAGAATAATAAATCGTCTATGTATGTCTGACGCTGTAAAAGCATTTTGCTGAGGAAAATAAAAAGTGAATTAATATGTACTACAATAGAATATTGGTGCATTTAATTTTATTTAGCTGCAAACTTCTATAGTAAATGTGTCTGACTTTTTTAAAAGTAAAATAAAACTCTTATTTTGTAGCAATTCAAATAATTCTATTTTCATATTTTTCGATCTCTTAGTTTTGCTGAAATGTTTTCTCACACCACAGCACAGATACAAATCTATCCCTTTGTAAATGCAAGGGATTGATATACGGAGTGCATCAGAAAAGATTTGCCAACACGAATACAACGGAATGAGTTTTATAAGTTAAATTCAAACTTTGCATGTTATTTTAATCGTGGGGCAACTTCGTTGCAAATATATTTTAACAAATTATCAAAAATGACATACTAACTTTTTTTTTAATTAACTTCTAATAATTGATAGCACATGTCCTCGCAATTTGGCACATACAAAACATCTTTTATTGTATTTTTACGCTTCTCAATATTACCATCTTTGAACATCTCCTTTCCATTTAAATATACTTTTCTTCCATTATCCGTAACACTTATCTTATTTCCATATTTTAAATTCTGTTTGGTGTCATATGGATTGTGCATCCTGAGTTCAAATTTTATATTTCAATGTCATTTTCTTGATTATCACTTTCATAGTTATGATTAGCAATTAAAACCTGTTCTTCTGCATTCTCTATGAATTTTTATTTTATTGTCCATTTTTGATAGCATTATATGGCTGAATTTGTCTAAAATTTTTATTTTCTGCCGTGCCTTTATGTTTTCTGTATCAATATTGTTCTGCTTTATGTCCTCCTTGGTCGCAGGTATAGTACTGATAAAAAACTTTTCTTCCATGTTCATAGTTTCTTGACTTAGAAACCTGACTTTCACCTTGTACTTTATACTCCTTATCATTTATACGTAACTTTCCTTCCTCCAGAGTTTGATTTACTTATGTAACAGCTGACAATTTCTGAGCACGTACTATCACAGCTACTCTTTCCTATTTTGAATCTATGCCTTTCGCTAATTAATAAACCATTTCACTTTATGTAATAACCTGACCTGCATCTGTATTTTTGCTTGTTATGTTCCTTATTCTAATTATGTAATTATCTGTAAACTCCCCATAAATCTGTTTAATGTTTTTGAATTCCAATAATAAATTACTTTTTCGATCTTTAATATCATCAGTATGTGTTTTTTTGAATTTATTCCAGATTGTCTTATCCTTAGTATCTCCAATAAACATTCCAGCTTGCTCATTTGACGAAGTAAAAATCATGACGCCAAAACATCCATCACTTTAAATTTTCCAATTTGTTCTATTTCCTGCTCCTTCTGCTGGTTCTCCTAATTCTATAACTTCTTTGTATAATTTTTTGCTGCTTAAGATAACCCCTACTTTTATTTTGTATATTTGGTAAATAGACCGTGTTAAAGATTCTTGCTAATTATATTATCTACTGGATTCTAAGCTTCACCTAAAATGATGTCTTCCATGACATCGTTAAAATAAAGGTAATGTTGTGCAGAATTGTACAGGCTACGATGATGTAAAAAGTTATTTGAATAGGATCATATAATGTCAGGCTGAGACATGGCGATCTTCCTTTTGCGATTTAAAGACGACGTTTAATAACATTATGTGTAGTTAAATGAACCAAATTGTAAGCTTGTTGTGATGCTGTTACCGAACGCAAGATAGTTAAGCAACACGGATAGCTACTGTCCTCCAGAATAAATGAACTTTTCTATTGTCTAGTTTCTAGTTCAGCACAAAATAATAAATCGTTAAAAATGATGTTATCATGTACTGGACCATTCCAACGTGCTATAAAATGTGAATTATCTTCAATGCAGCATCATTTACTAACAGTAAGCCTTTTCTGTTTCTAAAGAGTTTTGCACTAATGCCTTTTGGCAACTGGATATGTATATGTGGAGTCCATTGCACCTAAACCACGTAGAAAGCCGCAAATAGCAAAGAATCTTTGTTTTGTTTTTACCAGATCTGCATTGGTAGGCATTTGAATATAGTCACTTTTATGTGACGCAATGTGTCTTGTGCTACGCCTAATTATCCTATATACTAGAGATATCCGGTAACCAGTAAGTGTTAAGTGTTCAGTGAAGTGTAAGAATAATGCAAGTTTATATTATTATCTGTTGAAATGTACCAGTGGTATAAAATTTCAAAGTGATTAGGGTTGGTCTCTGTTGGGCAAAATGAAGGTAACAATTGCTGAAACAGTTCACGTTTTTTATTTAATTCTAAATTTAAGAGGGTTTTCTGTCACTCTAAAGTTTCGTATCGTAAACATCTCAAATTCTTTAGTTTCACTCCATTTAAAATCGGTTTTTATATCCTGTACATTTCAGCTTCAGTATTATTAGATGAAAACTTAATTTCGGTTTCTGAACGAATAAATACAGATAAGAAGTATACTTCAAATAGCAAATCACATATTTCTCAAAATTACTCGATTTTACTTCTGTCATGAATAAAAATATTAGCAATATCTTGGGTTAAATTAAATTACTTCGCCGTAAAGTTCATTAAACCGACGACATAAATATCGAATGTACCATCAAAGAACAAATCATATGTCTGGATTCCTTTCACGGTATAGGGAGAAACCAAATTATTTTACATCGTAATGATAAACCCTCCGAGTTCAAAGTTGCCAACACCACAACCTTTTAATGTATTCAGTTTACAACTCGCTTTCCATACGTGTCTGAATTATTACCATTTACCTAATAGATGCTACTATTACAAATTCAAACTTTGCTGTTTATTTTCACATGAAATTACAAACATTACGATAATTTAGATTAAATGTTGTTTAATGGAATGACCAATAAATATAAACAAATTAAAACACTTTGATTTGAGACAAAAAATTGATATACAGTTGGTTTTATCAATGAACCCACCTATCTATTTTGATATTTATGCTTTTGTTTGGGAACAAAGCCAAACAACACACATGCAGATTTTGCAAATCAGATGTATCAAGCCAGGCACTTACTAATCACAAGAACGGTAATTTGAAAAACTCCGCACTGTTGTAGTAAAGTGTTTGTCATTCAAGCTAATGTAACACTTCTTAATAAGAAAGAATTTCAAAAAAATCGAGAATCTGACGTCAGACGATCAATTTAAAAAACAGGCTCATTTATACCTCTACAACAATTGGTGTCAGTAGAATGATAAGATATCATGCAAAAACTTTTATTTCAGGATCGCCATTGTTTTTAAGATGTTTAAAAAGTAAGTAATTCTAAACAAAATTTGGGCGTTATGTACCCCAAAAGGACAAGAATTAATAAGTTTTGCAGGCCAGCATCGTACATAACTGCAAACTACAAAGTCGTGTGGTACACGACAGCACTTAGGTGCTGAAAATACTAAAAGGCAAATCTCTACGAACGCTGGCTATATGCTATTAAGGTGTACAAATATGTTTCTCCCTGCACCCTCCACGTAATAGCAATACATGACGAGTGATCCAGATAAAGTTTTCGTCAAAGTGTACTATGCCAAACAAAGACATCCATGAAGGCATGTCTGAAATTGAAATAGTCGCTATTTACATAATTATGTGAATTGATAAATGTCAAATTCCACATATCAGTTTCGACAATTTCATTTGAATTGAATGTAATCTTTAAACTATTTAAAATTTCTAAAGTTATGGTTTTAATTGATCATCACAAACACTGAATGTTAGAAATTATTTTAGAAACAAGCAAAAAATCAATGACCAGTGGGTTTCATTCTGCACGAAAAGAATTCGAAGACTTAAAGAAAAATTTCCTGAAATGGTGTTTCATTTTGGTAATTTTAGTAAAACTGTTTGTGGTATTGCAGACTTGTAAAGGAAGATGGGAAGGGTGGAAGAAGCCTAGAGTAAGAAATGTGGTAAATATTGAGAATGTATACAGCATAAAAACTCAATTTTTAACGTACCTGTTGGTGATATAATCTTCCATGGAAATCAAAAGTCTGTCTCTTAATTAGTTTATCTTGTGAACAATCAGCCACTTATTTTGTGTATATTAACTAGTTTAAAACATCAAGTATAATGTCATTTTCTAAAGTTGCGTACCTATCCCGATTCTGCTTTAAATTTCGCTTGAGTATTTGTATTCCGTATAAATTCATTATTTAATTTTATCTTAAAACGTTGGTTAATTTATTTATATTGTTGGTGAAATCATTTCTGCGTTGTGAGAACGTTCTATTTAGGGTTTATCCATGAAACTTGATATGTAATTCCAATAATTTTATTGTCAAAACCTGCTATTTTAATTCGGAATCTTCCATGGATCTTTAGTATATATTTATGTCATTATCAATTCAAGGAAGTTTTGTTTACATTCGAGTTTGTTTCCGACAAAGAATGCTTGCCGTGTGCAGATTCATGTCTGGATGAAAGGTCGCTATACATTGGAAATATAACGTTTAGTACCTTTCCATTTTTAATTTACCGTCTATGTTTTGTTTTATAATGCAGTGTGCCCCCGACTTGTGGTTTTTTGTGAGATGTGAATTTAGAGTTCTGCGGGAACACTCGGCTGCGAGGCCCAGCGCCTGCTCCTGCTTACCTGTTAACATCAGTTAATCCTCCGTGAATTTGCCCCTTTGAATTTTTTTGGTATTGCAAGTGTTTTTCAAAGGCTGGTGTTGGGAACACGCAACGACCACCTTGGTCGGATCAGTTAATTAGGATTCACGAGTGGTGGAAAGCATTTTTCCAACATATATTTTCGTATCGTTTAGTGACTCCAGTACCGTAGGACACTTAATGACCGTTTTGGCGGGATCGTGTGGTGCAGCAAGCCGGGTAGAAATTTGTCGTTTCTTTTTTTGGGAAATTCTCAGTTGAAGTAAAAAACTCTATTTTCCGTTTTGGTGGAACTGTTTCGTTCCTGTCCAGTTACGTGTATTGTGAAAAGGTAATTAAAATGTTTTAAATCTTTGAGCATCGACCTCTCGTAATCGTGATGTTTGGAATGGCCTTTGGTCGCTTGCCGCTAAGGTTTACTGGAAGTTTGAAGACAACTTATTTCAGAGTAAGATTCGTGTTTATCTATCAATGTTTTGTGTGTATTTTGCAATTTTTTTTATGTACGTGGATTAATTTAGTAATTAATTAAGTTGGGACAGCGTTATAAACATTTTCCGGAAAAAATGTAGGGTTTTACTAGGCTATTTAGAAATTCATTTCTAATAATTCAATGTTCTTTGATTAAAATAATTTGATGATCTTCTTTTGCGTAAAGTAATACAATTATAGTTTCATATTACAATTTAACTTTGCGTGATTAATTATTTATTGTTCACTTTGTTTTATTTTACGATATTAGAAATTTAATAGCAAATCCATCAGATTCGGTCATACATAATTACGTTTTCAAGTGTTGATTTTATGTTGATGATGTCATTTTAATATGTTATATTAAACTTGCTGTAAAGTTGTCAATAAATTTAATGTGTGTTACCAAGTTCTGATATTTTTATGTACATAAGCTTTATTTTGTCTGATATTTAGGTAATGTATCGTTATAAGTTGTTCCAGCTTTCTAATTTCTAGTAACAAACAATTACTAAATTTTGCTTGTAATAGTTCAACAGTTTTATAAAGCTATAATGTATTCATTTCAGTTGAAGAAACGAGAGAGAGAGAGAGACGCTAGAACTTATTACATGTTATGATATTATTACTTTATGCTCTTTTGTTATTTATAGAGCCGATGTAAACTCTTTCGGGTAAGTTGAAAGTGTATTTTAACATCAAGATACAATTTTAAGTTTGCATTTATAGGATGTTCGTGGAGTAGACCCCTATATACAGGGTGTTCGTCGATGTGGGGGACAGGTCGACAAATTACATCGTTTTGTGTTACTATTTCCTGGCGCCCTTTAGGTACTTCTTCTAGACTTTTTAGTTAAAATCTAAGCTTTAGGTTCAGGTAAGAACATAATTATCTGGGTTATTTACTATTTTTGAACCTCCCCATCTTCGACTTCGAGCTACGGGATTGAACATCTTCCGATTTCTGGCTTACACGGGAATTATTCCACTTTCTCAGCTGTTTTTTGTTACATGAGGAATACCAATAATTAAGAAATTTATGTTATATTTAAACTTTGAAAATGGGCCATATTTTATTAGTCCGAAAATAGAAAAAAAGTTTATGAAGATCCAAGGTCTTTCCTATCCTAAAACTAGACAACATTTTTGGTTATTTTCTGACGACAAACATCGAAGTTAACGTCTTTGTTATTTCGTATAGACATTTCATCTAAAAATCTCCATTACTGCTGCCTTTAATCCAGTAATACACATTGTGTTCATTAAATTTACTAAATGCGCTGTGTTTGTTTTTTTCATGTCCATTTGATTTCAATTTGAGTATCTGGTATATGTGGTGACTTCCGTTCCTATAACTGGCCTAAGGTTGTTAGAATAAAGATTATTATTATTATTATTATTATTATTATTATTATTATTTTTATTATTACTATTATTATTATCACCAACGATTGTAGATTATTGTAGCACACCTGATGAACGCTTTTGTCTTTGAACTTCCATAATTGGCGTCCACAGATTTTTATCACCCACCTACAGTGTACTTGAGCTAGCAAGCTTTAAGCTTTAATAGCTGTACGGGTCTATTCTTTATGGCGATCTAAAATTTTGTTTTTACCCGTAATAAAATGAATTAGAAAATATTCAAATAAATAAAATGTGGAGCAAAAATTATACCACACTCATCAGTGACCAGCAATAATATTAGAATCGGTAAATTTTTACGTTTTGCTCCTCATTTTATTTACACCCTGTATAATATCAATTCTAGCTCCTGAATGAGAGATAACTTAAAAGTAAGTCGTTACTTGAGACCGACACATGATGTACCTTTTTGCAACCTAAATAACTGTTAAACACAATTTAAATTACAAATGCAATTTTATTGGTTGAGTTTATTAACTCCATCATAAACGAAATTAATCATTTAATGAATAAACGAGTTTATTAGTTTTTGGTTCGAATCCAGTCAAAGGTGGTAATTAATTTTTAAAAATTAATAACTTTTGAACAATTTAAGGCAGGAGCCTTTTATAAATCATAATTAATAATAATGATTCAGTTTCTACTATTTTAGAAATTTGCAACAATATCTTCAGGGATTCAGAATTCAGTCTCAAAAATTGCTCTACATTTTTTAAAATAATACAACACGGTCTTCATTTGTTACCCAAGTTGCAAATTTTCCAAAGGGTATAAATACAAAGTACTATACAAGGTGTTTCGTTTGATTCTGCACCATAGGGATATAGCATGTGTCCGTGCATTTAATTCCTGATTCCCATAATGTTTTCGAGAAAATATTCATTAATATGTCTGTTGGGTAGGTAATAAACTTTCATGTATATCTTATAGAATTCCGGTTATAAACTCTACCTCTCTTTACCACTCTATTACATGTAGTGGAAAATATTTTTATCACGCAATATTAACTGAAAAGACTTTAGTTTAAATGAAATTAAATTGATTTAGACATATTTCTAAACAACAGCTTTATAATAAATGATTTTGATTACAAGCACAAACAAGAAAACAATACTAAACAAAAAAGGAAAATGATCTTCCTATCTTAATTTAGTTACTAACTATGTATGTAGTTAGCCGAAAAAACATTTTATGGATTTATAAAAATAATTTATATCAAAGGAAGCATATTTCACAGCTGAATATTTACAAAAATTCTTTATAATTAATGTTAACAGCTCACTTTCTCAAATAATTTGTTATTCGAGTGAAACTTAATTTCTCTCAACCTAATTATTAGTTTAATAATAACTGCTCATTACTTGTGGGCTTAAACGAGATTTAGATTCTGTTTTAGTCTTTTTCAAAGCGTAACAGGATTGATGCTGTTGTTATTCGCAATAACCTCGATAACATAACGAAATATGAAAAACGTGTTTCGTAGCCAGCTTATCGCTATTTACTACTTATCAAATTCATCACTCTAATGTTATAGTCAAGAATAAAATATAGCCTTAAGAATTCAAGAATGCGTTTTCGTACACTGATGTGGTTTTTACTACGAAGTACTACACTCTGAAAACAAAAGCAAGCCACGGTCCACAAATTAATTTATCCTAGGCTCGCTTAATTGTAATATCAACAATTAAAATGTCGCGAGAAATTAATTAAGTAATTACAAAGACATTTGCAACTAAGTTAAAATACACTATACCGAAAAAGTTAGAATATAGGGAATATTTTCAAAAAATGAGATCTGTGCTCAATACTTTTAGGTAGAAATTATCTGAAATAATTATTGCTTGCGACGCTAAAGATAAATAACATAGAATCTTTTTGTGGTTGTTTACAAATCAATAGAGAGAATTACTTGTAAACACATACACATGCAATTCAACAGTCTTTTGTTAAGTTCATGCTACTATTATCCCTAACTTCTTCGGTATAGTGTATACGCATAAATTTGATCATGGAATCGACCGATTTGAAATTTCTAAAACAGCTATTTGCCCAACAAACAAAACTACGTTAGACGAAAACAGTAAAAACAATAAACGTCGTCCTGTATAATCCTACATAAAAAAGAAAAGCAAACAGACATGGGTAAATCTCCTTCTAAAATATTTTAAAATACATCTTAATCTCTTCTAAAGAAGTAAAGCCACAGAATTTTCCAAGAAAATGTTTTGAAATAAAAACAAACCAACGTAAAAGTTAATAAAGTTATGATATATTAGACTTGAGAGTGTAATCCAATTTTTGCCAAGTATAATTAAATCAACATTAAATATTGCTTGTATACGTAAAGTAAGCGCATTAATGCTTTTCCCCTAAAAATCACATTACAAGCATTTATTTTTAAAAAGAAATAAATATATACAAAATGAACTGTACCTCTTGCCAGTAGACGGTTAATTAACATTTTTATTCAGCATGACACTTCCACAGCTACATCCATTTTCAGTGTAACCGTACATTGTTCATGCAGCTGTATACGTAATTGACAAAATCTCCACAATCAGGATACATTCTGATTAGAATTAACGAAATTTGTAGTCTTGGTGAGTAATTTATTAGAGACAAAGGCAGTTTCAGAATAGATGCCAAGTGACTAATCAATCTGTTCTTTCTGTTATTCACACTATTTCACGCAGTGTCGTTAATACATAACACCGTGAACTTGGTTTGTTTTCCTTATCGTCACGTATACAAGCAGTTTGATGAAGCGACGGCGACGAGGGACTGAATGTGCGACGCTTGTCATTACTGGCGTCGACGCCGATGTAAACCGAAAGTTTCCGACCTATGGCAAGTATTCTAATGTCAGTTTAGCGATCGTTCAAGTAAGTTCTATTTTCTGGAATTTAAAGTGCTGTCATTTCTCACATGGATATATTTGTTGTGAAAGTTAAAATATTGCGAATCTAAACAACGATTTCAGCTTTTACATTAAAACACGACTTTTTTAGTAAAATTCGCAAATTACTATTTCTACAGGATCATGCAAATATTAAACAAAATCAAATAAATTAATTATAGCAAACAAAATCATTCAGTCAAAACAAACGTAATTATGCTTTTCAATAAACTTTGTGATTTTCCACCAAACAAAACTAACTAGTTTCATTTGTTGACAGTATATGTTTAACATAACCAACAGTTCAACATTTCCTGTAGTATATTTTGCTTAATTGTGAATAATTTAAATCCTACCCTATTATTATAATGCTAAAATAATTTTCTTCCATAAATCTACTTTGATGTGAATGTAGGTAGTTTGAAATTTCTGCTATGATAATTCCTCTTCAACAATATTTGAATTCAGCTAAAAAAGCGAGTGCCTACACAAACACTGTCGTTTTTCTTTCATATGTTTCGTTTGCATAGGTTGGACTTTGTATTGTAATAATTTAAAATTCAAGTCTTCTCGTTTTTTGCTCTCGTTCCTTTTTATCGAATAAGACTCTTCTCAGATTTTCCATTAGCCACGACAGATATTAATACTTATTAAAGTGTTGGTTTATAAATAACATGCATCTAATGATTTATTTATATTAGAAATCGTGGATTTGAGAAAAACCAAATTTCCCTTTAAATCATATTATTTCTACATACTTACAGGGTGTTTCACGAAGAAGGGTTACCACTTTGGAAGGTACTAAAACATCAAGAAATAAGTGTCTTTTGCCTAGAAAACTTCTATTCAAGAACGCTTAATTTTTAAAATGTAAGATGTTAGAACTTTCAAATTTCTTGTTTTTCTAATATTTCACAGACAACATGGGGTACTGAGCTGAAATCCTTTGTATGGCCTTTACTACACCTTTTAAAATTTTGCATGGATATTATTTTTACCATGGCCAGAGACATAAAGAGGGGTTTACGTACTTCTGTAAAATAATATGTTACACCCCTGACAAACTGATTAGTTTGTGTTTTTTCTTTACAAAAAGATATGTTAAGCCATTGGAAAAATAAAAAATCTTGTAGCTCTTGAAATCCATATTCCATTTAATAAACTGGTTTGTTGTAGGAAAGCGATCACAGTAGGTGAAAGATCTCACTCTAACGTCGACATCTTACTAAAGACACCTACTCCATACCTTTTTAAAATGACAATATTACCAATCTATCACTCTTGCGATATAAATTGGACAGTCAATGACCTCCTATCCGGCATTGAACAACGCTTCTACCATTCATTTTGCTAAGTCACTACAACGCCCGCAACCCTATATGGGGATAGTCACGCACAGATAGACAAAGTGGTTTAATTAAAGAACTCCTGTTAAATCCTAATGTGGGAATAATAAACAATGGCCAAGCCGCTTACTTCGACGCAGCACTAGGCGGGTTTTCTGTCATTTCTGCCCTCTGCTCCCCAGTCTTTTTGCAGCAATTGTCTTGGGAACCACTAAATGATTCCTTTGGCAGCGGCTACTTTTCAACTAAATTATTGATTGAAGATCGTGGAAGTGTTTTTTCTTTTCCTCAACGTTGGCTACGTGAATACGTTAAATGGCCGCTTTTTGAAGAAACTATCAACATAGTTGACCTTTCGGTTGCAATCGACGAAGCTGCACCTACCCTTACGAATTTAATAACTTTTTCTGTATGTACGTCTATCCCACGAGGTCTCGAACCACCTCCTAAATAATCTCCTTACCCTGGCGGAACGACAATATGAAAGCTGTTATTAAAAATAAACGCTATGCACTGTTATTGTTAAGAGAGAACTTTCCACACATAACTTAATAGAATACAAAAGATGTTGTGCAGTAGCAAAACATCTCACAAAAGAAGACTTTTGTCTCATTAGTTTCTTTGTCCACTTTCTTCTTAGACACATGGTCGAAAACAAAACCGATCTTCGGAAAACACAAGTTTCCTACCTAGCCCTAACTCCACGTCAACGATACGATTGTCAGTGACGCCTCCAAATGTGTAGACAACCTTGCCAAACAATAACAAGGGGCATCGTAGCCTAATCAAACACCTCCCACTCTCCCTCGTTCTCCAATATTCCACTCAATCTCCCCATAAACAAAGATATTCCTAGTTATAATCAAACACGCTATTGCGAGGGGCAAGCCGCAGCACCCGGTGCGGATAGTGTTAGCAAGGCATATCTCACCTACCTACGTTTTGTAAAAAAAAACTGTTGGAATTGTTTAACAATATCTGGGCATTAGGTCAATTTTTAGATATTTGGAGGGAATCTATTTTCATTTCCATTCCCAAACCAGAAAAACACCCAACCATTGCGCCAAACTACCGCACAATCTTCTTGACTTCCTACATATGCAAATTACTCGAAAGGATAATAAACACCTCTCTAGTATGGTATGCCAAGAACACAAATTTAACTACGTCCTTACAATGTGAATTTAGATCAGTTATTGCACTTGATGTTTCTAGAAAATAACATCCAAAACTCTTTTATTCACAACACATACCTGATAACATACCATCAACAGAATCACAATTATTTTTACTTTATCCAGTTGGGGTAGACAACATGTTCCATTTTATACAAAACCGGCGATTCCAGGTGAGAGTAGGGAACGATTACCTTCTGCTGCTGTTAACATTATCTTAGCTGACTTTCCACCTAAGATTGTATGTATGTGAATAACACAGCTATTCTTAGCATAGGATCTTCCACCACGCAACTAGAGGAAACTCTGCAATTGGCCCTAAATGAAATTTCTTCGAAAGCACAAACTAAACTTCAACAAAGTCAGCGTGTGAACTTTTTTCCAACAAAAAATAGTCTTAACTACATAGATATCCTTAACTTACGCTTCAGCAACATAACTATTTCAAACTAGGACTCAATTTTTTAGCATCACCTTTGATTGTAAGCTAACTTGGAACATCCATGTGACCAACCCGTAAACAATCTCTGAACATGCTTAAATGTCTTTGCAACACCATTTGGGGTAGCGATCGTACTAGTTTACTAATTTTGAGAAAATCTCCTATTTTGTCCAAAATAGACCACGGCTACGTCGCCCACGGGTCCTCTAAACCAAGTACCTTGAAGAGATTCAACGCCATTCAACATGAGGTCATCAGATATGCAAGTGGTGCCTTGCGTAGCAACCAAGTATTCAGTTTAAATGTAGATACCGGTCTAATACCTTTACCATATACAAAAATTATGTGTCTTTCTGACCACGTTCTTTCTGTTACTCCAATATAAACACCCTCTTCCATTTATATCGTAGACAACCCACATACCTTGAACCCGCTGCAACTCGAGCACTGAAACCCAAAACCTATTGCAACCTGCACCTAGTGAATATTCTCAAGCCTCCCAAACACGAACTCCTGTTGTGGTGTATTCTAGATTTGTGCGCTCTTAACGAACAAGACACAAACAGCAAACTCTTACATAACCATTTTCGTAAATTCAAAATCTACACGAGGCATAGGCAGTGCACGTTTTGCTCCCGAGTCATTCACATGGATTATCGACCTCTCTAACAGCTCCTGTTCAGCCGAACTCTTTGCTATTTGAAAGGCACTAACATACTGCCTATTCTTGGATTTCAACAAATTTATAATTAGTACTGACTCGGTGGTTTACCTAGCATAGCTGAAGACTTCTCTTTAGACCCACTCATACGAAGAATCAATTCAGCTCGCAACAACCTCTTCAACTCTAATAAAGCTGTTATCTTCATTTAGATGCCGAGTCATGTAGGAATAAAAGGTAACGAAAAGGTAGATGAATTGGCTCGTCACGCCTCTGATTCCAATACATCTAAACATGTTCATTTTACACATTCACAAGACGTTTCTGGCCAGCACATAGTCGACTACCCACGGGAAACTACTAGAGACTGAGTCTTCTGCATCTGAATGGACAGCAGCAAGCGAGAAGGAGTAATAATTACATGGCTATTTATCGGATACACCCACTTAACTTACTCTTACCTGTTTTTCAAAAACAGTCGCCCTCAATGTGCTCATACTTTATATACCGTACGCTACATCTTGCTAGAATGTCCTAAGCTTGATAACCTGAGATTCATCTTTTCAATAACCCTGAGATACACTTCATGTTGGGCAAAAAACAGAATACACAATATATTACAATTCCCTAGGAAAACAGTGTCTTACAACATTTAGGAACGCAATTCAAGGACAGTTTTACCACCAACTTAGTTATCGTCTACGCCCGCTAACTTACTCCTTCAGTTATACATCAATGTAACAAAATGATAAATAGCCATAGTTGTTGAACTCTACTTAAAAAATAATAATACTAATAGTAATAATAAAACAGCAGGGCAGCTGGCTGTTGGTTAGTGACGATATCCCGGTTGCCCGATGACTCCGTGGGACCTTTGGTCACTGCCTCCAGCTTGTCTTAACCAACCGGCAGAAGTATTAAAGGTTTAAAGCCGATAATAGCGCTTAGTGAAACTGCAGTACTCCTCTCGACACCCCTTAGCTACTGCCGGTGTTTGTCCTCTGCATTCAGAGGGCCCACTTGAAGCAGCAAGTCACCACCTTCCGTATAGGCCTATAATGCATTTAACAATTTTAGTAGGTTGGTAGATGTCAGAAAAATTCTGTTCAATAGCCCTGTTAAACTAATACCAACTAGCAAAAACGCCAACAACAGCACCAAAGCACATACTACACAAATTTTACAATTAATCACCTTTTCCATTGAACAATCACAATAATAATAATAATAATAATAATAAAGGATTTATTCAATTTAATGAACCTCAAGGGGAGAGTTCAGCAGTGCTGTTCTTCCACTCCCCCTTGCATATTGTACAATTAACATATAACTTTAAATATTTAAATATTAAATAATAATCTAAATGGAAAAGAAAAGAGAAAGAAATAAACCGTAATGCACTAAGGAATAAAACATATGTAACTATTGTAGTGTGAACATGTCAACGTTGAACGTCCAGGCGCATTATAAATATTTCTTTTTTGAATTGATTAATAGTTAATTCCTTAAAGGATTCAGGTATTTGATTGTACACTTTAGCGATGTTATATGAAAAAGACCTTTCGAAAAAAACAGTATCATGCTGTGGAATAGTCAGCAATCCCCTATGTCGTAAATTGATATTGTGCACATCAGTCCTGAAAAGTATTCTGTTGTATAAGTAGGGAGGCTGCCGTTCAGTGATTATCTTATGGTACATCACAGCCGTTTGTAAATCTCTCCTGTTTTTCATATTAAGCCAAGAGGCTCCTATCAATTTATGAGAAATATGATGATATTTTGAAATGCCATAAATGAAGCGTAAGCATGAATTTTGTACTCGCTGTATACGCTGTGATGTGTTCATATCCAAACAAGCGTTATATACCGAAGCACAATATAAAAACTGTGACGGAACTAAGGACTCACACAACATTATTTTCGTTTTAATGTTTAGATATTCTCTATGAAAATAAAGTCATTTAAATTAATATACGCTTTTTGTATGTAATTGCAGATATGTTTGTGAAATCGTAAAGTTTTATCAAGTATTAACTCTAAGTTTTTTTGCTTCATTGACAAAGAGAACTGCTACGCCATTTATTGTTATAGGAGGTACAGCTAATCTATTAACCGATCTACCAAGAGCTAACACACAAGATTTATTAGGGTTTAACATTAAGGCATGATTACAAGCAAATCTGTATATAGAGTCTAAATCATTATTTATAACAAGCGCAGCACGAACAGTCATCCGAACGAAAAGAATAATGAAGCTGCGTATCATCCACATACATGTGGAGATTATAGGCGCTAACGCAATTACACAACCCGCTTGTGTAAATGACAAACAGCAAGTGGCCAAGAATGCAACAGCAGCAGAGACATTTGCTGCTAGCTTAACACATTGTGTCCTGTTAGACAAATAGCTTTTCAATAGACCAACAGCATTACCGCTAAGATCTTTAAAACAAAGTAGAGCTAGTAAAAGATCGTGATTTAAAGTATCAAACGCTTTACTAAAATCAAGAAGCGCCAGCAACGTACTTTCTCCGTTATCGTATGCTGTATATACATCGTCAGTAATATTCAATAGAGCAGGAGTAGTACTGTGTCCAGGACAAAAACCAGACTGATGGACCGGTAATAGATTCACAGGGCCTCTTGGTGTTTGGGAACCTCTCCACCAACGCCTTAATAATACCAGAATGTTTGGGGCCATTTTGAGAAATACAATAATAATAATAATAATAATAACAATAATAATAATAAAAGTAGTAGTAGAAATAGTAATAGTAATAGTAATCGTGATAGTGATAGTAATAGTGATAGTAATAGTAATAACGAGGAAGTTCAAATGTTACGTACATTTGCTATATCACTGTTAAGAACCGTGGTCAAGGTATTTAAATGTTAGTACCGCTGTTTATAATAATAAAAGTATAAAATAATTAATGTTATTTATTAACACTTTATAAACAGGTTAACAAGTTGCTAGAACTGCGGTGGAACCGTAAAGAACTGAACTGATTGACTAATGTGAGTTGATGTTTGGCTGAAATTCAAAGACTAAGAAAGGCTGTAAGTTGGTGACAAGCTTTTTATATTACCATTGCATGCGAAGAGCGGGGTTCTGTAGTTCTCGTAGAAAAAACAATAGTGATGTTCTAAAAATTCCAACAGAAATTTTGTGTTAGATGCTTTAAGATGAATTAGCCAAAAGCAAAATTCTCTACCTTTAATATTTGTCCGAAAAAATACTGTAGGTAGGTTAAAGAGAATTTCGTTGTCTAAAGCGATATTCTGTTCTACGAAAATTTAGAGTTTAAAATATTGCAAAGAAATACTCAAGTAGGCTTGAAAGGGATTAACTGACAAACGATAAAACTTTTTTCCGCAAAGGTCTAGAGCGTGACGTCATTTTCTTAAACCTAAATGTTCTTAAATAATTTTAACTTTTAACGAATGTTGCAAAATGTGGAGCCTTACAACAGCAACAGTAATGATAATAGTAATAATAATAATAATAATAATAATAATAATAATAATAATAATAACAGTGCTAATATAATAATAATTATACTAATAATAATAATAAATGGTTACTAGCATGCTGGGGTGTAATGGCCAATTGCATCTCAGTTTAAACGAGTACCCCGACCGTACCTGCTAGAGAGGCGCCAATGAGTCTCTCTACATTGGTTAGACAGGGACTGGGAGAAGGCACAGGCTGGTAGTTGAGAAAAAGGTGATTCTGCGGAACTCTGGATTCAACACGCCACTTTGTCGTTATACAAGTCCGAGTGAACTGCGGCTTAGAAGCTAGCGAAATCTAAGCTAGGGGAAACACCTGAGATAACTTAGAGTTGTCTAGGAGAGGCCGCAGGATGAACACTTAGGGAACTTTTGAAGCTTGCTTGCTTTGTCAGGAAAGTAAAGGAAGAGAGGAAAGGACGGTAGTAGTCCTGGAAGAGCCCTATGGAGTAACCGAAAGCGGGAGGCGTAATGCTGGCTGTTCCCACGGCTATGGTCCGTTAACGTAACCTGGTACCTGAATCAAGGGTAAATACTCTAGCAGAGAAATATGGAAAATTTAAATAATAATTTAGACAGAAGTGGAACGGAAGGAGTAGAAAGTATACAAAAAATGAACAAACATCATCAGCTGCAGAAGACCGGATAGATAACGGTTTTGAAAACGCACAAAACCGACTAGAAGGCAATACGATAGCACACAACCAAGACGAGAATATAACAAATACTCAAAGAAAAGGTTTGTCGAGAGAAAAAGTGATAGAACTTATGAGATGTTTCATACAGACGCGAGAAATACAACAAACAACTTATAACTGTACGAATTTTGGAGAAACAGAAACCCAAACACTAGACCCAGTACTGACGCAAAAAGCTGTGAAATCAGTAAAATTATATTATAGAAACAAATAAAATATCTGACATAGGAAATCGACTTAATTCGACAGGGAATTACCAACAATAATAGGTAAGAACAAACTCAAAACGAAAAATAGGAAAATGTAGTAGCGAATGAAAGTGGAAGAACAGAAAATAACAATGAAAATCAGAATGAAGAACAGGAAAGCGTGGTAACGAATAAAGGCGAAAGAACAGAAAATAACAAGGAACATCAGAACGAAGAACAGAAACAAGTTAATACAGACATATCAGAAGAAATTAGCTCGACAAAAGATCAGATAGAAATAGAAATGTATATACAAGGTGTCTCTAAAAGGTTTGGACATGGCTTAATTGCAGACTCCTGGAATAAAAATAAGAAGATTTGACCCAACTTACCCATATCCAAAATCGTCTCGTTAAGTTGATACAAGCCGTCAAAGTTCTTTGAAAAAAATTAATTTTTCGTATAATAGTAGTAGGTTTTGAACGACTTTTATGATTTTTGGTACGGCATATTTTGTGACTATAAGTCATAATCATGCTTTTTTTGATGGAAATAATCTAGAAATAATCTAGTTAGCCGGAATACCTATCTTTAAATGGTAAATCATTTGTTTGTTACATGTCAAAATCACAGAAGTTTAGTTTGGAAAATATTAAGTAATTAGTTTAGCATCCTTTTGTAGTAATTTAAGACTAGTTATCACTAATAACCTTTGCATTACATGCAATGTCATATTATGTTTTTGTGGATAAACCTTAAGAGTTACTAAAAATTACAAAGATACAAAAAAATGTTTTTAAAAAAAATATCTTTTTGGAATAAACAATTGAAAGTTCTCAGCCTAGGCACTAAAAAGTTATCAACAAATTTTTACTGCGACATTTTTGTTTAATACACTTGCAACTTACTGATGATGACCAAAACCATCTCGAAACGTGACTTATAGTCACAAAACATGCCATACCAAAAATTATAAAAATCGATCAAAGCTTATTACTTTTATAAACAAAATTAATTTACTTTAAAAAAAACTTTGACGGCTTGTACCAACTTAACCAGACGATTTTGCATATAGGTAAGTTGGGTTAAATCTTCTTGTTTTTATCCCAGGAGTCTGCAGTTAAGCCATGTCACAATCTTTTGGAGACACCTTGTATAAAAAAATACAAATGGAAGAAAAACCTAGACTACTCAAAATACAATGGAATACAAACTCAAAACTTGTGTCTGAAGTGATAAATAAGACCCTGAAATATATGATAGAAAACAACTACTACAGTATGACGAAAACTAATCTATTGATATATGCGGCGGCAAATGTAGCTACTTATAAAATCGTCGAAAAACGAAATAAGCCAAATAAAAACAATAGCAACTGGCGAACTGGAAAATATGACAAAATAAGGCAAAAGATAGCAGATCACAGTAAAGAATTATTAGTGCTTTCGGAAGCTAAAAGGGGAAACATAAGTAATAGAGCCATTAACAACTTAGTTCAAATCTATAGAAAATTTAAACTAGACAGAGAACAGAAAATAACAGAAACTAACTATAAAAACTCTTAAACAGAAAATAGACGCTAAACTCAATAGAATTAAAGGATACTAAAGGCGACTGCGACAGCACAGTATGTACAAAATAAACTATATAACGCGAACAGGCAAAAGCTTTACAAGAAATTGGAAAACAGCCATCACAAATGTACAAAACACAAATAGAAATGCAACATATTGAGCAAGCAGTATGGTTTAAAGGAAATGAAAATTGAATAAAAACAAGAATGACTTGGGAGGAAATAAAAGAAGACAAAGAAAAACAAACTAATAAAAAAACCTCCAACTGGAAAGCCCCAGGGATAGATGCGACACCAGACTATTGGGTGAAACATCTTACTGCTACACATTAACATTACACGATTAATTAAAAATCCAGTCACTCTACCGAAATAGACGGTAACAGAAACAACATACCTAATACCCAAATCAGAAGACACAACTAAAGCGACAAACAACAGACCGATAACATGCTTACCGGCTTTATATAAGAATATGACTGCAGTAATATCCTACCAACTGACTATCTGAATATCTGTACAATAATGACATAATACCAAAAGAGCAAAAAGGGTGTAGTCCAGGGAGCAAAAGATGTAAGGACCAACTACTAATGTCAAAAATGATAGCAGAAGTCTGTAAACCACAGAAAAGGGATTTAAGTGTACCATGTATCGACTACGGAAAACCACTGACAGCGTGCCACATAACTGGATTATTAAAAGTCTAGAGATAACAGGAATAAGTAAGGTTTTAGTTAAGATGTAAAAAACTACAATGACAAAATGGGAGACACAGCTAATAATACCAAACCAAGACAAAGTAAAAAAAATGGAAAAGTTAAAATAAGGCGGGGCATATTCCAGGGAGACTCCCTATTCCCAATTCTATTCTGCATAGTAATAGCCCTATTAACATACGAATTAAATAAATTAAATTGGGGATATCAAATGAAACATGAAAATGTTAAAGTAAGCAACCTATTGTATGGACGATTTAAAGATCTTCGGAAAAAATGAAGAAGAACTAAGAATAGAAATTAAAGTAATACAAACATATAGCACTGATAAATATGGAGATGGGATTAGAAAAAGTGTGCAAAAGTAACATTTAAAAGAGGAGAAAGGGTAAAGTCAGACGGAATAGAAGTGCGAGATAGTAAGTTGATTAAAGAATTAGGCGAGAACAAGACTTACAAATATGTAGGGATGAATGAATCCCGGGGAATAGACCTAACACAAGTAGACGGATAAGAAAGGTGTTGAGGCGCAAACTAAATAGTAGGAATAAAATGTTAGCTATAGGTGACGTAGCAGTACCTATGCTCCAGTGCAGCTTTGTAGAAGTGAATTAAAAGATAAAGCAATTACAAAATATAGATGCGCAGACAAGGAAAATGCTAACGATATATAAGATACATCATTCAAAAGCAGATGTGACCCGCTTGTATACATCAAGAAAAGATGGTGGTCGTGGACTAATTAAGGTAGTGGGAACATACAAAACAGCCATCAAAAAATCTCTCCTACTACCTTGACAGCAATAAGAATGACAAATATGTAGGACTAATAAAAAGAACTGATCAAAACCTACCAACAAGTCAATTTATATATATATATATAATGAAGATAGCAAGAAAAATCTCAGAGGAAATCCAAATAGAAGAAGGAAGAAATGAAACAGAAGAGAATACAAAGAAAAAGATAAAGAACAAAATACTAGAGCAAATAAGAAAGAAGTGGGTTGAAAAGCAAATGCATGGACAACATCAGCGAGCAGTACAAGAACACCTTATGGCCAAAGATCAGACCTACGAGTGGCTATGGAAAAGAAAACTTAAAGGCGAAACAGAAAGTCTCATCTTAGCAGCTCAAGATCAGGCAATTAACACTCGGTACCATAAAAAGAACATACTGAGACAGAATGTGAACAGCAAATGTAGGGTGTGTGAAGAACCCGAAGAGACCACAGAGCACAAAACAGCAGGATGTACGATTCTTGCCAAACATGAGTATATAAAAAGACACGACCAAGTCTGTAGAAACCTCCATTATAATATTTGTAAAGAATATGGTATCAAGGTGGGAAAAAAATGGTACGAGCATAATCCACAACCAGTAGTAGAAGCGGGGCAGACAATAATAATGTGGAATAAACAAATGCATACAGACAGAGAAATTAGAGCTAACAAACTGGACATAGTAATTAAACAAAAAAAGAAAATAAATGTTTTATCATCGACGTAGCAGTACCAGGAGACAGAAGAGTGAAAGAAAAGAAAGCAGAAAAAGTTTTAAAGTACAAGAAAGTACTGTTAGAAACACAAAGAATGTGGAACTGTTGAACTAAGGTCATCCTGGTAGTTATTGGAGCGCTTGGAACGATCACAAATAGCTTTAAAAGTTATAAAATGAAAATTATTTGCCATCAATTCTCCAAATGTTTACAAAAAAGCGTATTACTCAGCACAGCGCACATACTGAGAAATGTTCTAAGATAAACATCAAATGACTTCATAGTATATAACATCTGTCTGAGGAACATGTAGTGTTCCAGACAAGAGCAAAATTCAGGAGACACCCGAGTAATTAAAATCGAGAAATGATAATAATAGTAAGAATAATAAGAAACAGAGAGGTTTATGACTGTGCCCACTAGTAACTATCTTAACGGTATTGTGAAAGACCCTGCAGTGGTAGATGATAGATGTCGTAAGTGTCTTCGTTCGACAGAGACAATTTAGCATGTTACAGTGGGTTGCACGTTATAGCACAAGCAGAATATCTACATCGCCACAATTGCGCAGGTAGGATTGTCCACCAGAGGCTTGCTCAAATGCATGGCGTTGTTCAGGAAAGTATCCCATATTATCAGTACCAGAGAGTGTTTTGGAAAATAGTCCTTTCAGGTTATATTCGCATAGAAGCTTATTGACAGACAGGACAATCCCAGCCAATATGCCCGACATTGTTCTAACAGATAAGGGTAATAGAACAACATATTTAATTGATATTGCTATTCCCAACACCAACAACATCCAGGATACAGTAGCCACAAAGATCTCCAAGTATACTGATCAGGCGTATGAGATATAGCAGCATTGACGACAGGAAAGTGTTTCAATATCCCCATTGTCATCTCCGCGACTGGAGTCATTCTCAAAACATTTTCACTTCATCTCACAACGCTTGGTCTCTCCAGATTTCTGATTATTCAGTTACAAAAACCAGTTGTAATCAGTACATGCAATATTGTTAGAAAGTTCCTTGATTATCAATAAATTATTTACATGTATAGTAGGTATAATATGTACGTTATAAAAGTAATAATTTAATATTTGTTGATATTTAACATGTTATTAATTGTAAAATTATTATAAATTGTTAAAAATAAATAAATAAAAAACATGGTGGGTGGTGGTAGTGGAAATGGTGGTTGACGGTGGTGGTTGTGATCGTGGTAGTGGTAGTGGTGTGGTAGTGCTAGTAGTGGTAATAGTGTTAGTAGTTTGTATAACTTGAAATATCCGTTATAAAAAATTAATGAGAAACGATCTGAAGATGAGAAATAAAACATAATAATAATAATTAATTAATTAAATAATTTACATGAAGTGTTTTAAAACTGAATGTTTAATTAACTGATATTTTAAATACTGGTACCAGATTGAGTAAGCGGAGAGAGTGATGTTCTCAACGCACCTACATCCAAAATACTCCCACATCAAAATACAGAATATTAAATACTAAAACAAGAAAAATAGTCGACTATTAAAGTTTACAACGATTATATTATCCATTATTTTATATACTGGTTTTTAGGGGTGCAATAATACCAAAAGTTTTAATTTTCACATTTATGAATTCCTCTGACAAGTGTTATCTTTAAGAAAATCGAAATAAGAGGGACCGTAAAGGTTTACTTTGGAGTTAAAAGAGGTTAACACTTAATACAGTCTAGATTAAATTTTTATGTATTTAATTATTGATATATTACTTAAACAACTGTTGCGAAAACCTAAAAAGCTGCTTATTAGTTCACTATTTCCAGCAATTAAAATTTAATAAAATAACAAGTAAAATTAACTTATTCAGAATAATAAAATATTTTTGACGATTTCAATGTAGGGTAATTCCGGGAGAGTTCGGACACTTCCCCCACCTCGGAATGTGCACGAACGATTTTTTTGCAAGTCACAGTGACTATGTGTTTTGACATATAAACATAAAGGTAAATGCTAAAACTCGGTTATCTTTTAGATTTAACAAATTATTAATTGCGATTTGCATCAAATTGCGAAAATTTACCTAAAAAGTTTTTGTTTTTTTTCCGAAAATGGTTATCTATTAGCTAAAATATCGATTTCTTTCACTAATATGCAATTTTATTTAAATGTTGGATTACTGTAGGTTATGCTTTTGTACATTACTGTTGATTGCTACAATGTTGCACTATGAAATTTTCTTTCTCTCTCGGCAAATCGAGAGAGTTCCGACGTTTCTTTCCGGAAAAGTTCGGACACTTAGTAAGTGTACTGAAAAATGACAAAAAATTCCAAAAAGCTTAAGAAAATTTTTAAACGGCGCTGCACTTTTGACCTCAGAAGCTAACCGAAAACAAGTACGCGATAAAAATGAAAAAAAGCAAAAGGCTGAGAAAGGCTCGCTTCGTCCATAAAAGATTGTAACTTTAGAAAAAGGCAATCGACAATGACGAGATTCCAAACTTTGACGAAGATTTTTCTAATGACTCAAAAGAACCTCCAAAGAAGAACCAGAATCAAAATGCCAAAAATAAAAAATGAATCAAGAAGAAAACAGCGTCGAAGGAAAAACGACACGAAAGAGGAAGGAAAAAATGAATCAGACGTTGAAGAGTTAAACGAATGCAAAATCTAAGCAATGGTTGCATGTTTCATGTACGATTTTTGATAATTGTTGTATTGATTGTGGACGAAAATCGAAAGAAGCGAAGTGAATGTGAATACGTTTTTCAACTCGCTTTTGTATCTACAACCTTATTTTCGTAGACGTATGTAACCTTTTTTTATATAAATTTGGAAAAATATTGTTCAAACTAATAAAAAAAACTGTATTTTGATATAATTTTATTTTTATATAACATTCTGATAACAAGACACTTTTTGTTTCAATGTGTCCGAACGCTCCCGGAAAAAGTTTTAACAACAAATTTTGAACATTTTTGATAAACGAACATAATGATTATTAAACGTTTGGAAATATTATAACAATTTAAAGGGATTATTTTAAAGGGTTTATATTAATAATTAGAATTTCAAAGATATTGATGTTTTCATTTTTGTGACTGCAACAGCGATTTCAAAAAAGGTGTCCGAACTCTCCCGGAATTACCCTAGTTGTCAGATTCACACGACACTAGCAGCCAGTCCCAGAGTTGTTTTACATTAGAAGCCACTTAGCAATGCTGCTATGCAGAAACTAATTTTAACTTCTACACTCAATCAGTAATACAGTATATGTACAATGTTCAGTGTGTATTGACCCAAAATTAACTTACTAATTGTAAGTGGTAATGGATATTATACAGAATTTACAAACTTAAATGTTAATCGCAGGTAAAGAACGTCAAGTGAAGTGCTAACTCAAACCCTTTGATCGTCTAAAGATACTGGATTTTTAAGAAAAATAGCAATTATTTGCAACTTGATTTATAATATGACATATTTGTAAAAAATACAAGTTAAACTATCGTTACGACTTTGAAAGAAGTATGTTACATCACTGAAAAAGTAAATAGTTCTGTCAAGTTACTTTGCGTTTGCATCTTAGCATTCAGGAGTAAAAACTTCTTTATTAAATTAAGTTTAAATTTTAAAAACTTAAATTGCTCAGATTTTAGTAGCATACTTACTTTCTTGAAAGAAGTGCGTATCTCTTTCTGACTATCCGCCTCTGAAAGAATTTGGATTACTGAAGCTCTCAAGCAAAGCACGGATTTATAGGCACTGTAAAGAACCAAAATACGCGCGTTGTTATGCACAAAAAATGTATAAAATATGCACCAAATATGTACCTAAATCTTCAATATTGTTAATATAAATTACAAACTCGTATTCAATCTAACGTTGGTAGTTTATGTAACAACAGTACAATAAAGAAATACAAAAGATGCATAAGAATAATTTTAATTCTAAAATGCAATGATGTAATATTAAAGATAAAATTCAAATTACCAAAATATATTATTGCATGCATAACTAGGGTAGTTTTAGGCAGTGGTTACATTTTGTTATTTTACAGAATTACAAAAGTTAATTAATAAATGTTTTTCCAAGTTACTGACAAGAAAAGACTGCGTTCTATCAGACAGTGTAGTATTTTTTCTTTTATCAACAACCGATATAATTAGGGAATTTTCTAAGTTACTAATCATGTCTATATCTAAAGAAGCCGCATCATCATGTTTGAAATTGCTCCCTAGTATTTTACAAACTTTAGTAAGCGTCTTAAAAACCTTCATCTTTATTTAAAACTTTACCCAACTTTTGTAAAATATTTTTATCGACATTACCTTTATAGCTTATTAGCTGATCTTTAGAATGTCTGTATTGCTTTAACAGAAGGCATTAATAGTACTCCTGGAGTTCGAAGCTTAGTTACTGTTACACTTGCAAAGGCGTAATTAGCTTTAATAAATGCTTACTCCCTGGAGTTTGAATTTTTTAATATAATTTGCGACTCTTCAATAGAAGTTAGACTATCATGAAAATCTAAGATTAAGTGTTTAATACTTATTAGCGAAATTGTCCGCATAATAAAGTTCCACATCTAACTACATTCCTCATTTCGTAAGAACCGGCTTGGGGAGTAGTGAAAGATTAGCCAACACTTTTTAAACTTCTTTTTCAAAATGCTTTCTATCAGGGACATTCTTATTTGTATGATTTTCTAACAGTAATTTAAAATTATTATTTGGTATCTTGTAAGGGGTACTATTATGTAAAGTTACATGTCAAAGGAATTACTACTCAAAGACTACTAGCCGTTTTGCTACAGGATTTACAAAACACTTCGTTTGCGTATAATACAAGTTTTGGGCAGTCTTTTATGCATACATGAGGTAAACTGCTATCCTTCGGCATTTGTATTGTATATAAAAGACTTACCTACCAATTAATTTCAAAATTCGCGATACTGCACTCTAAACGAAAGACGGACATCGATTGCAGAAATACGGCTTCTGCCAAATGCAAAAATAATTTTCTAATCATTTATCTACCTAACATAAGTTTATGATAAATTAGTGTTTGTGTCCAGGAGCAGTAATCAGGCTTACGCGCTTCCAACATCGAATAAGGCGCTTTTAAAGTGTTGCCTTTACTTTTACGGAAATTCACATTTGCTGCCGATCGTTCAAGAACCCTTCACCGACAGTGCTGCTAATTGCTGCTTGTTCCCGAACATAAGAAATCATACTAATACAATAAACTTTCCTAGAGGAATAATCGACAAAGTCTTAATTTACAATTAGAGCTACATACCTCCTAGAAACCTCAAAAAGAGTGTGAAACGTGCTTAAGGAATTTAAGGGTTCTTAGCTTATACAGTTAGAAATACAATGAAATTTCCTAGAAGTATTGCTGTCAAAGCCTTACAATACAGTTAGTTTTTCTAAATTCTTTAAAAATTTTAAATTTTTCTATAATACAAAATATATAAATCCAATTTCTTTTCTGATTCTTAATCAGAAATTGAAAGAATTATGCACTAGTGCACACTTAAAAGTGTACGCACAATTGACTCGAAATTTTTGACATTTAATTGTATTTTATTAAATATGCATACAAAAGCATTTCTTTGGCAATATCAATAGTAAATCTTTTTATTTATTTATTCAACTATGAATAATTGCTTTCCTTATTTTAGGGTTTCCAAAAGACAAAGTAGATATAACATAACCAATTAAGATGAACCAAAATGATTAGTGAATCAAATAAATTTAACAGCACCGAATCCATGCCCTGCTCTCAACTAAGTTGACGTCTTATTAAAAGAACAACCATGCAGACAATTGTGTTGTAATACTTAGCGTTTTTTCTAAAATAAAAAAAATAATCAACTTATACTAAAAAAATAGTATTACGTTTTTGGACACACATTCATAGGCACTTCTTTTTATTTTAGTAGATATTATACACTCCGTGAGCAGCGACACATGCGTTCAAAACACCTACATTCTGATTTTTATTTATTAACTTTTCCCTAAATCTACACCAAGTTAATAACAAAAATGTTTTGTTGTATTTCGGAACAAGTTTCTAAACACATTTTGTGTATGAATTCTGTTCATTGCAAAATAACGAAATCGACAGTTTGACGATAATTTCCAGAAAGGTAAGTTGGTAGGAGGGTATTCTGTATTGTGTTGTCCTTAGCAACGGCACGAGTATCTAATTATTATTTTTGGCGAAAGTCGTTATGTTCAAGTTTCTTGAATAAAACATGCTTGTTTTTATAGTTCTGTGAGTGGGAGTTTATTATAAATACTATAAGCGCAACAAAAAAATTATAGCTAGCGAAATTTTATTCTTCAGATGTTTGAAATGAAGTTTCTCTGATAGAACAACTAAAAAAAGGAATTGATCAGATGGATTTCGTTTTTTGAAATTAATAATGTGGTTAATAATGTAGCTGTAACGTTTCTTACAATTAATGAGTCTTTTCCATACAGTTTCTGTTTCTAAAACTACAAACTCTTCTTTATGGACTTTGTATTCCTTATATGCTAGAATGGAGGCTAGAAATTGTTAACATAATTATGCCGTTTTATGCGCGAAGTTTCTCCTTAACTGCAAGCACTTAACACAAGGGCAAGGGGCAAGGATTTCGTATTCGTTGCAGCATCTTCAAAAGTCTTTGTTAGGGCTTTTCTGGGGTATGGTTTTAACCACTGCACTAATACATTGTAGGTTATTGTAGGACTGTGACATTCGTAGAGCCCAATCTTCGTTATTAAAAACCCACTGATATACTGTGATCTCTTCGAGAAACGGAGTTGTTTACACTGATGAAAAACATATTTCTTTAAAACTGCACGAGTAGTTCTTTACTGTTCGTATAAATTACAAAACTAAATGATTTTGTTCGAATCCACCCAAAGACGATTTATTTTTAAAATTAACAAATGACATTTATTTAAATCCACTTGTTTAAAAAACACTCCTTGTTATTAAAATATCTTCAATGTAACAGTCCGAGTTTTCCAATAAGATGAATTTATTAGTTGTAGGTAATTCTACAAACGTTTTTTATCAAACTGTATGCAATATAGCTGTAGTGATGTTTGCGAGAAGGGTATCGGGGTAGTTTGGGGGAAACTCTATAGTAATATAATATTTCACTACTAATTCTTGTTCAATTCAGAATACTTCATTTTATTGATTATTGATTCTTCTTCAATAAAGTATTAAAGTTACTATAATTAGTTGTTTATGCTATCTTTACTATGTAAAATACCTACTGTTCTTTATTCAACAAAAACAAAAACAAATTAAACAGTTTTCCAATAACAGAACTAATAGAATAGGGCAATAGTAAAAGTGCACTACTTTACTGTTGCATTACTCTCGATGAATGTGCACGCTACAAGAGTTAATTATTATCATAACAATAAGCGACAAACAGCAAACATGTCCCCACATACTAAATGTAATGTACTAAATAAATTTGTTATTTATGTAGGTATAATCTTTCTGTTATCACTTATTTCGTGTGACACATCTAACTCGTATAATGATAAAGATTACGTCAATGGTGGTCAACGAGCACGTATTGGTGGGGCATGTGAAACTAAATACACTAAATTGCATCAAGTTACCACAGAATTAGTTTACTATAATTGATGAGTTTGACGAAAAACGAACGAATTGCTCAATCTGCCCTTTTTTCATTAAATGGATATATAGAATCTACATATTTTGTTCCATACGTCCACCAAATTCTATCAAGTATTTCCAATTCTATGTGTTGTGATAAGCATTTGTTTGATTGTTACACGCAACAAAATTTTTACGTTTAGTTTCTCTATGGTTTTAGTTAAAAGTGAGTTCAAGCTGTTCAAGTATATTAATAAATGTTGCACCAAACAGTGATATTTAAATTTCAACAATAACGGTCAGAATTCTAGATTGTTTTGCAATACACAAAATAAAGAACAGCCGGATAATTCTTAGCTACGTCTATGATAAACCAGTGAAAATGCAAGGCATTGATCATGGCGAAATTTAAAAATCGCCATTTTCGATCTCGATTATTTCGAAATCTATTCGAGATATTGAAATACCTATTATGTATCTGTAATCAGGAGAAAATTCTAATTTGATTTCATATATAACATATCGTGTAAAGTTACGAGAACATGGTAACAGACAAACTGACAGATAGACAGAGAGAATGTACAACTTCAAAAATGAAATTTTATAAATTTCGTCGTGTAGGAACAAATCTAAAAACACTGCATTCATGCTCATGGTTTTATTTCGTACACTTAAATGGCAGCAAAGACAATGCCATTTGTCATTGACATTGCCACAATGACAGTCGCAGCACATTTTATTATTTTATTAACAATAAAACCAAAAAAAGGCCTCCAACTCCGTTTACTTTTTTTTTAATTTTCTGATTACCTGCTAGTGGTCAGAATATGAATCTACTAGCAATACCATTCTGTTTATGCTTAGTTCAGTTTGCAATATTGAAATAACACATATCTTTCCAGTGAGAGGACACATCTACAATCAGTGCGATAAAAATTTTGGTAGGTATGGAGGCAAATTAAAAAAGAAGGAGAAAATTATGAACATATCCGAATAATATAGAAGTTTTACAAGAATGTAGAAATTTATCGAAGCCATTCTTGGTATAGTCGGGCTAAGGTATTTAAAGAATTGGACGCATTGTTTACCACAAACATATCCCAAAAAACCAAGCGTGTCTGGTGAGGTATTTAAAATTCAGTCATACGTTATGTTGTCGTATACATAATTTAATTCTGTATTAGCGTCTAAAACATATCCTGTTAACTTCTTACTATTCATGTTTTTCCAACGTCAAATGAAAACGATACCAAAAAGACTTAATTTGCCAGTAGCATCTCAAAACAGATTAAAACACATTACAACATTAGACAGAATTTCTTCAAGAAACTTTAGGCAGTTTTGAGTATTAAAACGATGTTGCACAAATCGGGTCCAATTAAGTGGTCATCAATGATACCAGCCCATACATTTATGCTAAATCGATGTTGAAATCTGGTTTCCTGAACTTCATGTGAATCTTCTAATGCCAATGTATGCAGATTATGGTAGTTCTTTACTTCATTTCTAGTGAACTGGGCTTCGTCAGTCCACAAAATGTGCCGTAAGAAATCTAGGGTGTCATCAAGGACATTTAACAACCAACTGCAAAAATTATGTCAAGCAATATTGCCTCCTTTTCGTAGGTTTGCACGCTTTGTAAATGGTAAAGATAATACCCTTTGTCATGAATTCTACGCCACACTGAACTTGAGACAAACCTAGATGATTAGCAGTTCTACGGGTACTAGTAGTAGGGTCAGCAATTATTACATTTATGCTATCAACTTCAAGATCAAAATTATTGTTTTGAGCAACATGATGAATTGATGACGATTAGTGAGTTTTCAGAATTCACATAGGTTATTGTGAATTCTTATAAAAACTAGATGATCGGGATGTCTACAGTTTAGATACCGCTGAGGCTGCATTTCCATGACACGTTTCATAAATAAAATGCATAGCAGCATATTTACGATTAGTATACTCCATTATTATTAACTACTGTTGATAATAATAACAACAACACTATCTGACACAAATCGTGAAGATAACTAAAGCAACTTACTACTCACGAATTGTTTGTTCGTTGTTATTTTGCGTGGCAACTAGATGTAATCTGCAGTTAGTTTTCCCTCATTATCTCAGTAACCCTTAAGAATCGGATGTGGGTGTGTTATGGTTTTTAACTCCAAATCATTTGTCTAATAAGTCCCTAGAGCTGTGTACACCTTTTGAATCAGCTTGTATGTAAAGAAGAGTCAACTACAAACTAGCTCGAAAAGAGTCTGTAATAGTATGAATTCTGCATAAAGCAGTAAATTATTATTATCATCATCTTCTGTTTAATCTTTTTAAATATTACTTTATTTTTAGAGTGGAGACGCATTGAAGATGCAACAAATACTTTAAAAACCGATATTCTAATGATGCAAAGAGAACTGTTTAATTGTATACGATGCATTAATTTGTATCCATGTAAATAATTGTCATTTTGAACATTTACTGTAAGCGTTTTGATTTGTTGCATTAAATTTACGTATCCTATCCACTTGTGTTTTGTTTTATTAATTGTTTTGAATGCCACTAAACTTTACATTGCATGCCAGAAGGCAAATCAAAATTGTTCTTTTTTTGCCTAAACCATTGCAGTGATCAAAATCGAACAACAGACAAAAACGCTTCAAATAAGAATGCTTATCTGTGAAAAACGTTTTAGAGGTATTGACCTAACCGTTAAGAAAATCTGAGCTTCTTTGCATGTGAATGATCGACTTTTGACCACTTACAAACACCCACAAGCAAAAAACTGATGTAAAATAATCTCTTTCCCAGTACACATTCACATCCCAAATTTAATTCCAATCGTTAAAAGCACTCTTTTTGTTATTTAAAAAACATTATTTCTAAGATCTTTGACGTCTAGTAGAGCCTTAACGGAGCACTTTTGAATAGAGGTAAGTTTGGTTGAATCGTCGTATTTTGGTCTGAGGAATATGTAGTAAGGCGTTGTACAGACCTTTTAGGGACACCTTGTATTACACGCCCCTCAAAAATAGCTATTTGTTAATTTTATTAAACGTTGCCAAAATGCAACATGGCATCGAGACCATTACCCACTTGACTTGACATTTGAAGTAAAATAGTAAAAACCTTTCGTAAGTAATAAAAGCTTTGCCTTTATATAGTATAACTGTTTTCCTAGGTGAAAACCTGTATACAGGGTCGCTAAAAAGTATTGAAACACGCTACCCCCGCAGAAACGGTAAGAGATAGACAAATGAAATTTGGAGAGCTTAGAGTAGGTAGTTTTTGCCATGTTTTGCAAAGATAATTAAAAACAAACCTTCAATTGTTTTTTTGTACGACCACCATATTGGATTTTTTTAAATAGAACGCCCTGTATATGACCCCATATTTGAATAGCAATTTTCAAGACAAATTCAATGATCTAAGGGTTGCTATACTTATCTTGAAAGGGTTTGGATATAATCGCTATTCTTTTGTCAGGGGTTTCCCTATTAAAAAGTATGAAAACACGCTACTCCTGTAAAAACGGTAAGAGATAGATAAATGAAATTTAAACAGCTTAAAGTAAGCGTTGCTTGTCATGTTTTGCGAAAGGAATAAAAAACAATTCTTCAATTGTTTTTTCGTACGGCCGCCATCTTGAATTTCTTTAAATGGATCACCCTGTATATAACTCCATATCGCGATAGGGATTGTAAAGCGAATTCAACAATATAAGGGTTGCTATACTTATCTTGAAAGGTTTTGGAGATAATCGCTATTCTTTTGTCAAGGATTTTACTATTAAACAAAAGAATAGCGATTATCTCCAAAACCTTTCAAGATAAGTATAGCAACCCTAATATCATTACATTTGCCTTTAAAATCCCTATCGAAATATGGGGTCATGTACAGGGTGATCCATTTAAAGAAATTCAAGATGGCGGCCGTACGAAAAAACAATTGAAGAATTGATCTTAACTCTCTTAGCCCAATGCCTACTTTAAGATCTCCAAATTTTATTTGTCTATCTCTTACCGTTTCTGCGGAGGTAGCGTGTTTCCATACTTTTTAGCGACCTTATATATTGATTAATAATTTTCGGATGCATTTTTACTTGCAAATTATAAAATCCAACTGACAAACAGGCTTGCAGGTGTTTTTCACGTATTTTCCTAGAAAAGTTCGAAAGAGTGAAATTGGCGATTTTTAAGTGTTCATATGTGTTGTATTTAATATTATACCACGATTATTGTTACTAAAGGATTTATTTCTGTTTTACTAAAGTAATAAATGCACCTTTGTACATTACTAAATTATTATTACAGTAGCAAATGTAAAAAGGCAAGCACGTACTTTACGCACTTCCATATATTACGCGTAAAATATCTACATTTTACGAGATGTATTTCACTGACCCAACGCTGATGACTAAAATTCCTATAAATTTACACCTTTTGGAATTCTGAGATTCTTTGTTAAAATAAATTCCGCTCGCAGAGAAAAACCAGATTTCAAAAGGTTTTTAAATATTGTTTAATAAACAACAACGCTTAGTAAGTGAGAAACAGGAATCTCCCTCATTTACCAGGATTCTCTGCAAAAATACTGTTGTGAATATTCTGATGCTAATTGTAATAATAATTTTTATTATTTGAAGAAAAGTTCAATATTGGACATAGGATAATTAAATAAAATAACAATAATTACAAATTAACATCATAACAAACAATTATAACAATTGAAATAATAATAATTCAAGATAATAAGTGATTGCATCTCCACAGGCATCAGTAACTGCTTGGCACCTTCGCGGCATACTTGTAATGCAGTTGTCAATATGCTCTTGAGGTATTTCATGCCCAAGAATTGGTAATACTACTGCAAGTTGCTGAATAGTGGCTAGTTGAGAATGGTGATTGCCCAGTCGTCTCTGAAGTATATTCTATACGTGCTCAATTGCGTTTACATCAGGTGAAAGTTGTGGAAGGGCTAGATGATTAATTTGCACCCTGAACAATGCGAGCACGGTGCGGCCTAGCGTTATCGTCAAAAAAACCAGGGTTTTTCGGTCAATAGTATTGGTCCAATTTAATACGTGGTTCTAAGTGATGTCTTGAACTTATCGTTTGTCTGTGATGTTTCCCTGAACAATATGGATGTCGGTGCACCACCCAAAGCTACACTTGCCAAAACTATTATACCGCCACCCTCATAAAAACTGACTGGGCGAGTAAATTGTGGTATTAGAATATACCTTCTGACGACGACTATCGCTTTTGAGACAAAATCGCTACTTATTTGTGTACAATATACCGTTGCAAGGCGTATCCTGCCGTAGCCTTAGTCTTGCCCAGCGCACCCTCTGGCTTCGATGCGCTGGAGTTCTTGCCGCGCATCCCAGCGGACTATATGATGCCAGTCCTGCTTCGTGTAACCAATTTTGTGCGGTTTGAACAAATGCCCTTTGACCTGCCGCATTTTGAAGTTCTTGTTGCAGGTGTCTAGCAGTAGGTAATGGGCGCATTCTGGCATTAATTATCAAAAGTCGATGTTGCCGAGGGGTTGTAATGCGAGAGAATCCACTGTCCGGTCTTCTAGAGGTATTTCCGGTTTCTCGGAAGCGAGCAAGTACACGGGAAACAACACTCTGCGAACATCCTAATAAATCTGCGATATTAACCTGTCGCTCTCATCTTTACTGCAAGTCAACTGCAAAATTAACTTTTTCTAGTTTCAAAAGTCTTCTTTTCTTTGAAGATATTCAACAATAAATCTTACAAAATATTAAAAATGATAATAAACTTGACCAGTTACAAACAACATGTTTTCAACACTTTGAAACCATTGATATTTTTTGATACACAGCGTTTACATTGCTGTAATCGTGTGAAAGATACCTACTTGATCCAATTTTCATAGCTACATTTGCACGTATTAGAAATCTGCAGATCCATACAACTATAATATCCATATTTATTTCTGAGTGGTTTATAAAAATTCTTGAAATAGCTTATTAAAGCTTAGATGTGGGAACATGTTTTTTTTTCTTCTACAAGATATAGTGCCTTCAATTGAAAATACCAAGTTTTATTACCCATATAACTAATTAAAAGGCGTTTATTTCGCATAAAAATTATTAATGTTGTAGCATTTAAGTACATATTTGGTCAATGTTCTCACTATAAATAAAGAAAGATGCTTGAATAAAAAAACATCAAAAGGCAAAATGAAAAATTGCCTAATAATAATTATATTGATGTGACATAAATATTTAATGGTAATTTATAGTTTTTCATAACAAAGATGTTTTTTCTGACATATTACATTTCTTCTTTGCACAAATTCGTTTATTATAGCATATACGTACTACTTGTTTTTTGCATATATTGCTGATTTAAGACCACTTATTTTATCGCGTTTTACCTCATATTATTTTAAGTTCTTTTACAAAAAAAGAATGTATATATTCACTATAAAATTAAAAATGGTAGATGTAATCTTCAAAATTCCAAATGCATTACTGTACCTGAGATTAAACTTTGAGCAAAAACTTCAAATAATAATTGAGACATCTGGAAGAATTGATTTCTAAAAAAATTAATTTTTGGCCACTATCTGAAAAACATGTTAAGATAGCTGACTTTTGTCTTCACTATTTAACTCGTCTCAGAAAGGTAACTTATGATTTTTCGCTATGGTCAGTACTAAAAGAAATGACCCACAGGTGCACTCATTATCAGCTTAGATCGCCCTGTACATCCCAACTATGAAAATATATAAAAATGGACGTTACATCTTGGTACCTTAAAAGTCTAAGTATGACCCTGACTATTTGTAGTCTAATGTGACCATTTAATAAACAATGTATACATGCTGATGTGTAAGAATGGACAAACAAATGAACTTAATTATATAAAATAGTCATTTTAAGTTTCGAAATGCTATTATGTACACTATGTACGGTATGTGTTAGTAGCAGACACTTATGAGTCATGAATGTAACTTTAGTTGTTTAGTTATGAGCAAAAACATCTTTATCTTACGTTAGACAATATAGCATCTTCTATATTTCTGTCATCAAACAACTTGGGATTAAAAGCAACCTTTGATAACAACTGTTTGAAAGGCATATTTGATAGCGTTAAAACTCGCGGTATTTCCTACAAAATGTAACTTTTGTTTCAAACTGTTGTATAAACCAAACTTAATAAGCTTGGTAGAGATGACACCGAAAGTTTACGATGTAAGAAGTTCGCAACGTTCTAAAATAACATGGTCTTTTATTTTATTAAAACGTGAATAATTCTGCAATGCGGGGTAACGCGTGTTGAGAATGTTTTCTCTTTGTTTTTTTATGAAAAGCAGATTTTGCGTTTAAGAACATAAAACCGGTATTGAAATAAGAAAGTTGTTCATTTAACCTGGAAATTATCGAATTACTTTAAATCTGTTAGAAAGAAAAACATGAAAGTTAAGGTTCAGTTATTTAATTTACCCAATAATATTAAAAGTTTCGTTGAATATTTAAAACTTTGTTTAAATAAATTAATTTCCAAAGACACTGAAGTCTTTAGAATTGTCTATTAACGCATGGCAATGACAACATGAACAGAAAAATTCATATCGATGCAATGGTCTATTGGTCATAAAAAGTGTATAAATTTATACCTAAAGAGTTACTAGCTCTTATACCTGGTTTATACAACTAATATTCTTCTTATTTTTAAATTTGTAAATACCTAGTGTAAATTTTAATGTAGTATGTTTACGGGGTGTTACCAAAATACACGAGAAAATCGCGATAGCGCGTCCTAAAGCTGTCTCAATTACTTACCTTAACGAAGGGGGTTGACAAAATGTCATATGTAAGCGCTTGCACATAGGGATTTCTTACCGCCCTGTATATGTCCGCAATTTTCTATTAAAGGTAAATTAAATCATTTTTGCGTACTCAATCTGCGATTACATATGAATTCACAAGCAAGTCAAAAGGGTGAAGCGCAAAGTTATAAATTTTAATAAATAAATCAAGAACTAAATTTATATCAAATGAAATTATTATTGTATTAAACACCTTGAATATTAATTGAGTGAATTTCTAGAAAAACTTTCTATTGTACTATGTGTGCGACGTTTAGCAGATAAAAACTATCTTGCAGCAAAAGCTGTGCGTTACTCTAAATGCCAAATTATTGTTGCCAAATTGCTGTTCATCTTCGAGATTTTGGTTGAGCACATGATTCTTGACATAACCCCAGAGGAAAGAAATCTAACAGTGTTAGATCAGGCGATCGTGCAGGCCAGGGTACTGCAGAATGCATTAATTTATAGCATAAGAAATCAAAATAACCCTATCATGTTTACATTATTAGAATCGCGACAACAAGAGCTATCCAAAACGATTTTCAATTGTTTTTCCGCCTATTTAAAAAAATGAGGTTGATAATGGTTACTCGAAACCGAAACGTTGTACAGAAATTTTGTTGGCGTATTTTAATAGAGAACAAAAAGTGGCAATGGAAAAGTGGTTTTAGTTTTCCAATATCTCTTCAAATAAATAAAAGAAAAAATAATAAGAAAAATTGAGAAATTTACTTTTTTTTAAATATCTCTGAAACTATCGAAAATATCGAGGTTTTGCAAACGCCTACAAAAAGGTCCTATAAATAGCCAACTTTCATCCCATTTAACCGACGCTGTATCTCTTACCGTTTCCAAGATTCCCATGCTGTGCATTCTTATCTTGGACACACTGTATACTAATAATTTATTAAATTTCTATTAATTAATTTGATTACTGATAATAATAATAAAAAAAATAAAAATCTAAATAGCGCAAGAATTCCAGTCTTTTCTTATTGTCAGCTCCCAGATGACACAAACAAAAAAAAGAATTAAGAATGACATACCATGGATGGTCCCAGGGCCTTGCTAAAACCTCCATTCCAGTATGGTTGATTTAATTCCCAATAGAAACTCCCAAAAGAAATTAATTAGAAAAGGAAAAAAATCGAGAAAGAAGAAGGCCTGAAAATAAAGAGAACAACCGTAAGCGTCCAAATAACAAAAATCTAGTCCTGAATAGTTCGTATTAAGTGATAAAAGAAGGTCGCAGCAAAAAATCTCACCTGAGTTGACGGGCGGCTTCAGATACACACGACTCGACGTAAAGTATTATCCGCTACATGCGAAGACTCTGAATTATCAAATCTTGGTCTAAATATGATTATCTGCCTCAAATAATGTGATTAATTATACAAAATTAGTATATTTATAGAAGACCAACTATTTATCACGCACCACGAGTACACAAGTTCTTTCCACAACCAAAGTGAAGAAAAGAATGATAAGATTATTACGAGACCTGAAAATACCACCCGATAAAGATTTGAAGAAAATTAAATTTAAACAAATTTATTCTGCCAAAATAGGACTTAGACAACAATTCTAGACGCTAATGCTTTAGACGAAACTGAAACTGTAACATGAGTGTCAAAGAAACTAGGGACACGACTATTTTTATTTTTTATTTTTTTAATGAAACAATGAATCTTGGCACGAATGATATGGTTATTAAATAGTAACTTAAGATGTGTTTCAATTTTCTAACACTTCCGTTCAACCTAAAGTGACATCAAGTTCAATGTAAGCACTTTTTCCACACTAATATTTTTCTATTAAAAACTATTTAGTTACCTGTGAGTCCGAGACCATCCAAAGATAATTTATTTTTATTTTCTAATTAGATTGAATAATTAGTTGGAATTCGGTACAAAAGACTGGTTTTTAATGAATAAGTTGTCGTCAAATATACAAAAAACTAAAAGTTTTGGAACAAACGATGCAGGAACCGTCAACGAAAATATTAGCAATACAGATATAGGTTTTACAGATTGTACAAAATTTTTAGAACTTGTTATAGACAATAATTAAAAATGGACTAATCACATTGAATACATTAGATCTAAATTATCATTGATTTGTTATACATTAAAGGTACTATCAAAGGAAATTAATCAAACAATATGCCGACAAGTGTACTATGCTTTATTGGAACTATTACTCAGACAAGGATTACCGTTCTGGGCAAACGCAAATGTCACCGAAATCAATGCCATATTTAACATTAAAAAAACGCAGTACAAACTATATATAACGTTACCTTAAGACATTCGTGTAAAGATTTGTTTATAGAATTTAAAATCATGACCCTAACATATTTATTTATCTTAGAAACAGCTTTATTAATTTTTGGGAATTAAATTTTATTCACAAAACGACAAGATATTCACAATCATAGTACTAGAAACCGTTCGAACTCAAATACAATAAAACCAAATAGCGAGATCGTTAAAAAATCCGTTTTATACCACGGACTCAGGATGTTTAATAAACTACCATTTGATCTGAAAGAGGTGGAATCCTGAAAATCTTCAGAAAGATGTTAAAGACGTTTTTGTTGAATTTTGCATTTTATATCTTAGATCAATTTTTTTAATCTTCCTTTTGATTGAGTACTTATCGATTACAAAAATGTTTTGTATATTTTTGTCTATTAAATTGTGTTGTTCATATTTCCTTTAACGATTGTATCATTTGTTATTTATTAATTTTAACTTCACTATGACTGACCGCTATTTATCTATACATAAATTTTACTATTTACATTAATAATTGTATGCAGTGTTTTACCTTATTATCCTATTTATACATATACTTACTAGATTGTTATCTCCATAACTTAAGTTATATAATTATATTTTAAATCGTATTATTAACGTTTGCCTAAACATCATTTTACCATTTGATAGTTTGTTCTCTTTTATGTGTGTAGTTACGACTATTTTATTTATTGTAATTACTGTTATTGTTTATATATTATGTATTTTATACCACTTTCCAATATCTGTATGATTAAGGAAATAAATTACTACTGCTACTACTACTACTACTACTACTACTACTACTACTACTACTACTAATCTACAGTGTAGATGACGTTTCGGAGATTTGTATAGTAGTTCTATCTTATCAAACTGAAATTTATCGTATTTAGAATATTTCTACACTATTTTTATCTATCTGTACCTCATACTTAGTGTCTTATTAATTTAATCTTACTGTTTTATACACCAGTACACGTTGTCACCTAGAATCTCCTTTACATTATATGTCGGCGGCAAACTTGAACTTCGTCAATCCCGGTAATGCCTAGCTAGTACGGGAATTGCGGTAAATAGTGGAAAAGTCACAATGGCTCAGCGTTTGACTGAAGATTTTAACCATTCCCAGTAATAGCTGATTTATTTCAGACAAACGCCGGAATGCCCGAACGAGTCTCAGTTACGTTCTTTGCCTAATTCACTCATTCCCCGTAATAACTTATTTAGATAAACAATAATGTTTTGTAATACATGTTGATTATTTCGGTATATTTTCTTACTGTTCTTTATTATAAAAATATGTGAGAGGACAAAAGTAAAATACAAACAAATATAAGAATCATGTAGGTTATAAATTGTACTTAAAGACTTTTGTGGCATCTTGAATTACAAAGCACTTTCTGTTCGTAACAAATGCGTCTATTAGTCAAGCATTGTTTTTTGCGGGTTTACAAGAACATTTAAAATATCCTTGCACCCCTCCGCCAGTGATAGGGACTGCATGGTTTCACGTTTAGATAGAAAGTTCTGGGGGACATTATCTACAGTAAGAAATTGCTCGTTGGCACGTATTAAATCTGTTCGGTTGAACCAAGATCTAATACATCCAGCCGAACATCCTACTTGGTATACACCATTTTTGTAATTAATAACAACACATATCAAATTTTGCATATCAGAAGGACCCCTATCAATTTTATCCACTGGTAAAAGAACACACGAGCCAATTTCCAAACGTGACAGTTTCTTTACTGTATTTAACAGCATTTTTTCTGTTGCGCGTTTCTGACCTTGACTTGCGTCACTTCTATTGTCTCTGATTGATGTTTCATTCCGACATAACACACATTTGCCCCCATTTTCATACTTTCATACATATATCTAATTCGTCTTGGATATTTGCTTCTACTATGTTCGTTATTTTTGAAACGGGATTTGTCAGAAGTTTTTCTTGGCAATCTACATCTTTTAGTATTTCACCTGTCTCTTCACCAACCGTCCCATATTCACTTTCTTTTAGATTTTCATGCCGAACTTCAATTTTATTATTTGAATCTATCTCTTGTAGGTTCCTCATGCGACATTTCCAGCAAACGAACCAAATCATCTTCATTTTTAATTGGATCCAACAGATTTCTAGGGAGGTTTTCAGAAGAAAGTCCTACTTTGGGATCAACTCCGAATAAAGCCTTGTACGGCGTACGTCCAATGACTTTATGGTAAGAACTATTTTTCTGGAATTGGCCGAAGTAACACCCTAAAGACAAATTTGTCGACTTGTGGTCATGCATCCAAACCCTTAGCATGTTTTCCACATCCTGGTTGCTTCTTTCGACACTTTCCTGTGATTGAGGATGCCTTGGACGACCGTGAAGAATTTTTACTTAGCCACAATTTGACTAATTCAGAAATCACTGAATTGGTGAATTTGCGCCCATTATCGCTTTGAAGTATGCTAGGCGCTCTAACTTCCAAAAATATTTTAAGCAATTCCTTTGCAACTTCATTCGCAGTCTTCGATTTGAGAGGACGCAAGGATAAAAATTTTGTTCGGTGGTCCTGGTAGTTCAATAACCATTTGTAATCGTTGTTTGGACACGACTAATAATCCATCAATTTTAATTGTGCTCTAGAATTAAAGTTTGTGGAAATGATCGGTTTTATTGTCAAATTGGCATGGCTCTTGTTTCTTTTCTTTTGGTACACCTCACATGTCTCGATAAGTTTTTCAACTGCATATCTCCTAACATCATTTTATCTCTACCACCATGACCTACAGTAATGTGAGCTTAATACAAGACGTTAAATAAGTATTCATAGCAAACAATGGAGACATGATTGTGTTCACAACGTTTTTGTTTTTTAATTACGATTTGTCTATCTGCAACTTTCAATACATCATACAAAGATAACAAATGGTACTGTCTACGAGTTTTCTATTCCATAGTTTACTCTGCCAACAAGATATCTGCAGCAATCTGTAAAAATGGAAAGATTTAAGTAATTTTAATGTACGATTGAAGGAGTAAGTCGATAAAGGGATTGTGTCTATGTAATGCTATTCAATAATAGGAATATGTACTATTGGTTTCAAAATGAACTAGGACGCTGAACAACTACTATGATTCTAAAATGCAAGTATGTTTCTTAATGTGAATGTGACTTTATCTGTCAAATAAAGGAAAAAATTGACGTCAGAATTCCCTGTCTACCATTTTCAAAGTAGCCATATGAATTTCATTGAATATAGCAATAATAATAATCATACAATAAATAAGTAAATATATTTTAGATGTATTTAAGAACATTAACAATTATTAGTATTTTGTTTTTATTATGTTTTTGAAAAGTGATTATTTTTGGTCATCGTGTGCTTTTTCTGGATAAAATATAGCTATCGTTTTTTATCGCGAATACTGTATTTTTATGTACATTTTTTTCCTTTGCAATTTCTCTTATAGATTTTCCTTATTCTATAAATCTTCGTTTGGTATTTTGACGTTTCGACGGCAAAGTGTCATATCCATGGATAAAAATATTTTAGCCGAAATTATTAGGTAGTCCCATTCAAACAGGACCGCGTTGGACCGCGTTCGCTCGCATATTACAAAGACAGTAGAGGGCGCTATAGCAAGGATAGACTGTGACCGGCGCAATATTCCAAATTGGATGGTGGCACGCAACGTCAAGAAGCCCATTCTCGCACATGACAATGCGCGTCCACACATTGCCAATGTGGTGCGTGAGTGGCTTGATCAAAACCAAATCGAAACATGTATCCAGCCACCATATTTGCCAGACTTACAGTCACGTCATTTCAACTGTTTTGGCAATCTAAAGATTGGTCTAAGTGGTACTCAATATGCCAACTTTGATGTCCTCAAAAATAGGATTGATGAGGTTTTGCAAGATGGTTTGGGGCGTGACCTATATTAAGGTGTTTCCATGATGCCTGAGAAATGGCAAAAGGTGATCGACAACGGTGGACAATATAGTACATAAATCTAAAATATCATGAGTTTATCATTTGTAGTTTGTTTGTCTGTTTGAATGGGACTACCTTAAATATAAATATTACATTTCAACGGGAAGATTGAGGTGTCCTAGTTCATTTTGAAACCAATAGCACATAATATAATTAACATATAATTAGTTTTTATGCCTTTTATCTATCCATCTTAGATGCACATAACCTCTTTATCCACTCGCTCCTTCAATTCATTTTGTACTCTTCTTTTTATTATAAAAATTGTACTACGTTTCCATTCATAAACCTGGTGCATTTTAAACAACTTTTGAAATTCGAACCATTTCCGTACGGTAGTTGATTTAGAGGTTACTTCTAAAATATTAATAAAGATTCGCTCACTTTTTTTAATTCCGCTGCTGTCCGGGGCTTCTTTTTATTTTGATTCGAGTAACACTCGTCGATTTTCTTATAAAACCACACAGAATGTTGTGGCACAGCTACTTTAACATTAAGCATAATAAAAAGAAACAGGAGAATAATTGACTTAGTGATTACGGGGAAAGACTGAATTAAGCAATGTAACCGAGATTCGTTCGGACAGTTCCGGCATCTGCCTGAAATAAGCCAGCTATTACTGAGAATAACTGAAATCTTTAGTCAAACGGTGAACCATTTTGACCGTTCCACTATTTGCTGGCAATCCCTGTACTAGCTAGGCATTACCGGGATTGACGAATTTCAGTGTTTGCCGCCGGCATATATAACAAGATTCGAAGTGACACCCAGTATAAGTCAATATTAAGGTTGCAATGTAATAAGTTTTACATTGATATTTGTTATTGTTATTTTATCCGCAATTTTGACCCCTTCTGCGTGACAGCTACTCTTTCAGTTTTTTTGAGTTGCAAGGGGGCTCAGTAGCGCCTCATTTAGAAGACCTCGAGATTACGTATTTAACGGTGCACAAAAATCTGGATAAGTAGTAGTAGAAACTTTATTCATCTTATGTAGTTTCTGAGAAATGTCAAAATAAACTTTAAGATACATAACTTAACGAATTTATAAAAATTAAAATTGTTTTAATGCGAAATATGTTCAAAATATTCCTCATTTGCTTCTTGCCAAAAATAAAGTCAATTTTCTGTTTCCTTTCTAACTTTTGTAGGTCTTCCATGTTTCCAAGAAGTAAAATGGAAACACCCTGAACATCTCTTGCATTAGAATGGCGTTTTTAATCTTTATTAAATTCGTTATTTAAGGTAAATGAGTTTTAAAGTTTATTTTAGAATTTCTCAAAAACTGCTTAGTCAAATTTTAATTTTTCTACACCGTCGAACAGATTATCTCGAGTCTTTTTAAATAAGATATCACTCAAACCCCCTTGCGATTTAAAGAAATTGAAGAAGTAGCTGTCACGTAAAGGGGTTGGAACTGCAGATGAAACTGTCACATCAAAGTAAGCCTTGACAAAATAAAAAATTGACCTCTGCGAGCACTTTTCTTGTTTACTTCAGATAAAGACAAGAGGGGGGGGGATATATTATAGCTTCGCACTGCATATATATCCCATGTGTAAGTACCTTTTTTGTGTGTGTATAAATTGATATTTCTACATGCACAGAGTGGTTATTGCACGTGTATTCTTGTTAGTGTTTTATGATCTTGTTTATTATTGTGTTAATTTTTTTTGTTCCTTTTGTTTCTAATTTTGAATTGAATGAGAACTTAGTACTCTTGGTTATGTATTATAATATTTACTTTGCTCACACTAACTCAGGATAACTATCGGTCTTGGGTGAAACTCTACTTATGAGTAGTGACTCACCCAGGCGCGGATCTATTTCACGCTTTGGGGGGGTCATGACCCTCATGACGCCCCCAAAGCTTGAACTGTTTTTTTAATTACGCCAACCTTGAAGGAAGAAAGGCTCACTGGTCTAGCTTTGCTGCATATTCACCGCCAGATTCAGCTTGACGTGGAGAAAATTACTACAAGATTTGCGAAAAGTTCTAAAAGACGAGTTGAATTTATCATCTAAATAGATTATATTAATATATCGTTTGTTCTAAAGTTGTAAGGTGATTAAATGAATAAGAAGAAATATACAATATACACAAATATAATATTAAATTAGATACGATATTTGAAACCAACGAATAAAAATGTTTTTTAATGTTCGGTTGCGCCCTCCCCCGTTACAAAAATAACTCCGTGACCCCCAAAATGAAAGTCTGGAACCGCCCCTGTTGTTAGGCGCCACCAATATTAAGAAAAACACAACTATAATTGTAAGATTGGAAACTCATTATTCCAAACAAATAATGAATTTAAAAACAAGATTTATTATAAATTAATAACACAAAATAAAGATAAATCAGAGAAATTTCACTAATAAAGAAAATCAATATATTAATAATATGGAAGGCCCTCAATGAAACTAGCGTTGTAATATTCTCTTCAAATGAGAAAAATTATTAAAGATTAAACCGAAATAACAATTGATAATGTTTCAAACTTCAATGCTAGTTCCATGCATAATATCATAAGTAATACAAAAAGAACTAAATTAATGAAAGGATAGCTTACAATTGATCTCTCATATATACATTTGATAATTCAAATCATCTATAGTTGTAGTAAATAAGACACCAGGAGGATGTTTAGCAAAACGAAAAACTTTACTTTGAAACTGTTCCGTCAGGTACGATGAAATATATATTAAATCCCAAATTCGAATCAATTCCATCAAAATATTATTCATTAACGTTGTAGATTGTTTATACGCCGAAATTAAAAGTTTTCGAAGAAAAACTATACCATAAAACCACATTTAAAGAAATCCATGCCCAAAAAACATGCAAGAAAATTCATATCAAAAAAACCGTACCAGAAAGAAAAACCAAACTTCAACTGCTCGACTTTTCCAACAATTTTAACGAACCATTATTAAATTTCAAAGCAAAAAAGATTAGAAACTCTATTCTAAATTCGACATAGTTTGTGTTTACTAATTCACTATAGATTCAACTATTGAACGATAAAGGTTACCTTAGTTACTTAGAATTTGTTCCTTTGTGCCCTTATTGAGAAAATACTAAAACTAGTTTGTGTTTACAATGACTGATATTTACTTAACGTCCCATAAAGTACAGTTTGATTCGATTTTAGAAACTATAACGATTTGCAGTATTTTGTGTGTTTACAGCTTTAAACTACAACACAGCCGTGCGTCGTCGGTCGGGTTTAATGAGTAATAAAATCGTTTGCTTCATATTTATCGTATAGCAGTTTGCTAATTAAATAGATGGAGTGTAAATCTAGAATGTCCTTTATAGGACTTCAAACGCTCTCCCTGGTTGTTTATTTATTTAAGTCTGGATATGAAAGTTTAATGTACTTAATTATTCAAATGCTAATGTTTACAATATTGTACTAGTTCATTTATGTTCCCGTTTCTACGCAGACGGCGATTATAGTGTATTTCAGTATACTTTTCTATTAATGTAAAAGTTGCGTGGCTATAACTTCCTTACTTCAAATTTTCCACAAAAAACCTATTATACTCTTTCAATTTACTATCTAAGGAAGTTATTTATCAACTTTTATGAATATATGTGTGTAAAGCCAAACCTTGCCTTGTTAGTTTTAAATACATGAATAGAATTTTGATGCTTTAATTCAGAATTTATGTTTATTTTCATAATTTATTATCGTACTTTTAAAACACAACACAACATATAACTGTGTCAGAAAGATTAAAGATGTCTAGATAACCTGAAATTACCGATATGATCATAGCTAACAGAACGATCTGTTGTTTGGATAAGCGAGTGTGGGCGTTATACAGGTATTGTGTTGCTATTATTATTTGTTGTGTGAGATAATAAAGGGTAACTTGTTAAAGTATTGGAATAAATTATTACCTTTATATAAAGTAACATTTATCTAACCGTAGGCATAAAATAACGTTATTAATATTAAATACACTGCTTTTCTCTGGTTGTACCGTATCGACAAATTTACTGTAAACGAAACACAGGCACCAAAAATTTAATTGTAATATAGCATTGTGTAACGCGCAGTGCGTTGCGAAACATTTGGAAAGTTTTAGCAATGAAACTTACCAATATTGCATTATTTTATATTTTATCTGAGTGAATAAATTAATGTAAGTAAATATCAATTTTGTCTTTTAGTTATTATTTCCTTTTAATAACTATTAATTCAAAAATAGATCATTAGACTATTTTCTGGTATAAATCTCAAATTTATTCAAGTTTCTACTATACTGTAACTTGAACTTTATTTATCCATCTAAACCGTCACGGAGAAATCGCGAAAATTAGAACAACTTTTGACACTGTTTGATTGAAAATGTCTCGACCTACAGCATCTTTAGATGTTGGGCTACACCTAGAAAATTATATAGTGTATTCTCAAATTAGACAATTAATTTTATCATTGGCGTCAACTACATCGACTTCCACATCCAGTCTGACTGCCGGCCGTAACAATTTATTAGCTTCAGTTATCAGCAAAATTACATTGCGAAAAATATCTTATATGTCTATTGTCATGATCGTTATACGAAGTGTTCATACCTACGGTAACAATCAAACTTTATAATGAGGTCTCGGATTTATAAATCGTGTTAAAAAATGATGAAATAGGTTGTAGTTATGTGGTAATAATTCGCAATATATACAAAAACCATAAGCAGTACATGCGGTAACAGACAAAGATATGCGAAAACAACATTACATGCTTTCATAAAAATTATAAATTATCATTAAGTACTTATGTCCGTGCTTTGCTTGCAAGTCGCATCAATAAAATTATTATTAGACGATTTCTTATTTTTTAATGTTTTTTTTTGTTTATCGTGAAAATATTAATTATTGCTAAAATATGGACAATATTCTTTTGCGACATAAACGCCTTTTAACAAGTTATATGCGTCATAAAATTTGGTGTTTATAAGCAGCTCGCGGCTAAACATATAACCTTTGTTTAAGAGCATTATATGTTTTAACAGAAAAAAGAACATGCTGCCATATACAAATCCCAACCCTAGTTATAATACAAATTTTTCTGACATAAACCATACTAGGTATTAATCTGAAGTACTTGAAGTAGTTAAGAAATATGACAGTAGTTATACAAGCTGTCAACAATGTTTAAAACATCCATTATTACTATTATTACTTTTGCTATGGCGTATATCTAATATCACCAAGTAAACCGTTTAATAACAATAACAGATTAGTATCTTAATGGAATGGTTTATGTTTAATAAGTAGGTAAATGCATAATCATTTTAAAGCAATAATAAAAATAAACAAATAAACAAATAATAAAACTTGTAACAGAAAATCATAAATGTTAAAACTAGAAAATAAATCTTAAAAATGCTAATACACCAATTATCAGAGCCTACACACGTCAAAAGTAACGATTAGAAGGCAAAAAGAAACTCAAAGGTTGGTGTTCCACGGTTCAAATACAAATCTGTAGTCTCCAGGTTACTAAAAATTCAATTATTATGGTGTGAAATTCAATGTTTTAGATTATCAGAACTTCTAAAGCTTCCAGACTTTACCTATAAGCAATAATTGTTTAGATATAATTAAAATGTCTAAAATTTAAACCTGTACTCAACACTTCAGGCAATTTCAGGTAAACATACGCCAAAGGTGTGAAATCAGACTTCCGAGAATCAACTGGCCCGCCTAACACTGTATAACATACATTCAACCGGGTCCAAAGCGAACTGTAGCTGCTCATTGCCGAGACACATCAAAGTTTAATATGGATTGCAATAGATCAACAAAACGAGGGAAGTATAAAGTCTTTTAGAAATAAATTGAAACAATTATTACCATTACTGATCTTATAAATAAATTTCAATTCTAACTTACAAATTCACCATAGACCATAACGTTAGTTATAAATGTATGTAATATTGTTAGTTCAACACGCGTGTACTTTTATTATATATTATAAAACATAACAAAATTAAATAAAAATTTGTAATAAATAAATTATTGCCCAATTTTTCTAATATTGCAAAAATAATTAAACGTTTTATAAAATTGTAGTTTTTTTTCAAATAATTCAATAGGTTAGGGATAATTTTTTTTGATTTAGACACTCGAACTTTCTTTTTGGTTATAAATTTTTTCAGTGACTCGTTTACCTTTTCAAAAATAACGGTTTTTTTCTTCGTTCATTATTTATTGCTTTCAAGAATCTTGTTAAATAAATTTCACCTCTTTGCTTTATTTGTAAACATACACACACCAACACAATTGTAATACCGTGGCCGCATGCGCAAACACGGTTAAAGTTGCTACGCTGCCGAATTTTTTATTATCTTTTAAAAAATATTTAATAATAAAAAATTAATTATTTCAGGTAAATTTAATACTAATTATAAATTATTTTGTAATGATTTGATAATTACATACATAAAAGAATAATTTCAACAAGTTAAAAGTCATTTAATCGCAAAATGAAATATTAATTTTTAAAAGTACAATCCCGAAAAAAGTTTATCCTTACCATGGTGCATACTAATTACAGACACCTACCGCGGAGTAACCTTTTTAAATTGATTGTACGTCCTGTACCTCCTTAAATGAACAAAAACTAATTCTTTTGTAAATTCACATTACAAGAAGTCAAGTTTCAAACGATTTGTGAAATACACTTGTGTCACTCAAAGAAGTATGCGATTTAAATCCTTAACACCCTACACTGTGTTTAAGTAGAAGGCGGAAGTACAACAAACAGAAGATTATTTACGGTTTTAGGATTCATTGCAGGTAGAACGTAGAAAATTGAACTCAACTTTCTATTGATTTATCAGGGAGTACCTAACATACATTACAATGCCAGATGGTGCTAGCTGGTTTTCACATTTTCTTTAAGACGCCCCAAGATAAAAACAATTTTTATTAGGTTTTTCTATTTCAATTGACTCTTCCTATCACCTGTTTTACGGACTACTATTAGTTCACTAACACCCTGTATATTCAGGCGGAATTCCTAAAATATTCAAAGATAATGTATAACAATATGAAAACTGTTTAACATTACTAAATAAAAGCGTCCGGACTAATGACCTGAATTCAATTTCTGTAGAAAATGTGAGCACATATATTAAGGCCTCAATAAATTAAAGTAAACAAGTTTTCTTGCGAAAGATTTTGATAATAAAACAGGCTTGTTTACAACAAATAAACACTCTTTAACACATGCTTTGAAAAAAGTGATCGATTTAATATTCTCTGATAACTAGACAGTTACACCATATTAACGAGTGTTCTTACAGTTACTGAATGAATTCAAGTAAACCAATTTTTTAATTTAGACTACCAATTTTAAACGCTAGAATATGAATCAAGGCTTTTACTTAAGTATATTGTAAATTTAATAAACGGTGTGGGACTGATGTTAAGTCTACCGTACTATAAAGCCGTTTTTTAGTGTAGTGCTGTTCAAATCGCAATTTTTGGGATTTTCTTGATATTGAGTCAGTCAGTTCTTTCCCGTTTTCATTTCCTGGCTTATTTGTTGTAGTCATGCTATTTATTATCGGTGCTGGAAATTTTAAGCCAAAGAAATGAAAATGAGAACTTAAACAGACACTGGAATTTCTGAACGAAAACCGCTATACTTTAAATCTAGGCATATTTGGGTCATATTCAGGTAAATTAGAGATTTTGAAATAAGGAATAAAAGTTTGAAAAGCGTTTTATCACAAACAAGGAAATTTAAAAAAAAATAAATTATAAAATAAGCAGAAAAAGGACTAAACGAGACAATAAAATTTAAAAACAATGGTTATTTACGTGAAATGGCCAAATTCAAGTATTTGTAGCGATCTATAAAAATTTGTTCTTAAGACTCAAGTGCCTTTAATATTAGTCTGATACGAGGTTTAGCAGAACTACTAGGAATGAAAATAAAAAATTCGACAGAAGGCAAATTTTAGAAAATCTGTTTTCGTCGAACGAACGCGGATTTCAAAAAAACAAAATACACCTAACTCTTAAAATCACATGATAAGTAAACTCAAAAAATCAGCAAGAAAAGATTAAAAGTATAGAAAAGGGAGGGGGTTTCGCGGGGTGGGGGTTGAGGGCGAATGTAAACTAAAGATCTGTTTGTATCACCTGATAGGGGATAAAAAGTTATAAAACTTTGCTATTTGAAACATCTCGATATCTACTACCGTTTGAAAGTTACAGGGCTATAAATAAGATTTATCGGATTTTCGAGGGTGGCTTTCACCCCCTTAACATCGAGCTTAGCCGATACAAAAAAAATACACGTTTAATGTTCTGATCGGTACTACTTATATACCAAGTTTCAAAAAAATTTCGTTTCGTGCATGTCTCTTGTAAGTCACCTGCCATTCACAATAATTACAAATTTCTGTTTAGATTTATCATGCTTTGTCGTACCTCAAATCACCAACAATATACCAAGCATTTCTTTTCCTTCGACAATTCTGGAAATTATCTTATCTCAGATTAGCCGATTCAGATTTCAACCAAGCAGGTTCTATTGGCATCTTAACTAAAGCTGCCTGTTTTTATAACCTTCATTGTATTGGTTAATCCCCACTATCTAACAGTAATAATAATAATAATAATAACATTATTTTAAAAATCATGTTAAGGTGGCTACTATACTTCTTTAATTCTAACACATTATGTATTATACCAACCACGTCTTACTCGGTACAGGTTTTTTGCATAAATTGCATAATTATTAATTTGATGCATAAAATTTCATTTAGCATTAATTACGCAGAATACATTTCCTAAGAGACCACGAGGCAATTTTGAATAATTAATATAAAATTAAATTTTGTATAACTGGTCGATTATTTAACTAAAGAAAATGAGCTACGGCATTATTTATGTAAAAAGCTTACATATTACAGCAAGATTTGTTTATGTTTGGCAAACTGATAAACCTTGTCAAACAAAATCTAATTTATTACTGCAAGAAATAGCTCTCAAACAGCGTTTCACAGAAAGTATTTATCGGGATGCAGGTGATCTATTTATTTAACAATTGACTTAATGTCAGATTTAATTAAAACGCCACCAATATCATTTCTGAATCTTTCTTCAAGTTCAACCAATTCCAATATATGGCGGCATGACTTTTTCTGGTTTTTAGACAAACATTCATTGTGGCCAAAGTCAAAATTAAATAGATCGTCCAGAAACAAGATCTTATTTACCAATTCAGCGTCCTTTGTTTTTACCAAGTAATATGTAAGCAATCTTTAACAAATTCTTAACTTAATGAAAACTAAAACGATTTGTCGCCTAGTTTTGCAATTTAAACACATTTGCATGTCATCTCTTGCTAATAAATCTTGATTACTATAGTGTCTTGTAAAATTGCCTTTCTTTATTTCTCAGAACTTAAACGTCTTCCCCAATTAAGATCTCAGATTGCTGAATCCAAAACTCCTTAAATGCTAGATCCCCTTATTTACGACAGTTGTAATACCAGTAAAGCAATTCACATAAGACATGTAAAATGCATTAACCACTAACTATTTTAGGTTATTTTGAATGTCTTATTCATAGAAGAATTTTTCGCAAAATTCTTATTCAATTAATACATAAGAATTCGGGGGTGTAATGTAATGGTATTTATATAGAGTATCTTAGAATGGTATACAACAAGAGCACTCCGTGATTTCTTGATCAAACCTAAGGAGAAACTAAATTATGACAAAACATTTCCCGGAGCGTCATTTTAGAATTATAGCGGTTTCAATTTAAAAATGCTGTCTAGGTCTTATTAATAAGAAAAATGATTGTGAAATGTGTGTGAACTAACACCATTATTAAAGTTATACAAAAGTTATCATTCGTTATAGAAAAATCAACTTCTTTAGCACACGGCGGTTTCTAAAGTGAGCTACACCGAACACTATTACTTGACAGCTTAAGAGGCAACTTATTCTATGATATGCTGATTGCATTAAATTGGTACAGCAGAACGATATCTATGTACAAGTTGCCAATTTTCAAAAACTTTAACTGTTCATATCTTTGAAAGTAAGAACACAGAAACTTCTTTAATAAACAATAGCGTACTGTGACGTCCTGATGCATCTTCAACATGTGAAGAGACTGCACAGTACTAACACAACTCGAGTCATTATTAAATTTTCAATCCCTCACCCTTTTGCCAGATAATCCTATTGATTTAGAACCACTGACCTTGAACAGTTTTGTTAAATATGGATATTTTTTATATTAACCACGATGCGATTTTGATTTTGAACTTAAAGTTTTGAAAAAGATATAATTTATATCTGTAAATCTCAATATGTCTTCTCACTATTTTTTACTTATAATTACAAATTGAACACTGACGACGAGAAAAAAGAAAGCTAAAAAAAAGGCAATTGCAATGCCAGAAGATAGTATAAATATATATGGACATTATCAAATTTCTTACAAAGCTTGCACTCTGATGCTAATACAAATATTACACGCATTCACGTAAAGTTAGAACCATTTAATGAAAATGTGGAGATCTTTACAACTTGCAATCAAATACTAGAGGATTATCTAGAACTGAATTATATCAATTACGATAAGAAGAATTAATTAACTGTACTGAAAGAATATGGAATCAACAGTGTTGTAACAGATACATTTTTTTAATTATCTAGTTACAGATACAGATACTGAGTAAAGTTTGTATTCTAGATATCTACTAAAATACATTATTGTTATTGTTAACGTTATACCTATAAGAAAAAAAAACTTATTTACAAACTCCAGCATAAGATTTATTTGATTTTACTGTTCTATTCTTATGACACGTATATTCACAGTTCTGCTTTCTGCTGTCTAAATTTGAGAGAATGCTGCTCATTTCAGATTTCTATTTCATGAAATCACAAAATAAAATTGTAATTGATGTGTACCTAGATACTCCTACCGGATACACAAAAAATGTAACTAGTTATAGGTACCGATACTAAATCGAAAAAAGTAACTAGTTGCTGTCCAGATACACCAAAAGTATCTAGATACGGTATCTAGATACGTGTAGCTAGCAACACATCCACAAAAAAGTTTGTTCAATTTTACAAAACCATTTAAATTCCAAACCCAATGAGAATTCGAAACGTTGTTTTTCTCTTTGATACGCCAAATATACCGTGTACCAATTCAAAGCGTTTATGTTGTCGCTTAAATAACTAGATAATTATGCGTTTTGGTAAAAACACTGCACAATCTACTAATTCGGTGAGTAGAGAACGATCTCGCGTTTTTGTTTTAACTACTCAAACATCATAATGAAGTAATGAACATGTGAAGGTGACAACGAAACAGTATCTTCCGTTTTCATTTGCATTTTTAGAATAACTCAATCACCACTACTACAGCCTCCTCATGTTACAGCTATTCTTCTTCTTCGCTGTCGTCATTATCTGGTATTTCTCTATTTACCAATTTTTAATAATATATGTTAGGATTTGTGTTCACGGTATCGGGCATGTGCGCGTTTATGTGCACTGCTATAAAACAATTATATGGTGCGGGTGCAAAATGCTGTGCATTTGGTAACAATGGGGATCTCAGTGCGCGCCCGTTTGAAACTTTTGTAAAAGGCGTTGGTGTCAGCGTGACCTCGGGTGCACGGACATTCTCTTAAGGACAGTTAAGAATTTCCGGTACTTAGTGTTAAGCAATGTATGCAGCCCTTTGTAGGAATCGATGCCATGTGTGTGAGGGACAAAAAAATAGGCGTGCACAGTGGACAGAAATGCAAGTGGGCAGCTTTGTTTAGATGGTTAATTTTAGTTTTTCAGTAGCTTTTAAGACATAGTTGGTTAAAAGACACAGGACGAACAAGTCCAGTTTGCTGTAATCTTCTCTGTAATTGTACGAAAATAAATGTAGATAGTTTAAAAAGGGAAAGTGTTTTTATGTATCAAAAAATACTGAACAAAAGTTTTAAGAAATTCATCAATATACAAATGTTGGTCTAAATCTATTTCCAGTAACATAATTTTTCTATCGAAATTCACTCGTTTAAAAATGCCGTACACGCTTTACTTCTCAAATATTTCTTATATCCTTTTCATACAAAACTTATACAGCTTTTGCGATGTCTTCTAATTCGTTTTGTAAACGTTCTACCCCTCTAACCGAATCACTGACTTTAGAGTAATCTGAGTATTGTACATCATCCACATCTTGATGAGCAACTGCTACTATTACACCATTTGCCATTTAGCGCATTTTTCCTGTATAACTATTTAACAACTGTATGTCATCAGTTTGGTAAACGCTATCCATTAAAATTCACACCCATCACGCCATTGGGTACAGCGGAATATCACACGAAGTGGGGTGCCGGCTTAAAAATCAGACTGTGAATACCCCGCTTCAACATTGATGATAAATTACTAACATTCTTTTATCCAAGTTGTATGAAAAAAAAACTCAATTACGTCTATGTTTGAGGCATTTTACTAACACATTTTGGACTTTTAAATTTAATTACTATCTACATCCTGTTAAATGTTATGTTTTAATGAAAAAATATTTTTCTCATTTTCTATTCTATAACATTATCATTATTAAAATCAAAATTCAGTTTCATCTTCACTTTCAGTAAATCTTTGAATTGATTTAATTTGCTAGGAAAAAGTATAAACTCTATGTATTTTACATGTTTTTGTTCTAAACGCATTTGTCTGAATGTAATTTCCATTTTTTTGATTTACTAGATAGATAATGTTAAAGACAAGAATTATGTTAAATAATAAATCTAACAACCATGTCAATACATGGCATCCTGATAAATTGAACATTTTTATCGCATTAAATTCTGACAGTTCGCGCAATTCTAATCACATTTTCCAATTTCTTAAACTGTATTTACACCTAGTCCCTGTTTTCTTTTTTACTATTGTTGGCATTTTCAATTTATGCCATGGAATATACAGCGAACGAATACATTTAGCCATGAACGAGAAAAATAGACAATGTTGAATTCTTATGCCTAATATGAAGTGACAGATATCAAGAGTGTCTGTGTGGCAGGTTAAATTTACTGTCATTTTGATAACTTAAAAGCTTTTGCGTTTTGATAACAAAGTATTCACTGAAGAACAGAAAAGTTTTATGATCGAATGCTTCTTTAAGAAGGTAGAAGAATAAATGGTAACTATTCTGTTTTGTTGTTTTTGCTGAATTTCAAAGTAAGTTTCCAAACTTAGTAGTGTCTTTTATTCTGATAAAAGTATGACTCAAACGCAGCCAACCAAGGCGACAAATTTTATGGATCACTTATTATAACTGAGTCATTTTTAAGCCTTCACAACTATTTACATTTAAACTGCATACCTAGTTACCCGCGGCCATGTCTGGAGCAGATTAATCTTGCTGTGTTTGGATAATATTCTTAATAACAGATTTTATACCACTCGACTGCTAACCCCTGGGATAATGTAAATCGTGTAGTTGAGAAATAGGTTACAAGATACTTGTGTATGGTAAAATTTTAATTTCTATCAATTGGGAGTTAATATTTACGACGACATAACTATTATAATTCAATAAGCTCCAATATTAGTTTATGAAATATAAGCATAAAATTAAAATCGCTTTTAAAACAGCGGTTGCCAAAAGTCTCCATTCTTTATTGCGTGAAGATTGATATTTTTTATATTTGAAATATATGGTAGTACGTGCAAAGTCAACTTCGAGTTGTAACTTGAACTATGTGGATGCAATAAAACAATAAAAATAAAAATTTAAATTTTTGGAAGAGAAACCTGTTGCTATAAAATGGTATTTTCCCTATTGCTAAAAACTGAAAACAATTTTCTGGTTTTATGGTAAAAGTTGCCTAACACCTTTATAAAACCATTTAGAAGCAATAAATTTTATGCGTCCTTATTGGTTTAATAATATCTTCGTAATTACAACTAAAATTTCAATAACGTCTTTGAAAGTTTGATAGGTAAGGTTAACTAGTAATTGCCTACTGAAAATCTGTACGTAACTTGGTAATAGTAAATAATATTAATATGCAAAAACTGAGAACTACTTAACAAAATACTTAAAGTTAAAATTTCATAAGGCGATATTTTCTTATTATAAACACTTTAAGCAAGAAAAAACTATTTTCTTTTGGTCTTTGTTTATGTTACCTCATTAAAAGCTGTTAAGGTAACATGCAGTTAAAGGTCATTTTCGAAAATAAACTTGTCTTATAGAAGACTCAAAGCATCATGCAAATAAATATTTAAAGTGAATGTCTTAAGCATAAGCATCACAAGACGGGAAACAAGATCCCCATCAACGTCTGTAATAATTGATGGGCTATCGATAACTTTAGCAGAACTGGAAAAGCATTTTGGTTGCTACTCATGCTATGAACTTTTGTAAAACTAATTATATATTCATGAGAATCGCTTTTTGTTTAAAATCGAACAGATACCTAGATTATCGAAGCCGAAGCAGTTTAATTTGAAGTTTAATTTAAAATAACGTTGAATGTGATACGATTAATTAGTAGAACCTTTAAATTTTGCTAGAAATATTTATAGAATATAAGAAAACGGCTGTTGAGAACATATTGGTTAATACCAGAGAACGGAGACGAGCACTTAGCTCTTGATAAATGTTAGTTAGTCACTCTACGCGTGACTTATTTCAATTACTATTTCAGTAGAAGAGTTAATTTTACTTTATTGCGGTGGCTTTTGCTTCTATATGGGCGAATAGGAATGCAGTTTACAAAAAATACAAATGTAATCATTTTAGCAATTTCGATTACAAATCTAAGTAATTCTTAAATATCCAGTATTTTATTAATAGAAACATTCATTTTTGGAGTTTAGACCTACTAACAGTTAATAATAAATTAATTTTTTCAAGGAAATGAAATGCATATTATACAAGAATTAGACACAAACCTAAATTAGAAATTAGAATTCAGCGTTAAAATCTCTATACTACTTGGCAGCTGGACCTCCACTGATAGGAGCAATGACGACTGGGAAGGGTTTAAATTACACACGCTTAAGTAAGACAGAGAATTACGATAGGCACACGTGTTTAAAATACAAGCAGATGGTGCGTGGTGAAATATTTTATCACTGTCTTACTTTACAATTATATTATATTTAAACTACTTGTACCTATTATTGCCGTATAAGCGGGATATCAGGTGACACCCGTATTATTTCGAGTGGAAGGTGTTATGACGACAAATACCAATTATACCAATCTAATTGTAAAGAGCTTGCAACCGCAAGGATTAACATTACAGCACTGTACATTGTCTATTACTTAATTGACTGAAGATGTTCGAATATTTATATAGGTTATTAAGGTTACCGTTGTTTATAATAAATAAAAGTATAAAATAATTAACATTATTTATTAAAGTTTATAAACAGGTTAACTGATCAACTGATGTGAGTTGATGTTTGTCTGAGATTCAAACACTACTAAGAGAGAGTCCGTAAAGTATTGACAAGCTTTTTATATCACTAGCGCATGCAAAGAGACGGGTCTGTAGTCTTTGTAGATAAAATACAATAATGACGTTCTGAAAATTTCGACAGAAATTTTGTATTAGGTCTTAACGGAAATATTAAATTAGACAAAAAGCAAAATCCTTTTTCCTATAAAAGTTTTAGCGTGCAAATATTCGAAAATATCTTTAAGGAAGTATTTGGTACAAGCAACACCCTTTTTTGTGAAGGTTTATGCGCGTCCATCACATTCGTAGAAGTCAATGCTCTTAAAATTCCTTAAAAGGCGTGAGACGCTACATTACTTTTTTTGTAGAATGCCTTCAGCGCAGTGCGTACTTAATATTAATAGTAATACTACATTTTTTGATGTTTTTTCAGTTATGTTAATAATAATATTAGGTATGTACTTTAGGCACTTTACAAGAATAAAGTACACTAATAGACAATGTACTGTTGTTGGGAATTTATTTATAATTATTAAACTGCTTAGTTCATAACTTATTATATTTGCAATAGGAGGTCTGTTCAAAAAGTATCGCGAATTTGTGTTTTTTTAAAAATTATTTATTTATTCATGAATATCTATTTTGTCCCCTTCAAAGTAATCCCCATCAGATATTATACACTTGTGCCAACGTTTTTTCCAATCCTCGAAGCACTTCAAAAAATCATTTTTGTGATCTTGTTCAGCTCCTCCTTCGATGCCGTCTTTATCTCCTCAATCGTAGCGTAGCGTCGTCCTTTCATGGGCCTCTTCAGTTTCCGGAACAAGAAAAAGTCACAGGGGCCCAGGTCCGGGGATTACGGTGGCTGTGGCATCATTATTGTGTTGTTTTTGGCCAAAAATTCGCGCACAAGCAACGATGTGTGAGCGGGGACGTTATCATGGTGCAAAAGCCAATTTTTGTTCTTCCACAAATCCGGGCGTTTCTGGTGGATTGCTTCGCGCAAATTGCGCATAATTCGCAGGTAATATTCCCTATTGACCGTTCTACCCTGTGGCAAGAACTCATGATGCACCACGCCCCTGCAATGGAAGAAAACTGTAAGCAAAACCAAAACCACGTTCTTTGTCGTTCACATCTTCTCGGCCCTCTGAGAACATTTTGTACCACCGATAAACGTTGCTTCGGTCCAAGGTAGCGTCACCATATGCCACAGTCAACATTCGGAATGCGTCCGCGCACTTAATTTTGTTTTTCACACAAAATTTGATACAGATTCTTTGATTCATTTTTTGGAATAGGCAAAAATCGAAGACGAGCTAAAACACGTCCAAGCAAAACAGCTGTCAAAAATTAACTGAACATTCAAAATGGCCGAACTTGTCGGCATAAGTGAGGGACATGAGTACCAACATAACACCACAAAAAAATCTAAACTCAAATATACGTAACCCGCGGAAATTCAAAATTCGCGATACTTTTTGAACAGACCTCGTATTTTATATACTTGCTATATTTACACTACACATTTAAACATGTAATATATGTGGTTCAATATACGCTACTACTACTACTACTACTACTACCAGGTTGTAATGTGAATTCTTGCGGTTGGAGGTTCCTCACTATAAAATTGGCATAATTTATATTTCTTATCATAATACCTTCCACATTAAATAATACATACAGGACCTTTAGTTTTTGTTTGGGGGAGTTTCCGATTACTTAACCGAAAAAAGCATCGATATGAATTATTAAAGATGCGGGTTCGAATCCCACACGAAACTCGCTTTTTCTTTGGATGCCACCTGATATCCTGCTCATACGGCACTAAGTGTAAGTAGCCCAAATAGTATTATTTTAAAGTAAGACCAGTGATAAAACATTGCACCACACACCATTCGCTCGCATTTTAAACACGTGTGCGTATCTTAATTCTCTGTCTTACCTAAGCGTATGTTATTTAAAATTTTCGCACTGGTCATTGTTCCTATAAGAGGGAATTAAACTGACTAGCAGTATGTATTTACACTGTTATTAATTTACTTGAAACAATTAACGTAATATTAATTGTTGCTACAGTTGCACATTGTTCTAAAAAAATCAAGTAAATTAATAGACGATGTACCAAGTTCTAATGTGAATTCTTGTTGTTGCGGGCTCTTTACTATTAGATGGTATAATATGTATTTGTTGTCACAGCTTTCACACTAAATAATACAGGTAGAGACTTTAGTTTCGGTTTGGGGAAAATCCTGCTGGCTTAATTAGAAAAAGCATCGATACGGATTATTGAAGATTTGGGTTCGAATTTCACGTGAAATCTAATTTTTCTATATGTATTACACTATCACTAATTTATTTAAAAATTCAGTTTAATATCTAGTGTAGCGACACGTTCCAAAAACTAGAAATATGCAAAACATTGACTTTTCAGAAATAAATATTCGAGGTAAAAGGGTCCCACTTATACCTGTTAATTCGTCGAAGGCATTCTCGAATGTTTTGCACCTTAAAATTTTCATAGAAAAAAGGTTTTGCCGTTTGTCAATTATTTTCTTTCAAACGTACTTCTTTAGAAATATCTTAAACACTTTTGTACATTATAAATAATTTTCGTAGAAGGTTTAGGGATTTTGTTTAGTGTCTAATTCTTAGTGTAGATAACACATTATAAATTTTCCTAGAAGAATTTTGCTTTTGTCTAAATTCTTCTTAAACGGACCTACAGCAATAATGTTTCCTTGAACAAAATTTCTGTTAACAATTTTTAGAAAATGATTTTCTTCGAAGACTCGAGAATTTTGTTCTTTGTTAAAACACAGGTAGAGATGTATAAAAGCTTAGTTATTTACAGTCACTCGCTAAGATTCATTCTATATCATTCCAGTTTGCATAAAATTTAACATAGTTCTTCGACAATTGTTAACCTGTTATAATCTTTAATAAATAACTTTTATTTTTACTATTTATTATTATTATATTATAAAACACCAGCACTTCAGAACTTCTATACTAGTATTTTGTTTGCTGTTAAAGAGTTTCATGCTCTATATTGAAAAGACAAACAGTGCACGCTTTTTGTGTTGTTCATTACCTGACACGGGTATCTGTGAAGAGAAATGTTTGAACCATCTACGTTAAAACAGTAGAGTTAATAAAGTCTTTGTTTAAATTAGTATTAGCCTAGATATCTCTAAAATCATAAACTTATTTAATCTGCCTGTTTTTCAAATAATTATACAGAATAAACGCTTCTAGCCATCCTTCTTTTCCTCGAACCATTTCACTTTTTACCCCCTTTCTTTATCTTCTCAGGTTTTCTTAAACCATTCAATAACTAGGATTTAGGTTAAATTATATAAAGGATATAAACTCGTAGTGTTATTTTAGTGCAACATAGTTTATTTAGCGTATGTAACCGTATTCCTTTCAGGAATTTCTGTTTTTATTCATGCTATTTTATGTACAATAAATTTTTACAATGATACTAAACTTTTTCAGTATTTCAAGAAAAGGGATATTATTTTATTGATATCGTACTGATAATGCGAATTTCAACAGTGGAAACTCCTAAAATTTATTGTACGGATTCTTGTTTAGTTTCAAAACCCTTCTGATGTATCCCAGTCTTATTTTCGACCACAGTTAACAAAATACAGTAAATCCTCGATTTTACGGGATTCGTATTTAACGGACAAAATCCTTCGTTCTTTAAAGAAAAAACGTGCGAACTTTTTCTTTTGTTAGAATCTTGCCAGTTTTGTTGAGATAGTAATACATCATAGCTCACGCTATGGATCGAGGTGAGAATATTGTAAAATGCAATTTAGGTTTAAGTGCCCTTTCTAAATCTCGAAAACAGGATTGTCATTCAGAAAGGCAACTTTAATTGCTGTGTATGTAGTCAACAATTTTATATTTACCTAGTCTTTTAAAAGCTTAAGGTTCGAATACAAACAGTGACACGACAACAATCGGAAGGCATCTATAACAGTAAGTGAAACTTTATCGATTAACCGTAATTCAGAAAAGTGTCTATACAGTTAATGGAGAAAATTTAGAATTAATTATTAATAAACGGTTATTTCTTTTGTTCAGCACATATTGCGATGGTGTTAAACCATGGAAAACGGTTTACATTTTTCTAAATGTTTTAAATTTAAATAACCGTGGAACTGCCATAATATTTTTGGTTACAAATATTACGTACTTCCATGTAACTAACTTTGAATGAATGTTAGTTGTTTTATTTTATTCTAATTAATAAAAAGGTAAGCAATAATATTTGTTAACAACTGAAAATTAGCAATTACTTTTCAAATATCATAAAAAAATCATAAAAATTTCAGTTCTTTGGGAATATTTCTTGATAAAGACTGTACGCCAGGAATATACAGAATTTTAATCATTTCCGTATAAGTAACAGATGTAAATAGTACAAAAAATATGTTATTTACTAAGGTAGTGCTGCTAGTATCACACCAAATTCTTCGTTCTCTAAAGAAATTGTCAAAATGTTTTTCACTAAATACGGCAAATACAAACTCAAATTTTTATGGAAAAAGCACAAAGTGCGAGCTCGTCGAACCCTGCCCTGAAAGTTCTAGGATTAATGAGACTTATTGTATCACGGTCGGTAAAATAAACTGTTTTCTAATCAAATTGTTTCATTCCCTTTAAGGGTGAATTCAAACTGATTTTTTCAACACAATTTCTGTAATGTGTTATGTAAATACGAAGTCTGGAATTTTTATTATCTTGTTAAAATTACTTTTGTCTCCCGTCTTATTTACTTTAAAGAAATTTAACTTTTTGGAAATTTTCAAAATGTTTAACATGTCATAGCATTAATGCCGGGAATCAGAGTTTTCCACCGACTACAAAAAGTCAGACACTATCTCAAACAGTTTTGTCAGCAAACTAGTAGAATTAATGACAAATTTCCTCTATATATTAAATATTTGCATTGTGTGATAAAACTGGAATGCAATTTTAAATATTTTCTGGGAGTTTCTGTAGATTTTATTATAATAATTACCAACATCAGTCTAGTTAGTGTAGCGGTATTGATACCTGCATTTATATACTTTGCATAGCGTAAATAGCACACCACAGAGCGAAGCTATACCCAACTGATGTGAATTTGTACCAGGAATCGGGAAGAAATTCTTCGGATCTGGGGTCGAATTCAAGGGGTGATATCAAATCCTTATAGAGATCAGAGACTAAGTAAGTAAGATGGAAAACTAAGATATTTTTAAAACAAGCTCTAAATAATCACGTTTGTCTAGGAAAAAAAGATTAAGTTACTTAGAACAAGGCATGTAAATAAAGTATTTACTTGACCAATACAAGGTTGTTCGCGAATGATGACGGGCTTAGCAAAATTTGAATATAGCTGTTATATAATTCGATTTTTCCAGTATAATATTATAATATTATTTTGTTATTTATTTGGAATTTTAATAATTATAGGTATGACATTCAAACTTTTATTGATTTTATTTTTAATGTACCAATATTTTGTTTTTCACCTAATAACCTTCCCAATTGTTTAAAGGAAAATAGCTTGCTATTAATTAGCCTTTCACCAAGTTTACAAAAATGTAAGATGCCTTTGCACAAGTTAGTTAAGAACTATCATCTAACTCAACGATACATAACATCAACTTTGTAACTATTTTTAATAGAGTTTTTCTTTTTAAAGAGAGTTCTTTAAAGTAAAGTTATCTAACTATATGCAACACAGCATACATTTTCACAGGCACTTCAACTTTTCTTTGTAATCTAAACAAACGAAAAATCAGAGACAGCTTGTATTATGACAATTTGACGTATGAATGTCTAAAGTTGTTTTTAAAATTAGACCAGAGGTTAGACTTCGCCATTATTATTTATATTTAATCAAAGCAAGGAGACTAACGATAAATAATTTCTATTAACGCAGTACAGAAGCTAGATATAAATAACAAATACAATTTAACAAACTAAGACCTTACATAAAAATTAGTAATGGATAAACTAAGAACATTTAAATCAAGATAAATTAAACTAGCAAGGTATGGTTATTGTAACCCGTGTTCGAAATGTTGTCTATTATTGAAATATATGCCAGCAAGCCTTTTTAAAATGAAATTTTCAATCTTTGTAAGATATTGGTCAATCTTAACACAGATTTCTTTCTAATCGTTTGAATATTTTTTCCGTGGGTTGTCTTCGTAAAGCAGTCGATGCTGACGGTAAGTAATTACTATCAAATTTAAATTTTTCCGAAAATCTCTAGAAATTAATATCATCGTTATCTGGTTTTTTATTATTCGAATACGTTTTCAAACTGAACAGTATTAACATAGAATTGGATTTTAGAATTTCAAACTAAAAAAACAAATAATGCAACAAAAGATTGCTTCTGTCTACTAGCTTTAATTTATAATATTTTAATTTAAATAGATCAAAGTGTTTTGGGAATGTGTAGGTTGGGCTGCCTATAACTTTTTATCAAGAGCTGTCATCATTCGTGAATAACCCTGTATTTTAAAAAAATGTTTTTAGAAATTTGCAAAAAATCGTTCCACATCCACAAAAGTAAGTCATAGAATTTTTACGGAGTCTCCCTTAAAATGACGCTATGGGTATCTATTGTAAATGCAAGAATGGAAAGAAAGTTCAACGCAATGAAAAGAATGTAAAATTCTTGATACTGAATGTAATATATAATAAAGACAATGGTTTACTTCAGTGCTTTCGGAAGGTGACCGTCAAGCAACGTACACTACATGAATAAGAGATCAAAACTACAAAACCTTTCAAGAAAGTAGTTAACAATAAGTAATCATTGCAAACAACAGTGTCTGGTCTAAATTGAAAATTTAAAGTTAAATTTCTTAGTTTCATGGCACACGTGGTTTGTGGTATAACACCTTAATACAATTCTATTGAAAGGAAAAATCTTAAACGAGTTGGAATTTGTCATGTTTAGATTTCTGCTTTGAGAGATATAATCGTACCTGTTCATTTTCGTTTCGTTTCGTTTAGTTTACTGTAGCCATATCTCCTTCTTTGTTCTTACAAGATGTTTAAACATTCTGAATATTTATCGACTTGATAACACTGTAATAGATATTGGTCGCTAGTTTGACATCGTTGTAAAAGGGTAAGCGGAAGAAAGGGATTTTCTGCACTTTCGATCTTCAGGGCCATAATCCTTAGGACACGTGTATACGTAGCAATCTGTATGAAAATCCAAAATCTACAATGATGACAACATAGGATAAAAATTAAGAAGCTATTTCACCGTTTTTAAGCAATCGATGATTCAAACTGTCAATGTTGAAATGGAGAACAAACAGTTCATCATTTGATATATGAGTACCCGAAAATTGGTACTAACTAAAGTATGAGTAAATTAAGTCGAGACAACTAGATAGACAACCCACTTTGATAATTAAAAGATAAGTGATTAATTTCGAAAGCAAGATTGCCGTGAATAAAGAAAAATTCAAAACAATTTAAACTGTCAGATTTCTGATTTTGACTGACGAGTTGTGCCGAAGACCGCATTTAGTTTCAGCCTAAAAGTGTTATATTGCTAAAATGTTTTCTAGCTGCGAAGATAAATATGATTCTCATTTTAGAAGAATCGCAACAGGTTAATTTAGCGGCGAGGATCTACGGTAGCTCCATGATACAATGGTTTTAGAAAATGTGTTTAAGGCGACATGGACAATTTATGGGGCCTAGAATTTATATGCAATAAGAAACCAATGAAAAAAATGACTCAAACGTAATTGAACTGATATGGTGGACCAAAATTTTAAAGAATGCGTAGTTTTCTGATAAAGCAATATTCGATAATAACGGATCCCTTAACAGATATAATAATTATTATTATTATGTCCAAGAGAATCCTTACTGAATTAAACAAGCCCATTTCAAAAAAAGGTTTTGATGTTTTTAGTCAAAACGTCTTTTCGGAAGCAGATTACAGTGTATTAACAAGAAGGCGTAAGACATAAATTTACATTTGCTATGTCCCTAATTTTTATTTTAATTGAATGTTTTGTTATTTTTTGTTATATATAGTCTTATACTGTTTTATTGCATATTATTGCGCTGTTAATCTTACATTTACTGATTCGATTTGATTTGCTTTACTATTCAAAGTACCTAACAACACCTCTGATCTTTATTTATTTTAAAAAAGTTTCCAGATAATCAAGATGCTTATGGAATAATTTAGAATGTAATACGTGTTGCCTACCTAGTGGTCTCGACTTAATATATTCATACTGTATATAAATTTTAGCATATAGATAATGGAGACCTTTAAACAGTGATGTTTGGTTTTTAAGAATATACATATATTGAAACATTTGTTTTACTTCCACTTTAATCGGATGTGGATCAGTTTTTTTTTCAAATAGAACTGTATCTAGTAAGGTGTCTGCCTCTGAAAGATAAATAGTAATAATAATGATAGTAATATTTATTTTCTGCACCGTTACTTTGTGGAACTCTATGCTAATAAATTATAAAAATAAAAACACTATTCCACTTGTAATCTCAAATATATTCGCCTGAAGCTTTTCAGTATTAACATATTATTTTCAAAGGCATTAACAAACAAGCTGTCATAGTTAACAGCTAAGTTGATTCAAGGTCCAAGCAAAATTATGACTTATTCGTCATTCAAGATTTGCAGTAACGGCCATTTTATTAGGTCAATCTTCTCATTCATTAAAGGTACTTTGTGTTTGTGTTGCTAAATTTCGAAAGCTTCCAAAACATATAGTTTATATCTATTACTACAAACCTGTAAAAGTGTAAAGTGGTTATTTGTGGTTATAAGATGATTGAGTTCTAATAAGTGTTTGGCATAATTATTGAACTATTCTGGGCGTTCGTGTTTGTAACAGCGCACGTGTTTGGCCACATAGTTACAAAATGTGCAGTTTAATTTGTAAATTCCTAATTTCGTGATATCGTGTATTGTATCTTTAGCATTTGATGGAGTTTTTAATATGTTGGTGTTGGTTTTGAATTTTACTTTGTGTTGATCTGTTCTGATTAAAACTCTAGCAATCTAGTCTGGCTATTTAGAGCTATCTTCTTTCACATGCTCCCACTGCAAGAATCATTACTTTAGAATTATCAGATTATCACAGAAAAAAGTTGTACATTATATCTACAATCATAATGAGAATGATGTTTTATTCACACGAATTAAAGTACGAGACTCTCAGTTGTATTTTAAAAATAAGGCAGCATTATCCCCAAGGGATCTATAACCTGCTATTACATGCACGCTGCTTCAGTTTGTTAATACACTATAAATAAACTTTATAAGATTTTTTAGCATTAAGTTTTACAATTTAACTTTAAAACCTATTATTCTGATACTGAACAAAACAAGAAAAAATGCTTAATTTCAAGTTTTAGCAATTAGTATAAACAAAAATGTTAAGAAGAAAAATGATGTAAAATATTAGTAAAATGAAATTTTTAAATGTAAATCGATTCTTTAACAACGTCAGTCAACTGACGACTGTTCTAATTGTATTCTATGTTTTATGTTTGTTTTGCGGCATTAAAACAAATTAAGTTCGTAATTTACACTGCTGCCAGCAGCAACCAATTATCTCTTATGATTTCGTATAAAAGAAACGAGAGATAAAATTTAAATTTACTTGTTTAGTTGTTTAGTATACCAATCACATCACGCTTTTTTTGTAACAGAAAAGTAAAATTAGTAGCTGTAGTTTCTGAACTGTAATTTGTTGATTGGTATGTCAATTTTTGTAAGTTATTTGTAAAAATGAGTAGTAATTAACAAAGTTAAAATCGTTTTAGAGAAATTCCTGAAAATTGGAAAAATACAATAGCAATTCCCGTTTACAAAGAACAACCTTGAGATATAACGTGAAGAAAATTTGTAAACACTGGGATTGGTTTTCAGCATTACTATCAAATTCAATAAAAAGCGTTTTGTGAACGGAATACGTATTAGCAATAACAAAAGACGGACGCCTTTTTTAAAATAGGTATAGGTAAATATTTAGTTCGTCGGAAATTTTACAACACAGTCTTGCATATTTCTAAACAGAATTTTTAAATACAGTCTAAGAATTGACACTATTTCATTATATTAAATTATCGTTTATGAAAATAATCGTGCTACAAGCAGTTATTTTATATTATACATGTGTATGAATAAAAGAGAAATTTCAGATTATGCGTATTTTTGTCATTTGTGCAATCCTCAAAAAGAGTGATCGTCATGCAGTTAAAGCAATTCTACCTTACACCAATCAGCCTAGATTTATATGAAGAAATGATTTTAAAAATACTAAAATCTTCAGTATATATCTTTACAAATCATTTATTTGGACAAAGAAATGTTTGTTAATTATTAATTTATATATAGGTAAAAGCACCAATATTCTGCTACCTAAACGATATTTGAAATTCAAACTCGTTTAAATTTAAAACTAAATAATATTTATAAATGAAACTTTCTGTATAAAAGTGCACAAATAAATGGTATACATACTTATCATCAAAAGCTATAAAATGTGTAGTTTTATATTTAAAAAAAAATAGTTTATCGAAATGTGCATTTTGTACCAGTAAGCATTTCACCCCTTGTTCTTGCTATTTGTTTAATAAAAGTTTCTAATTCCTTGTACTCAATATGAAGAGGGAGTACTTTACTGATTTAAGAAATAAAAATATTTACAAAGATGTTAAAAACAACAGCTAATAATTGACATATGATGTTTGTTTATTTGAAGTGGTTGTAACATAATACTTAGAACCAAGGACAGTAGATAACATAAAACCAAAAATTACAGTTATTTGAGCCACTATAATTTATTTATAAAACAGTAATTCGTTTGGCGGTGGGCTGCTGGAGCCGGACGTATTTAGGTGCGTTTACCCTAGTTGTTTTTTTGTCTCCGACATGTTTTTAACTTCCGTTATATTACGTATTATTATTATTATAATTTAAGTTAGATGTAAGTTGATTTGTTGTCAATAGTTACTGTGTTGTTTTGGCAATTAAAAATAAACAATAAAGAATAAAAATAAAAGCTAAGCATAGCCATTTTACTTAGAACGAAGCGAAAAGCCCAAGATCTCTAAATACCATACTGGTTGAAAAACTTTTATTAATAATTACAAGCGTTATTTCCATACAAACCATTTGGACACATCTGTATTTTGTTTATTTCCAAGCTTTTACCAAAATTACACGGTGGGATTGGTATTGGAAGACTAAGATATTAGATCAGATGACGGCCATTTTGAGTATTTTATATAATTATTTTCAGTGTGTCCTGTATAACATTTTAATCAATTCTTGTTTGTTACTTCAAGGTACCTACCTCTTTACAAACAATGGGTCAGTGTCTCATAAGTCATAAAACTTTAATTCATAATTAAACTTCAAACATAGGTAGACATTACACCTGATTACATCGTAAAAAGCATGAACGGTTCGTGTATATTTGCATTGTATTAACGATGTTAAGATCAATGAATTTTATCATTTTTTAAAACTATTAAATTTCTTATTTTGTTTTACTTTAAGCATTCTATTTTAATCATGGCAATTATACAAATAATACAAAATTATTTTTAAAAATCCGAAGTAAAACTTAACGCTGCTAGTCAGCATAAACAAGCAAGTTTGTTATCAAGAAATACACACATTTGGCGTATGGCAGATCAATTTAGTATTCAACCAAGCACGACTCAACTTTACTTTGATTGTATTCACGCGATTGACGGGTTCGTGGTTGTTACTTACTTACAACTATGTGTATGCTTATGTTAAACATGCATTTTTCTTTTCGCCTAGTATGGTAAACGACTATTTCCGTCTAAAAATGTCCTAAGCTTTTTCATAATTCTACAAAGACGAAATTAGAACCTCTGGTGATAGAAAGACTTCTACCACCTCTGAATTTATACAAGAAATTTTGGTGTTTTTATAAGTTAGTAATACGAAATTACCCTTGTTAACCTATTATTTTTTGTCATGTTTTTTTACACTAACCTACAATTATTATAGGGCATCGAAAACGCTCTTTAAAGATTTAAGCATTGGTAGTCGTTAACAATGTTTAATGCACTGTTCGATATGTTGCAGCCTATTATCGAAGAAGATTGCTTACTCGTTTATGTTTAAAATCCACAACCTTGTCAATTTCAAGTCAATATCAATCTCTATACAACACGTAAGTTAGCAGCAAATAAACTGGCATTGCCTCATTTTAAAGTTGTATTATATCACGAGAGCGTATTCGTACTGACTTTTTTTTTATTTTTTTTCTCTCATTCGCTCCACTGTAGTGCACGTTTTCCGAATCACTCTGTATTCATTTGTTAAGTTTATCTTTCTCTAAATTAATGATGTAACTAGTAACGTTAAAACTCCAAAATAGACAAAAATAAAGAGATGCGTGTTTTGCAGAAAATTAATTCCCTAAAAGTATTCATTGTGTTGTTCAACATGGTACAAATTTTATTTTCATTAAGTGTATCGTAATTAGTTGGCAGATATTACATTTTTGAGATATCGTCCTAAAAAGATGCACTACTGTATAAAATGAAATTTAAAAACCAAAAATGAACTTGAAACTAGATTGATCTGACGTTACTAAGAACAGGTAAAGTTATTTTAAGAATTAACATTGTAGAAAGACTAACCATCTCCTAAAGAATTCGTAAAAGAGTCACTTCCCTGTTTAATGTGACACTTGTAAACAAGCTATTGTACAAGTGAGTAATTTATTTGTTACTGTCTGTCACAGAGTCTTCTTCTTTAAGGGTTTCCTTAAATTATTGCCACTTTAGTTCGGGCAATCTTTGGAAATTAAATAACGCTGGAAAATTCAGTCCAAGCGAAATAATAGTAAACCGGTATAACATTCTATTAAATAAAATTGGTAATTATTTAAACATAAGGATTTACGTTGCTTAATTTAACAAAGTGCTAGGATAGCAGAGAATTTACACTTTAACATGCAGTATTATTTGAGTTCTAAGCTACAACAGTTTAATTAAAAACTAATTTGGTCTAGGGCATGTAGAACAGTAGAGTCGCAATTTGTACGGCTGGCACTGTAAACGGGGTAGCTAGCTTACTCGGTATTTGTATAAAATTTATTAATAAGATTCTCATCTAAATTACTACAGTTCTATTCTGACTTTAGTACTTTTATACGGTCACTAAAATTAGGTTATGAGGTAATTTTATTATGTTAGAAGCTCATTTAAAACTTTTGTTTCTCAAGTTACTTGCTGACAACAAGACCTCTCTTGTTTGCATAATTTATGCCATATATATTATGTAGGTATAACATGGTTTCTAGTTCTTTGTTTACTTTTATTTTGTAGTTTCAAGGAAGCGTATTCCTCTATTATGTGGAAAAAGTTTAAACTCCGTTTTCTTATTCTTGCTTATCTATAGGTTTAACATCGTAACTTACAGTATAAGAAATTGGGTAATTAAATTATGGAAAAAATATTACATTATTAACTTTAGAAAGAGCCTACACCATGTTAAACTAGTCGAAATGAGAATTAAAGAAATTCATTTTAGAAAGACGCTCCTGCACAAATAAAATTAAATTCAAGATTACACGTTAAAATAAACACAAGAAAAAGGTAAGATTTCATATTGCGGAGACAGTAAAATTAATAAAATTGCTGATACCTACATATATCTATTAACAATTTTATTAGTTCTTATCATCCTGTCTTCATTCTTTTGTAACGCCTTTTAGCATAAACACAAGTACTCCTTGTGTTTTACTGCTCGAAACAGTCACATAACGTAAAAATGTAAAACCAAAAACTTGTGAGAACTTCTTTTCTAGTTCGTTAATAAACCGTGATGCAATTGCGCCAAGAAGTATTAGAGAAATCAATTTTTGCTTTCAACTTGGAACAAAAGCATGTACGGTTGTCCACAAAAGTAATGTCCCAATAACAGATAAATAAAAAGAGATACTGAGTTTAATTGAAAAAGCGTACGATATGACGTGGCGACACATTTCAAGAACCATTCACGATTGGTGCATTAGAGGAAATATGACACTCTTAATCAAGAATTTTCTCTCCGATAGGAAAATAAGAATCGGAATGGGCAATACCCTTTTATTGTCTATGATATTAGAAAAAAGGCATTCCCCAAAGCTCAACGCTAAGTGTAACCCTATCTCTCATCGGAATAAATAAATTATTAGAGGTAAGGGCAACTCTGTAAGATGCTCTACATAGACAACCTATGCCATTTCAAATCTGACCCTTCTCTGCCTAAGATAATAAGGAATCTTTGATTAGCTATAGATCGTCTATCAGATACAGCTAATGCAAACGGTTTGCATTTCTCATCTGTGGAAACGTCATGCGTTCATTGCTGTTCATAATTCAGAAGAGTGGGATACTAAGTCAATCTCTTATAAACCCGTGGTCTTGAAAATGAAGGAACTAAGTAAAGAACTTGGTATACCTAGTTTTAATATAGTTGCTGAAGGAGTGTTTTACCCCGCATGTATTTATTTGACATTCATTTAAGTCTATGTAATAAAGAAGAAACTCTCGGTGCGTACTATGTAAGTACAACTGTTAAGGGAACTAAAGATAATTATGGTGACTACCAGTTCATCCTCACATATGGTTCAAAAATACCTGAGGAATGTGCTTGTGTAGTAGACGAAGAGACCTACTTTTTTTGTTAGATGGTAATTTTAGTGTATACACCGCAATACATCTCACTATTAAGCAAGCCACAGTGTACATCAGTAGCAACCAGAAGACACACAAGTTTATAATCTGTACCGATTCTATGAATGCTATTAAGTCTCTTTTTAATGCCTTCAACGACAAAACTGTACACGAAATATTAGCCTTAACCTACGTTCTTTAAAGTGACCGATTCAAGTTGTTTTCAGCTAGATTGCCAATTATGTGCGTATTCATGGCAATGAAAAAGCCGATACACAAACAAACTAGTGGCAGAAGAAATAACAACAAACACATTTCTGCTAAGAATGGCTAATATGTGTTACATATCCAAATATAAAACAGTATGCAGAAATGGAAGTCCGACTGGAACAGGAATATCTCTAAACTCAAATCGTGTATAGGGTTAATTGTCTAATCAATCAATGCCCTATTGTACCAAAAAAGTAAAAATAATAATAATAAATACGTCTGGTCAGGTAGCCGTTATACTAACTGCTATCGTAACAAGCCGTTAAAAATCAAACGGAGTAAACGATGCTGCCAGCGTTTCGGGATTTTCACACAACACTGAGTACTGTCGGGAACCCAAAGTAAAATAACAGTACAGTAGTCTCCGTTTCCAGTACAAACCTAGTAAACGGGAACTTTCCCATAATGGAGAATAGAATAATAATTGTCTCGGAGATCAACCGCTGTCTGGGGAGCGCCAGGGCACGTCCGTAGCCGAATAGGTCCGTAATAGTGAAGTGAATGTCTGTGGTAGAATGCTGCTACATCCTACGCAAATCAAGAAGTGCTCACGCACGAAGGAGAAAGGAAACCAACAACCCACTTTCAGCATAATAAAATGGAGTGATGCAGATTTGCAAGGATTAGACACTTACGCACCGCGGTTTACTTTGCAAATTCCGTTTGCTTCTTTCACGGTAGGCCTTGGAACGCTTACATCTGTCAAGACCTAGGTGTGGTAGGGTCTAAGTAATATTACAGAATCGTGCCACTGTTAACTAAGCAGTATAAGCACATATTTTTATAGTAGCGTTACCCTCTTAATCCAAGAACTGATCGGAATGAACCAATTGTACTAATTGCACTAAATTTAAGCAGCCGAGATCAAGATGCGAGTATACGGACTGATTACATCCAGTCGTGGAAGGAAAAATCGCTGCATGGAAAATATCCAAACCAAATCTCTAACAGCAACATCGATAAGAATGCATCCATTTTCTTTATAAAAAAGAGTTATCTTCATCCAGAGACAGAATCCAGTTATCTGAAACTGCGACCGTCACATACTTACGTAAATTTGTGTCTCAAATATAAATCAATATACCGTATAAACAAAATTGTTGTCTATGAAAAAACTACATAACGACAGAAAAATATGTAGAGCAAGGTAAACAGATACCGTGATAGCAACAAAAAACCAAGTCAGATATACTCATGGAGTCTAAATTTCTTGTCTTTGATAGTGTCATATTAACAAGAGGCCCACCTGTAATAAATCACATGTATTTTATTTTATGTTTTCATTTTCATTCATTTTAACCTCATTTATTTAATACTATCTGTAACCATTGAGACGGGTTTTCATTTTAACCGCATTTATTTAAATTGACATACCATCCGTAACAATGAAGACGGGGTTGCTATGTACTATCTATAACCATAGCGACGGTTGATATGGCTTCGACATAGATACAGACTCAGTCTCTTTAATATATAGTATAGATAAAAAAGTAAACCAAAAGCTATTTGTTTAGTTTTGAATTAACCATTTTTATTCTAAAATCTAACAGGGTTTTCTTTCTAAAAGAAAGCTTTCATAATTCCAATCTTCCTATAAAATTAAATCAAATAATTCAATTTCAACACAAGAAATTAATAAAGAAGATTGTAGGTCATTTCAAAACACCTACATTACACATATTGCATATTATAAAGGAAAAAATGCACAAGTTGCAAATTCTGGTTTACGCAATATAAAGAAGTGTATCACCTTACTTCATAAAAATACTATTAAATATAGTAAATGCAGAATGTTTAGATAGTAAAAGTGTGATACTTGTAATAATGTTATATTTGCATATTTGAATTGTTATCTTTCTGTGTTACCTAATTTGTTATTTGTTGTTGTGTCAGCATGTCAAATGTGTATAAAAAGAAAAATTGGAAACTTAATATACAGTATTAATCATTCATTTGGTTTTACTCACTAAATATGTATTGCCGCTAAATTCTTTTCTACCAGCTTAATGAGATTGCGAGACTGCAATCTCAGCAATACATAAACACAGGCTTCCGGATTACTTCCTGAAGTTTGACACTATTAAAATAATACAAGTGACATTTAAAGTTTGTTTAAGTTATTTTTTAAGTGATTACAGTAAATTAATCATATTTATAATTATTTACAAAACTTTGTAACAGAGTAACATAAAGTTTTCATATTACAATTTTATTTTTGTAATGGTATTAATAATGAAAATGGAGAATTGGAATATTCAATATTCAAAATGAATGTGACACTTAAAAGCTTAATGTTTAAATTCATAACTGAAGGAATACTCTAAGACAATCTTTTAAAATTCCAAGTGTATCTTCAACTTGGTTTTGTGTTGCTCTCACGGTACAAGGACAAAAATACCACCATTTCCTTATATTTGCTTAAAATTAAATAAAATTTGTACTCGATAACTGTTAGAATATATGTACCAGTTATTAGTTTATTTTTAATTTTTAAAAACAACATTTCTTAAGAATTTTCCCTGGTCTTAAATGCATTGTTGTGGTCTCCTCTGAATATTATGCAACTCGTTGCAGCATTTCTCTATTTTTATTGCTCTTGCTCCTGTGATAATTTTTTTCTTTGAATTCTTCAATGATGAGAAGATTATTTAGACTTGAAGTATGCTCATAAAAGAAATCCGTCAGTCTTAGGTCAGAGCTTCTAGGCGGCCAGTTTAGGTTTGCAAACTTTTAAATTAGACGTTCAGGAAAGATGTTTCTTGGAATATCCACTACATTGTCTGGTCATATGAGATGTAGTACCATCCTGTTAAAACCAGACAACATCCCGATTCATTTTTAAAGTTACCATTGAAGTAAGAGCAATAAACATAGAAATGCTACGGCGATTTATGCATTTTGCGTAGTGTGCAAACTAGGCTACAAGAATACATCTAGGCTTGGCGAGGACAGTTAAAAAATGTTGTTTTTTATAATATTATTAATAAATTGATAAGTGGTGTATTGCGTGTACATTTTATTCCATTTTAAGTAACGTAATGCAATGATAGTGTTCAGATGCCACTGAAAAGCCTTTTATTTATTTTCACGTTAACAATATCGTATTACTTTTATACCTATCATGAATAAAATAGTCTGAAAATTTGTCTTGATCAGAATCTTTAAAATCTTGCTCGTCCTCGTGTCTTTCCCATGAAGAACGGGTGTTAGGTTTATGCGTTTATAACGAGCGATAAAATCTGTGGTGACAGGGTGGAATGTATTTCAGAAAATCCATCATATGTTGTTTTTCTTTTGGGTTTAGCAACTCTCATATTTTCATACATAAGGTCAAGTTATATTGAAGTTATGTTCTTACGTCTCCAGTATTTACGTTCTTTATAGATGTATCCACCTAATAAATCAAAAGGATTTAGAATCTGAAGGTTTGTTTGAATTTTTCTTTTCTGTATTGAAAGTTACTAAACATGTAACACTTTCATAAATATATACCGTTTGCAATTATTTTTCCATTTTTAAATTTTTTTCTTAATTTACATCCCACAGTTAATCTTTTTATTTTACTACACGTTACAATATCTTGACTAAAAAAGCTATTATTAGAAACTTAATCCGCAGATTATACCCAAAATGAATGCAAAAATAATACAAATTGGCCTTATTGTATAATCTTTAGCTTTTATCATTTTGTAGACAAACTGGCTTGTACATAGTGGGCCAAACCTGATGTAAATGCAGGATATATCAGAAATCAGAATTGAGAGAAAGAAACTGAATACATGTTAATGAGCTATTTTTTCTGCTAAATTCGATGGTGATATATAGTAGGTACTACGTACAGGCGTCCACGAAAGTAATGTCCCAATCTTCAACGATAAGTCTTTTAGATCTTTATTAACAGTAACAGATGAAGTGCATAAAATTTTACACGATTTGAATTCTAATGCTATAGGTTCAGATGATATTTTTCTAATTGTATTAAAGTGCTGTAGTCCTTTTATTGTAAAATTTTGTAATCTATCTAATTATTTGTTGCATCGAAACCAGTTATTCTTCGCTTGCTTGAAAAAGAGTTGTTGGTCTTTCTTTACCAAAGATAGTCAATGTGAAACTTTTCTGTTATAAGAATAATTAGCGTATTATCTTGCATATCTAGAATTTTTGAAAAGAATTTGTATAGACAAATTTATGATTTCTTTAACAAGAATAAATTATTGCCTGCTTGTCAGTCTGTTTCAGGGGAGGATTTATCACTACAATTCTCTAGTAACTGATACCGATGATATTATCAACGCGATTGAAAAAAGATAATTACTACTGTAATATTGCTTTAATATTACTTGCGAGAAGTTAAAACATTATGCTTCTGAAGATGCTGCTTTTAATTTATTTCATTTCTATTTGCTTGATAAAAAATTGGACATTTCCTTTGCAGTACCCCAAGGTTCTATTTTAGGCCCACTTTTATTTATTATATATACACAATTGACATTCTAAAATCTTTGAAGTATTGTATTATGGAAGGAAATTGTTAGCTTCGGTGTTATCGAAGTTTTTTTTAATGATAGCTCGGTTTCTTCTTTGTTTCTGTTTAGAACCAACGTTTTACTGCACTTTTTGTTTCTAGTTAATAAATACGAACTATGAGATTGTTTTTAAATATATTTTTTATTTACAACAATTTGGTATCGACACATAAAAAGAAACACTAAACAATAACACACATTGTCATATCTTGATAACTGCTATATCTACCGGACTGCCGCGGCATCCTTACTCTTTAGAGGGCGGTACAGTTATGTCTCGTGCGGAAGTAAAAAACGCTTAACCTCTTACCCTTTCCATGACAAGATGCATTTCGGGTGTTCGAGGGCGCAAATGTTTGAATTATGATGCAAGTATGAAACATATTGTAAAGTTCAAACGTATGCTGATAACATAAATATATATATTTTATATTTTTTCGGAAGGAGCTCCGTCATCAACCAAGACCTTAAATTAATCAACTTGCATTAGAACATAATTTAAAATAGTAAAGCAGTAAATCGCATTTATGTAGAGATCGACTCGTAGTCGTTATAAATGATCTTAATATACAGGGTGTCTCCAAAAGTTGAGACATAGCTTAACTGCAGACTCCTGGGATAAAAATAAGAAGATTTAACCCAACTTACCTATATCCAAAATAGTCTCGTTGAGTTGGTACAAGGCGTCAAAGTTTTTTGAAAAAAAATTAATTTTGCGTGTAAAAATAGTAGGCTTTAATCGATTTTTATAATTTTTGGTATGACATGTTTTGTGACTATAAGTCACGTTTCAAGATGGTTTTGGTCTTCATCAGTAAGTTGTAAGTGTATTAAACAAATATGTCGCAGTACAAACTTGGTGATAACTTTTCAGTGCCCAAGCTGAGAACTTTCAATTTTTTTTCCAAAAAGATATTTTCTTTAGAAACATTTTTTGTATCTTTGTAATTTTTGATAACTTTTGAGATTTATCCACAAAAAAATTATATGACATCGCATGTAATGCAAAGTTTATTAGTGATAACTACAAAAAAATGCTAAACTAATTACTTAATTTTTACCACACTAAACTTGTGTAATTTTGACATGTAACAAACAAATGACACTGATTTGCCATTTAAAGATAGGTATTCCGGCAACTAGATTATTTCTAGATTATTCTTATCAAAAAAGCATGATCATCAGATCAGATTCTATGTTTTTTTGTGGATAGACCTTAAGCGTTATCAAAAATTCCAAAGATACAAAAAATGTTTCTAAAGAAGATATCTTTTTAGAAAAAACAATTGAAAGTTGTCAGCCTAGGCACTAAAAAGTTATCAGCAAATTTGTACTGCGACATTTTTGTTTAATACACTTACAACTTACTGATGATGACCAAAACCATCTCGAAACGTGACTTATAGTCACAAAACATGTCATACCAAAAATTATAAGAATTGATCAAAGCCTACTAATTTTATACGCAAAATTAATTTTTTTCAAAAAACTTTGACGCCTTGTACCAACTTAACTAGACGATTGTGGAAATAGGTAAGTTGGGTTAAATCTTCTTATTTTTATTCCAGGAGTCTGCAGCTAAGCTATGTCCCAACCTTTTGGAGACACCCTGTATATTGACAATAGGCAACTTCCCGTACTTGATTCTACTAAGAACTTAGTCATTATTCTATAGATCATTCTAATCGCGATATCTTAGATTTTAAACAAAAAAGTTCTCCAAGAATGTTTTGTATTTTTTAAAAATGTATTTTTTTGTTGTAAAGTTAATAAAATACATATGTTGTTAGACATATCAATTTCCCTATTTGTTTTTTATTTTCTATTTGCTCCATCAGATATGCATTACAATCACTTTAACGAGATATTGCTTGTTTTTTTGTTAAAATCATTCCAATGCATAATCTGACTGTTGTAGAACTGGACTTATTTCAAAAATATGGAAAATAAAATACAACGGCATGCGCACATGCAATATTTTTTTCTCTACAAAAAATCTTTTTATACTTTAACTTTCAAATAATTAGAAGAGCCAATATTTACAACTATTTGGTTTTGCACTGTAAATTGATACGTCTCAAATATAACAACACCGGGTATGTATTTCATTAATTTTACAACAAAGAAGTACATATAAAAGTAAATACTACTGGAATTGAAAGTAATGCCCTTTTACAGGAAAAATGAAAAAACAAAATAAAACATTTCAAGAAGTTTTAAATAAACGCATTCAATAATAATCTTGAATGTGCATACCTTAGCATATACATATAAATGATTTTAGATATCGTAAAACATCAGCGTGCTCATTTTTTTCTCATCAAGACATCAGGAGGTATTCAAGACGAGAAACGTATATTTAGGAGATAATTCATATCTAAAGTGATTCAGATTTAACCTTTACTAACGAATACCAATCTATCCTAAAATATCTTAAAATTTTGCCATTTTAATCGTTTTTATTTTGCAACATTTCGATTTTTGTTTAGGTTAGATAATCAATACATACGAAATTGTTTTAATCTACAGTAATGCTTCTGGAACAGCTGAATATGATAGGATATCTTTTCTATATATTTGTTTTACAGAACTATAATAAAAAGCTTTTAGCATAATAGTCTAGCCGAGTTAGGCAAAAAGACAGTGATGAGTAGGAGTAATTTAATGAAGGCTGATTTTTTTTGTGTACATACACTTTAGCTTTCATACAACAACATATCAGAAGTTCACAGAAATCCAGTGTGTACAAAAATAAGCTTTTATTCAATTAGTTTCACTCAAATGCATATATTGACTGGGCTATAATTTGGAAAATAATAATAATAAACAAATAAATAAATACCATGTTCAAAAAGTGTGCAAGTAAAAACGGAATAAATATAAAGTAATTAAGTCAAATACAGCATGCTCGCATAACTATAAAAATATAGTTTAAAGGATAGCTTAAAAGTAATAAACTAAAATTAAATGTAAATAAAACTAAAACTATGGTAATATCCAGACTAAACTTTACTATTCATCTTAATTATATTTGTAAAAAAAAAATTCATAAAACGATTGCTTTCTTAAACAGAATTGGATTAAATTTAACTACTGGGTCAAAAATCACTATCTATAACACTATTATTCAATCTCACTTTAATTACTGTAGTACAATATTTTTTCCATTTTAATTTCAAAACTTACGGAAATTGTAAATTCTACAGAATCGCGCTATGCGCGTTATTTTTAAATGTAATAGATTAACCCCTGTTAAAAACATGTTGTCGGCTCTGCATTGCTTGTCAATTTAATAGAAAGTGAAATATGACGCTTCTGTATTTTATTTTTAAAATTATCAATTATTATTCACCTATTTATTTTAGACATTTCCTTATTTGTCACTATTTATTAACGGTTTATTATTGTATAATATTAAGAATGCGTTTAAGAGGTTATGTCGAGATCATGTAAAGAATGATGAGGGCGATGATCTCGCATGAATCTGCGATAAAGCTATACAGGGTGTCCCTAAACTGCATTAAAAGCTTTAGGTAGCCGCCTCCCTTAATCAATTGTGATGAGAAAACTTCAAACGCGAACTCTCTAACGCAGTTAGTTTCTTCACACGAGCCAAAAAAAAGAAACATAAGCTTGGCAACGCTGCTTAATGCCTGAAAGCGGCTTAACCTTTACTAAAGGTGGCGACGACGTGCTCTAAACTAAATGTTCAAAAACTGTCTTCCAGCAGCTTTACGACATTTTATTGCTCGTGTAATCACAGCATGTTGAACACACTGGAGCATTTGTTTATTAACAGTTGTTGCTGCTTCTTGTATGCGATTTATTAATTGTTCTTCATTTTCAACAGGAGTTAAATACACTAAATTTTTTAAATGTCCCCACAGAAAGAAGTCTAAGGGCGTTTAGTCCGGGCTTCTTGGGAACCAAGCTACGGGACTTCCATGACCAATCCACTTTTGCGGATAGTTTTCGTTAAACCATTGTCGAACTCTAGCAGCATAATGAGATGATGCACCATCTTGCTGCACCCACATATCCCGACGGACCAACAAAGGAACATCATCCAGCAGATTATAAAAATCGTTATTTAAAAAGTTAGGTAGTTTTCAGTAGTTAACCTGTTAGGTAGTATAAAAGGACCAACCATTTTATTTCCTACTATTTCCGCTCATACGTTCACCAAAAAGCGAGCTTGAAAATTGCTTTCCTGAAAGACGTGAGGATTTTCATGTGCCCAGATGTGTTCGTTATGAACATTAAAAATACTATTTCTTGTAAAGGTAGCCTCATCCGTCCACAGCACATTACTTAAAAGCAGGGTTTCTTCTGTGTTGGTCTAGGAGCCATTTGCAAAAGGTCACACATTTTTCAAAATCTGCTTTCATCAAATGCTGAATTCGAATTTTGTGATAGGGATGAAGCCCATCTTCTTTTAGGATTTTGTGGACAGTTGCTTTTGAAGCCGGCACAACTCGAGAAATAGCACGAACGCTAGTGCTGGGATCGTTTTCTGCAATATTTAGAATGTCTTTTTCTAAATCGGGATTTTTGACTGCTGGTGGCCTACCTCTATTTAAATTATGAATTGGCATAATATTTCCAGATTCTCTAAGCCTTTGGTGTGCATTTCGAATAACGTTATGACTTGGATGGCATCTATTTGGAAAACCTTCTGCATAAAGTCTGGCAGCTTCATTGTAATTTCCATTACATTGCCCAAGAAACAGAATCATGTCGGTAGACTCATCTATTGCATACTCCATGACAAAACTAAAGAAAAACTAAACTATAAAACTAAAATACAAAAACTATAATTAATACATACGAGAAAAAAACCGGAACTGCAAGTCAGTAAACAGAAACAGAACGGAATAAAAATTTTAACAAAAACAAAAAGTCAACAAACAACAATAACACAAACAACGGAAACGGAATAGAAAATAATTAAAGAAAAACTCAACACCAAACAGCAAATGTGCTAGAATAACTCAAATTACAAAATGTATGTCTAACGCCAGCTAACCACAAATGTCAAAATGTAACAGATGAATTATGATGTAAACAATTGTTTAGATTCATCTAAGTAAACAGTGTTTGCGTGGTTGCCACATCTGTTTTTACTAAATCTCTTACTTTTAACACCCTCTCTGCAAAGAAAACGTTAATAGTTAATGCATTCATAGTGGTAATGTTTTCTTCTAATAAGTTCACCTATTGAATGGATAAATGTTCCGTTAGATTTAATTGCCCGATGTCTTGTAATTTAATGTTAAATGTGTTAACTTCTTCATCGTCGTACAAGAAAACTAAGCGACTAGGGAAAATTCTGGTTGCAGATTTGAGTTCAGGCTTCATAAAGGAAGACGTCTACCTGAAGCTTTTAATGCAATTTAGGGACACCCTGTATATCCTTTTAGATTGGCTACTTTGTACATATACAGACATTCTTGATAATAATTTCAAGTGGTTTTTTACACTCTTTAAATATGCCCGTACGTACAGCAATAAAAGAGATTCTAACATTACGTAGCGATGTTTCCAACTCTATATTGAACTGCCAGAAATTTAGAGGGTTAGGTTTAATGCATGCTAAGTGGAAAGCATATCTCCAACATATAAATATAGTATCGAAATAGTCCCAAATTGATGATGACTTTTTATCTATGAGAAACTTCCAGAAAGAAATTGATATCTGTAGAAAGAAAATAAGTGCTCCTGATTCTAATGCTAAAACTGGAAAATCTATACGTATCCATCTTAGGTTCATCGAATTTGGAAAATGGTCCAAATTAACGTCGAAAGAAAAATGTGTTTTATTCAAAGAACATTCCAATGGAAATAGTTGGGTTAACACAAAATCAGGACTTTCTTCTTCTGAATGGAGTACGCCGCTAAAAATAAACTGTAATAGTGTAGCTCTACGTGGTATATCAGGCAGAAGCCAAAGTACATACCTCTGCCGTACAAACTGTGGAGAGATAGAAATCCTTCTCCGTGTAGTTGGATTCTGTCTCAAAGTTCAAGCAATGCGTATTAGTTGACATAATAAAATTCGAACCTTAATAGCAAATGCATTTAGACAGTCCTCCAAGTATGAAATTTATGAAGAAACAAACTGTGTTTCCAAAGCTAATTCAAATCAACGCACTGATATAACAGTTATAGAAAGGAACTTAAAATTCGGTCTTATTATCGATTCTACTATCCCGTTTGAAGCCGATTCTTCCTACTGTAATAATGTAAATAACGAAAAAAAATCAAATATAGCAGCCTTGTATATCTTTCCTGAAAAGTAAATATAGTACCGATATAAAACAGTGGGAAGTAATTAGTTTACTAATCGAAGCTTGCGGTACTGTTCCGAAATTTACAGATTTCTTCAAAAAATTCAATTTAAATTTAGAATTAATCAACAAACTTATTATCTCTGTATTAAAAGACACTCTTATCATTTACCATAACCATATATATTCTAATTCTAGTTAGTTAATTATTTTCTTATAAGTATTTCTTACACGTTAGATTTAAGTGTTTTAACGATATCTTTTATATAATTTGTAAGATTTTTTTATGTAGTTTGTTACTATTAATTGTTATGCTGTGGCTATTATGTTAACTTAAATACAGACAACTGCGCCACTATTTTATTGTAAATTCAATTCAATTATTTAAATGTTAATATCAATTAAATAATATTTTTTATGTCTGTAGAAGACCTGATAACCTCACTCGTCTTGAGGTGTTTAGGTAGGATCTCACGTTTAGTTAAATATTATGCCAAAAGTAAACAATCATAAATAAACATCTGACGAAATAATATAAATTTTAATAAGGACAAAAAGCTAATTGAATCCTTTGGGAAATAAAGCATTTTATAACTTTGCCGTTGTACTTGTAGTCATCGCTGTAAGTTATGAATTTTAATGTATTGTATAAAGACAAACAATTCTCACTGAAATATTTCTCAATAGTTTGCTGGAGGGTAATTAACTAGATCCCAAAGAATATTTTAGCAAGTTGCTATTGTTTTAAGCATTTGACATTTACAAAAGAAGAAACCATTTCTGTCACATTTAAACGATTACTATTATTATTATTACTAATGATTACAATAACGTTGTCATGAACAAACTCTAGGTACTATATGTATAACTCGCACGATAACCAGGTTATTACAATTATTTGGTGTTAGTTTTTGCTTATTGCAGCCTTTCTATCTTTTGTAAACAAAAGTTACATCCCAATTTAGCAACATACTGAAAGCTGAGTTTTTTATTTTGGCATAGCAACTTCAGTTTTTTTGTAAGTGCTATTTAAGATGAGGAAAAGTTGTCTATGAACTAAATTGTTGAATAAACAAAGACCTTAGAATACACGGCGTATTTATGTTTAAAATCTGTATATAATTTTATCTGGAATTGTACATTTAATAGTATGAACGTGTTCAGCTATTTTCGCTAATATGAAAGACGGAGTTAACGCAGCAACATTAGAAATATCGACTTGTCCCGCGCAATGTGCTACCAGAGGTCCTATAAAAAAATACATATCTAAGGATGTTACAAAAGAGAAATGCTATAAAGCAGAAGACCATAATACGGGATCGGTGACCGGTGGCCAATTCTCTTACTACTCTCCAGAGACGCCTTGAATTTAGATAGCTAAACAGGACGGAAAACCGCTATCTGCCGCAGTTACGTACTATACTACTTTCACTCTTCTCAGCAACCCTACTCTGCCCTTTCTTAAAATTGTTTTCTACAAAAGCTATAATTCTGAGTATGGGTATAAAAATATTTTATTTTTGCTTTCCTCGTGAAACGAATTCATATATCAGGTTTTTTACATTAATGGATAAATTTAGGTAAATTTCTTTTAAGATCATCTAGGAAGTGTGAAAGCTTATTAAGTTAATTTTGATTAGCAGTCCTAATTAAGGTATCTGTTAGATAATCAATGTTTCGTATATCCAGTGCGTTAATTAAATGCTTGGTTATCAGACATGCATAATTTTCATTATTTCCATTCAAGTTTATCAAGATTAATTGAACTGTTGTATAATGTTTTAATTTAGGTGTTTAACCGGCAAATTTACAACAGTAGTGGTTTATACTGCTCAAGGAGTTAGAAATCTCAAGTACCTTAACAGTAAACTAAAGCAAGAACATTAATCTTATATCGTTAGTAAAGCAACAGAAAGAAGTTTCGGGTTATCATCAAGGAGGGTGTTCTGTAAGTAATTGGAAGCTCATACAACATCAATTTTGATTCAGTAAGATATAAAACGCAATTAAAATCTAAAATAAAGGACCCTGGCATCATTTTTGATTCAAAGCTAACATTTAATTCTCACATTGACACCATTGTAAATTGAGTGATTTTCTTATTGGAATTACTAAAAACTTTAATAACACATATGGTCTACAAATTGCCTTCAACACTATAGTAAGTTCCAAATTAGAATATAGGTCTATAATTTGGAATCCACATTGTACTTATCAAGTTTTAAGAATTAAGAGAACTTAAAAAAAAGGTTTTAAATTAAAAAAGAAAATAAGAAATTTGGAAGAAGTGATCAGCAATTATTAAATTATCCTACAATGGTTTCGTTACAAGGAAGAAGACAGGAAGCACAAATGTTGTTTTCTGTGTAGGCTTATTAATGGATCAACGGCCAAGGCTACTTACAGTAAATTTTGATACACCTTTTTGTCAAATCAGACAAACTGCCGTGCTTCAGTATAATACCCCCAGTGATGGATTCAGGTTGAGGCCCGCAAGGCCCGGGTCTAGCGCGGCAAAATTGGAGGGGCTGCAAAATTTGAGAGACGACAAAATTTGAGAGACAATAAAAATTCGAAATTCATGAAGTTTCCCGTGATTATGAAAAAATTTTAGAGATGTTTAAAAAATATTATTTTTTCCACCGGAGAAGTTACCTTAACATGGTTAAGTATCTAATTATTGACATAAAAAAATATGTATTGACCAATCTAAAATTTCGGGAATTATAAAAATATAAAAAAATTGAATAAATTTTTCTCAGCTGTTATGTGTTTTGCCGCAGTAATTGTTTTTTAAATCAAAAATAGTACATTTATTCTACGAAAAGTTATATTTTCAATTAAAATCTCCAAATCCAAGGCCGTCATATCAAATAGGCCTAGGGCGTAATCAAAGCTAAATCCGCTTCTAAATACCCTGCGTACAAATTATCAAATGCGGTCACCACTTACAGCGTGTAAACAGTATAATGTCATCTCTACGAACACTGACATTTTTGGATTAATTGTACATTAGTTTAGATACAACTTAAAGCAAACTTCAAATGAAAAATAGCTACGGTTGGTATTACGTATAATATTAGATAGTATGGAGTAGTCTATTGTTAATAACTTGTTGTATGTATACTATTAGATTACATATTTACTGATGGTTGTTGTGCACGGTCTATTTACAAAATTTTAATTAAAGTCTCTTAGTTTGTCTTTTAATTTAGTTATGTGTTGCATATGGTTTTTTCCTTTTAATTGTGACATTTGGTGTGGTTACCTTTTTACTTACACTAGTCACAATGTTTAATACGTACCTATATGCTTATCTATCTTCTTTGTTTTTGTGGATTTTATATTGACAATTTGTTCCTTATAAAATGTTCATATTTCTTATATATATCATCTTTAGACATAGCTTTATTGTGAAATTGCAAGATTTCACTTAATCGCTGCAGCTTATTATTTGGAATTATATTTGTATACTTCTTAGGTAATTGGAGTATTTGTGTAATGAATTCATAAATAAATAAATACATAAAACGGGCTGCAGTAGAGGTGGCCGTATTTAAAAGAATTCTTTTTGCGGGTTGACCAGCTTCAACGGCACAAACTTGTATAATAATCCTAAATGTCCCAATAGCTTAACAAGAAGTCATCCTTGTACTATGTTTCATCAAAACCTATATTAAATTCAATAACGACTTCTTGCAACACTGTAAAAGACTAATCTACATATCACGAAATCTAAAGATACTTCTTTACGCGACATGCTTTACTTGTATTTATTAAAAGCAGGTACGCGCCCTTGAAAATCAAATTATAGATATTACTAGTTGTGATCATAGGCAATGTTATTCTTGTCGTTTATTCGTAATCTATGTACTTATCTCTTAGGTGAAAAGGACGACTTCCGACTAAGCTTTTGCAGCAGGGATCTGAGTAATACCTTTTGTATTGCCATAGTTGGCCTAATTTATTTATTTATTTACTTAACAAATATGTACACAACTAGATTTAAACTCAAAAGAAATAAAGATTAAAACACAAATGAACGTACTAAATATAGATCGGAATGTAACTAAATATAACTAAATATATCATATCTATGAGAATCTGTATAAGGAGAAAAAATTGGAGTGAGGATAGTAATCATAAAATAAACATAATCGTTATACTTCCGTTATAATAAGTAACAAATATATTGATCAAAACCGCCACCAATGTTATTTGTATATAAAGTTAATAATTTTGAGCATCATGAGCGATCTGACCGTCGCGTCGAATAAACATCTACTAATTTCATTAATGCAATTGCATAAAGCTATCTTTTTCATTTTTCAATAGATGTCTATTAAAACGTCTTTTAGGTTGAATAGAATGCTCATAATTATGACCGTTTGTTTTTAAAAATCTCTTTAATTACAGATGATAAGCAGAAAATATCTGTATAGCCTGCCACGTCGTCGTCGTGGCGTAGGACATTCGTAATATTGATGCTGGCGAAGTGTACGAGATTTAGTAATTTAGTAACTGCATGATTTTCACCGATTTGATGGGTTATTACCAAACAACATATCAATCGTTTTTTTGTAAAATTAGCGAAATATTGAAATTCCCTGATCGGCGGTTTTCTTTTATTCAGCTGCAAACTTAGGAAATTCTTGCTTTTAATTAATATTTTGAAACCATTCATAGTTTTTCTTTTCCTGTAATATTCAAAATATTGAAAGTGAGAATGGGTGGCAAGTTCTTGGTTTGGTTGTGAATAACCGACAGGAAGCAAGAAATATTTTAAAATTTACATAAAATTTACAACCACCGTCATAAAGCAGGTTAGCTTAAGGGTAGGTAGTAGTAAGTAGGATAGTAAAGATTGCATAAATACGACTTGCAACATGAATGAGATTTTTTCTGTTGGCGATAATGCAATAAAAATTAAAATGCCGACAAATTAACTCACAGATATTTTAAAAAAGCCTAAAAATGAATCTGGCAGTAAAAGTTTTGCTTATCGATATTTTCTCATGGCTAATGAACCTTCTAGAATCTTATCTCTCCAATACATTTATATTCATTCATATGGATTTAGTTAGAGACTAAAAAACTTAATTCAGTCACCATATTTTACCCGTGTTTATCTAATGCTAATATCACTTGTTTGTCCTATAAAATGGTTACTAAGTAGTCATTCATTTATCATCTTCCAATTACAAATATATTTTGTAGTTTAACAATAAAGGAACGGTTATTTATATACTGTGAAATTTTCCTTTTTGCTCACGTATCCATTAGATTAGTTAAAAACTGATGCTCATTTAAATTTCTTTATTAACTTTAATGTAGTATTATTGACGTTTTATCTTAAATTAGCATTGGTCGTATAAATTTATTTTGTACTTAAAAAAAAAAGGGTTTAATAGAATCCTAAATTTAAAGATGTAACGCGGACAATGTTAAATTGAAATTAATAAAGAATTTTAAATTGGGCATGGGTTATTTATTTAGGGGAGAGTGGAGCACGTTCTGCCTCATAATTGTTTCTATGCAAAAAAATTTATAAAATATTTTAGATTTAATTTGTTATTAAAAATGAATTATCTGGACCTTTATGTTGTTATTGCACATGGCTAATTTGTTGAAAATATATTACTAAAGACTTTACTGGTTAATAACAAAACCTTTACATGTTGGCTGATCGTACCCCGTGTAGGGGCCCGATCGGTCAGGTCGAGGGGTAGTTTTGGCCGTGGGTATTTTTTATTAAAATTGGTAGGAAACGAAACTATGGAAAGAAAAAATGAGTTAACTTTTATTACTTTAACACAAACACTTCCTAACCTAATATTTAACTCGCATCTCGCACAAATGAAAACAATTCAAAACCAACTTTTAAAAACAAAATAGATATTAAATTCTAATAAGTAAAAACATCTCTTAAAATAATTATTATTTCACATTAAGGCCGTCAAAATTATAAAAAAAATGTTAAATATGAATCCCTCCATGACTTGACAGGGTTTGTGAGTTTGGCATAAATATCACTTCTAGTGCATAATTATATATCGTCCACTTGTGGAAAATAAAATTTATTAGTTTTAGCTCTGCGCCTAAGATATTTTACTTGATATGAATTTTCAGAAACAATATTTAGTACACGCCCAATATAATACATAACAGTATCTTTTAACGCAAATTTTACCAAAATAAAACTATTTATTTGCACAATATCGTCATCTTGTAAAGATCTGAAACTCAAGTTATCATCTGTATCACTGCCATAGTTAATACAGGACAGTGATCATTCGCTGCTCGAGCTATCAAATACTTTCCTTTTGGCTTCCTTAATTTTTTTCATTTTTATTAAACCACTCACTTGGAGAAACGTTAACTTGACTGGGTTTCTTTAATTTTTCCTTTTGTTTCTCAGCTTTTTTCTTTTGTTTTGCCATCTTTTCCTCTTCTATTTCCTCTAGTCTTCTTTTTTCTGGAGTAGATGTATATACTCGCGACTTTCCCTGATTGGCTTTTGGTCGTCTTAATGCCTTCTTTTGTTTCTTAACTTTTGGAAGAGGCCTGACAGACTCAGGACTTAACATTGTGCTTGATTTGGATACTACATTAGTTTCTTCGTTGTTGTTAAGATCTAACATTTCACTTTCATCTTCGCTATTAACTGGTAATATTACAATTTCTTTTCAAGTGGACGGCTGGATTCGAAAATCTCCTACTTCCGCCACCTTATAATCATTTTCCTGATTACTTGCGCATTCGCCGGCTTTGCTGTTGATTGTTTATGGTAAACCAAAGTAGCATCAAAATCTTCGTCGTTGAAAGCTAAGGAATTAAGTGGCCATATTCCTGGTTTTTCAAATGAACTAGTTATGTTACGAGGCGAAAATGCTTCTAAAAATGGTTTTTTTGTAAGTTTAGGTACATGTTTTACAGTGATAGTTCTGCCAGGATTACTCGACATCCAATCGTTTAAAGAAACTGCACATTTACCCTTAAAGGGACCAAAAACTTCAACATCAAGGGGCTGGAGTTTGTGGGATGTATGCGGCGGGAAAGAAAGGAGAACAATTCTATTTTCTCTTGCAAAAGGTATAGCTGCCAAGGTTGTGTGCGACTTATGGTTATCTATGGGTAGCAAAATTTTGTTTTCATTATTGCATCTCGTGTGTTTTACAATATGCTCCAGTGTTTTAACAAATAACTCCCCTGTCATCCATCCTGACTTCTTTTCAAATGCGGAACTTAAAGCTGGACCATCTTCTAAATAATCTTCTATGTTTCTCACCCTTGGAAAAATGTAAACGGGTGAAAGAGCATTTCCCGTGGCACCAATTATTTCCACATAAGTAACTAGTTCTCCTCTCTCAGCCGAAGCTACAAGACCGATTTGCTTTTTTCCTTTCGGAGCCACGACCTTTGGTGAGCTTAAGACAGTTGTTATTCCCGTTTCATCTAAGTTGAAGATTTGATCAGGAATAAATTTGTATTTTTCCAAAACGCTCTTGAAGTTGCCAAAACATTTATCTACTCTGGCTTTGTTAAAACCAAGTCCTCTTGCCAGATTTGTGATTTCTGGTTTTCTTAATGATAAGGTGGAATTTCTCTTCATAAACCCATGTAGCCAGTCAACGCCTGCTTTTTTTGTAAATCCCAACGTTTTGGATACTTGCAATCTGGTATAATTTTTGCATAGTTATAAGCAAAACCCTTATCTGCTTATATGTCATACCATAATTCATGTTTGAACATTTCTTTATATATTTTACCAGCAAATCTTCTTGCAACGAAGAAAACACTTTCCTTGTGTCGTATTTACTACCTAAAAGAAAAACACACATTTAATAACTATGTAAATAATAAATATTTAACACCAAATAACCTTTTTCTTCCTGTTCACTGTCATATCCATCATCATCAAAATGTTGGAAATAGTCTTCAACTGTCGTAATTCTTAAAAGTTTTTTGATTCGCGATTGCAAGGTTTGCCTTTTTATGCCATAAACTCGACTAGCTTTCTTTGAGACATGCTTTTAGATAAAACTTGTTGCAAGGCGTGACGTATCTTCATTTATGTTTGCCCTATTTGTTTTACCTTTGTAGTTGCAGACCATCTATAAAAAATAGTATATTACACACCGAGGTGGAAAATGTTTCATTACAGCCGAGGGCTAAGATATATGATCGAGGCGGGAAGGGCGAGGTTGGAATGAAATCTTCTCCCGAGTTATGTATTCCATTTTATTCACAATCCTTTAGCCTTAAACAGCAATTAAAAAATAAATAAATTATAGAAGTCAAGTTCTCAGGTCGGGAACTAACAAATTCACTTCCCGACCGATCGGGAAGTAATGGTATTTTAGCAACGAGGGCGGTAACTACGTTTTACCGATTTAAGATTAATAGGTTTGAGGACTGAGGGCGTAGCCCGAAGTACCCAATATTACCCGAAACCGGTTGCACTCACGTCCCAGACGCCTACAATGTTTTTGCACAATCGAGTTTCTAAGTTAAATTGCAAAATTTAAGCAAATTGATCAATCAACCAGGAAATAAATTTTTTTATTACTTGCCACCCGCGGGCGGTAAAATTAACTTACCGCCCGCAATACATGGCTCGTAAGTTAGCAAAAACGCTCGATTGTGCAAAAAAGTTAATAATAACCTATTTCCCGACTTATTAAAAGTTTAGAAATGGACTTATTACTAACTGATGTAAATAAAATAAATAAATTATGTTTTCTATCGGCTTTATATTGTACAACTTTTACCCAGTATACGGGGCACCACCAGCCGCCTGCCGAATGTACCCCACCAGCTGTGGCTGTAAGTGCCCCGACCGGCTTTTTACACATCAAATATTTTTCACAGAAAAAATGGCATAAAATGTAGGTTATGTCAATATAAATACTAAAACTACACATACTTAAGTTACTTTATTCTAAATTTGAGAAAGATATAACGACCACACGTAACTAATATACTGCTATTAAATATATTCAAGAAACACAAAGGCACACTTAAGAAAATAAAACAGGTAAGGTAGGTAGGCCTAATTTTTATTAGAAAATCTACGTTTCAAATATTTAAAAAATATCATGTATATTAAGCAACTAGAAAGTCACCTAATATTATCTTTTTTCAGCTTATTTAGTCTTTAATAGTTTGGTTAATTAGTTTTGAATAATTGAATTTTGGGGTTGATAGTTTACGAGGGATTACATCCCTACACAATGGTTCAAGATTTGAAATCGAACTAGCTTCTCGAAAGACCTACGTAAACTTAAATTAACATCACAATCTTATAAGACTTGCTTTTCCATTCATTCGTAATTTTACTTTGTTAGCAAACTGATTAATATTGTAAAGTCGAGCTGAAGGAAAAGAGAATATATGATAATCTGGGTATTTGTCAGATCATTTATTCTTTACTTGATATCGAAATTAAAACTTCAAACTAAAACATTTTTGATGAAAATCCGGTACTAATTTCGAATCTATATTATTTATTAGAGAATAATTTCATCTCTGCATATGACACGAGACATAGAATTAAAACCATAAAAGAGAAATAGAGAAAGAAAGGTTTTTTAGGTTCCAATAATTTATTTGTATAGCATCTTTGTTCTATTTCATTTATTAGAATTGCATACTTACTTTATTTTTACTTGAATATTATTAATCAGAACTATTCAATCGTCAGAAAATGGTCGGGAGAAGTTCAACCAAGATTTCAAAACATAAATATTCTTTTCGTTTTTTACTCTAATGTATTTTTCAGATAAGTTCGTATTTTACAATAAAATACCACTATCGTTTTGGACGTAAAACATCTTTCTGAGTGAGACCCAAATATATTCTGCTTTAATTTAAGAGAAAGCTAAACATAAAAAAGCAATAATTTAACATTTTTTTTCTCTCAACTTGAAAATCTAAATTTATTTTTCCCAAATCTGTACTTTAATACTAGGACAGAAAAAAACAGAAAGATTAAAAGTGTGACGTAATATAAAAATGGTAAGAAAGGAATTAGGTAGCTTCAACCCTGCTGATAGTCCCGCAGGAGTAATCCCTTTAAGTTTACAGTCATTTCGCGAATGAACTAAATTTGATATTGAATTTTTGTTCCCTCAGAGTTTCTCTTCTAAGAATCGTGGACATGAACACTTTTACAGCTTTACCCTGAAAAATTCAAACTTTTCTGCATTATTTCGATAAAACAAAGCAAATTCCAGAACTTATTTTAGCGTCTTTGAGAATTATTTTCTAAAACAAAGTCGAGAACAGTTTGATACAATTTAATTTGTAGAAAGAATTGAAATAGTCTAAAGCTAAATGTCTTATAACGGATTAGTAGTCCACATTCTGAGAGAGGCTGGACAGAAAGAGAGATTGATCTTTCCCTTCTTTCTGTACTATTGCTTAGTGAGGGTGTCAAGACTGTTTTCAAATACAGTGCATTTTTTATAGAAAGTGTACAAAAAGTATGCAATGTGATGACCTGGTAACTTTTTTAATGAGAACAGCATCAATGTCATATACACTGATATAGAAATTGTAAGTCATGGCCTACTCTGAATTTTATAATTAAAAAAATGCACCCTATTTTATCTTGCTTATATTATACAGGACTTTCTCGAAATGACTGCAAATATTTAGTTATACGACAGTACTTCTTGTAGCTCTACGTTAACTAATAATTTTTTTAAAGTTTAATGATACAGCAAATAACTTCAAAAGCCTCAATGTTCTGTTGATAAATATTCAAAGTATTAAAAATAAAATTATATAAATAGACACGCAGAACATTTAAAATACATGTATATGTATAATTAAATGGACCTCATTTAAAACCTTTTGAGGAATTCTTGTTATTTATTAATTTATAAAATAAATGGATTTCTGAGCCAAAAAGAGTTTAATAATCCCATAAACTAATGCATGCATTTAAAATACACGACTTTCTAGATTTTCAAGACTAAATTAAAATGCGAAATCAGAAACAAGTCATCTATTCAAATTTATTAAAAACAAATTTCACACCTATTGTTTCGAAAATACACAAGAAAATCAATATTATTAATCTGTTGATTCAAAAGAAAAATGCCGTTAAATCTTTACTGCCCTATAATTAAAAAGTTGCGCAGAACGAACTGTTTTCAAATTTTTTATTTTTTCAGAAGAGAAACGTAATAAGTTATTTGTTTGCTGAACATTAACTATTATTACAGTACACAACTGTGTTTTACTTTAACCAACTTTGTATCTTTTGCCGTTTTAGAAATTTCCACTTTTGAGCCTCGATATCGGACACCTTGTGTAGAGTTTAAATAAACAAATTATTCAAGGCAACGTAATTTGGTTTCTTTTGGCTAAAGATGTATTCAAAAAGCCCAGCTTGAAAAATGTAGGTATAAGCATATGTCTCTTACTTACATTAGCCCATTTTAAATATAAAACGAGGCCGAATTACTTCACAATATCAGATTGTTTAAGGTATCAAAACCAAGGCAGTAAATGTTGCGTCAATGTTTTGCAATTTTGTTTCATTTTCTGATATTAAAAAAGTAATTGATATTAATTAAATTGCAATTTGATTTGTCTTTGCACTGCAGTATTTTTAACCGCACAGTTAATAACAATTTATTTTCTTTTTTTTTGTTTTCCTAAGCTAGTAGAAGTAATTTATACAGACTGTCTCTGAAAGCAACCGACAAAGATTGACAGCAGATTCCTGAAACAAAATTGAATAGATTTGACCCAATTTACTTATATCCTAAAGTTCATGTGATACAGGGTGTCAAAGTCGAATTTGAAATTTCTTTGCCATATAACATTTTTCCTTAAAGTACACCGTTTCTGAAATACAAAGTATCAAAGTTGAATTAGAAACGGTTATAAAGAATCTTTAATTAGCTGGACAAAATTAAATGCGCTCAGTAAACTAAATACTAGCCTAAACACTAAGAGCCGTATTCACAGCCTTTTAGTTAAAAAAGTTATTCGAAAACTGATTTTAGTCGGTTTTACTGGCGTTTCTAAGATTACCCAACAAAAAAGTGAAGAATAACCGTGGAAACGGCAGTAAAACCAGACTAAAACCAGGTTTAGAATAAAACCCTTTTATCTAAGCGACTGTGAATACGACCCTAAAATATTAAAAGGGCCTCAGCATTTGCATTACGTAGTAAGTAAGAAAATAAGAAAAGTCACTTTTCTGTTTTCGGTCGACCCTCTATTAGGAAGTGGAATGTGAACACTAATCCGTTGTAAGACATCTAGAATTGAATGAGCTTTTGTAAATATAACTACATCCTTGATTTTTCTAACATCAATTTAAAAGATGGAACTGTTATGGAGGGAAAGTTAAAAAGCCAGCAGTTGAAGGATAATGATAGACGCCTGGAACGAGAAGGACTAGGATACGATTAAAGCAACTGTGATTATTACGAATGTTGCAAAATACAAAATCAATACGCTTCGATTTTTAAAGTAAAATTAGAAAAGACAGGGATTTGCCTCAGAAAACTTTTGGGACAAATAAATAAAAAGTTAGAAGACTTGGATAAAAGAAAGATAGTGACTAAACTGGACACTTTCGAAAAAGAAAAAGGGAAAACTAAACTTAAACTACAAATCTCACAATCAAATCAGCAGAAGGTGTAGCAGGAAAATATATTACAAGCGAGAGTTTATAATTTATACCCTAAAATAGTTGTTAACAGAAAGAGACTCGAAATGAAAAGAATAAAGTTGACACTGAGAAATATTATAAAAAAAATTAGAAACGACAAGTTAGAGCAGTAAATACATATAGGGAGATTAACATCAATTGGGTTTAACACATGCAGTAAATGTTTAAAAACAAAGTCGCCAAAAACTTCCAGTTCAAGCACAGACAGAAATATTTTTATTTACCATTTTTAACAAAAAATGTAGGAAACGTATTATGAAAAAAAGCATTATCTTCTTTACTAGTCGAAGATATTTAGAATAAGCTTGCGAGAAAAGGAAGTCCCTGAATAAACCCTTCCACATGACCATAATTCAAATCCTAATGTAGGCAGAGAACTGTACTATCTTGTGCTATCTTTCTGACAGATAAACCTCAAGTATAGGCGACCAACAACAGAGCGATCGAATTCCGTATAGAAACTGTTGGGGCCTAATTTCACACAAATGAATATCAATAAATTGGTATTGTCCATCAACTGAGGAAGTTCTGCAGTAGAAAACACTTGCTAATATTGTATTATTTTAAAAAGATAATGACGGATAAATTATGAACTAGATCTGTGAATAAATAAGAACCAAGAAGAAACCAAAACATACAGGGAATTCCAACTCTTGACTTAAATCTGGTTTCTCGATTGTTCTTTATAAAAAGATTATAGTTAAAACCTGTCTAAATCATTTCTAAAGGCCGCTCTTTCTTTTATTTTTCTAGTTATATTTCTTCAAAGGCGATACGTTGAAACAAGTTCTGCTACAATAATATATAGAAAATAATTAATTTAGATGTAGTTACATAGATTGCTTAAATGCGTGTTTGTGCGTAAGTGTATCAATATCTGACAATCAGGTCTATTCTGTAAGCAAAATGTTATAGTTATTAGAGTTGTTAGCTAATAAGCATAACAACCGATATTTCAAAAATGGTAGTTTGTAAGTTTCTATTTTATTCAAGTAATTGTTTGTTTAACTGTATTTATTAAACCTATTACAGCAATGCAGGTTTTAAAAAAACTAAAGCCGTAACAGTCAACTAGTAAACAACAGAAAACCTGTTTCTCCTGCTCTTTAAATTTACCCCTTTCAGTTGATGTTACGCTAATATGGTCAATACCATTGCCTTAAACTCTAAATTACTTATACCATATTTTCTAAAGTAAACGATAGTTAAGAAATGACCGTTATCTGTAGAAGAAAGTAGAGGCTCTACACATTGGCTTCGCGGTCCAGGAGACTGAAGTTAGAAAATTAAAAGTGAAGTGAAACCCAGATTACCAAGAACATTGTGAGATATTGATACAATTAAGCACAAATATGCATTTAAGTATTCTATGTATATATACCAAAATTAGTACTTGTATCCAGTAATGGGTAAGATACAATAATATTTTATCTAGATACAGATACAGATAAACAATGCAGTATCTAGATACTTTGTATTAAGATAATGCTCATCACTGCTTATATCTCCTATGGCTCAGAAACTACTTTAACTAAGGACTAAGGATTAACGTTTGTCAATGAAAGTCTAAATAACAAAATGTTTATTAGTTATGCCACGACAACTCATTAAATTTGGTGATATTTTACAGGACATAATTAAATACCGTGAAAACTGTCAGATTTAAACTGGCACAATACTTTATTGTTGTAATCAACAATGAACAAATGACAAAAATATATCAAGACAGATAGGGATTCGTTTAAAAGAAAATGGGCTACATGTGCCACGGAATACCGTGTATAGTTGATAATTATTTTGGAAAGGGCAGATAATCGATCTATATAACCCAGTCCATTTCAATTCGTGCAGTAGTGTATAAGCAAGTGTCAGAAATTTTGACAATTCGAACATGATTTGATTCCTCACAAAAAATTAAGTAACCCATATTTTCTGTTTCTTAATTTTGGTTTTTGGTTCAAGTAGAACTACAGTCACTCAAAAATGTTTTAATTTTTAGAAGTAGAATTTCATTAAATGCATGCAGTAAGATTTTATGTTTTTTAATTATTTACTTGCCATTGATTGGCCTTTGTTTTCTTACTATTATTGTATCAATTGTTACAGTTACCTTGCGGCCATATGCAATTTTAATAAATTTTTTTAATAAAATACTAAAATATTAATATTTAAAAAATTCAATCATCAGATTTAATGAAACTTTGATAAAATGCTTATTGTACTTTATGCTAACAGTATATGCAAATTTTTATACACTTTTGTTTTTCTTTTTTGAAAAAAAAAATAATGATTACAGTAAAAAATAAGTGTTAATGCTTGTTAAGTGTGCCATGAACCAGAAAATTGATAGTAGTGGTAACAACTAATCTCAAACGTCCATAATAGCTCCTTTTCAGGCTGCAAATCAATTGTGCCGAAGGGGATCCCCCAGACATGCGACCGAACGAACATGGAATTTTCGGGATGCTAAAAAAATGCGGTAATTGTTTTGGGGCACTCTGCATTGTGGGGTGCTAGACCATAATTATGGAGTGGCTGATCCTCCCGAAATTCTAATTAATTGTTTTAGTAATTGTATTGTTTGTCTTGTGAATCGGAGAGGAACCTTCTATGGCTGTTCCGGAAACCCACCAAAATTCAATCCTAGTTGTGACCTTGCGGGGTTGTAGTTACGTCATTGAATTTTACAGTTGTTATATAATAGATGTCAAACTATGCTGGTTTCTTTTGATTAGTTTAAAGAATGACCACTATATTTTCCTCCATCATAGACGTTTCTCCCTTCCAAAACAAATTAAAAATGTAAATAGTGTTATGGTTTTTTGGACTGGATTGGCGTGTGCGAATGCTGCAGCACTTCGGACCTCAACGGTGTTAGACACCAGCAAAATACAAATAATAAACCTGCATTGTCTGAGGGAGACCATCTTATATTAATTTGAAGGTATCAAGGAGAGAGCCGCTACGTGACCACGTGGAGCTACGAGGGGCATCCCCGTTTTTGGATAAATCTTAACATCTCAAGCAAATGCATTGCTGTAACCGCCTGCGGTTTTATTCGAAATATAAAACATATAAGAAAGAAACACGACACAAATAACTAAACTAACATAAATATTAATTCTTTACAAAAATCAATGCATTGCTTTGATTATGTTTGACTATAAAAACGGTGCCAAAATTAAAATTCTCTAATTTTTGCTCCTCCTATAACATTTTTCTCTTTTTTCTTCCAAGGTCTAGAATACCCTCAAAACAGAAAATTCCCTCCCTTCTGCAACCATCAATCAGTAACGTAATTATATCCCCGCAACGCAAAAGGTTCGAAGAAAAAGGGTCTCGAAGAGGACCCCACGTCGCGTCACATCGTTTTCCTGTAGGATCTTGGGATCCCTGTGTGTCTGCCCCCCTTCTCACATGGCTGTTTGCAGCCAGAAATGAGCCATCATAGGCTCTCGTAAGGGACGACCTCTATTAGTTGTTGCATCACTGCTATCAGTTCTCTGACTCATCTCGTAAGTCAGGGCACACTTGAAAAATGTTAACACTTAATTTTTTGCTGGAATAATTGTTAGTTTTTTCAAGAAAGAAACAAAAGTGGATAATGGAAGTTGACCTAATTCTAAGCTATACAACAACAAACAAGCGCACAAATTTTCATAATTTTCTAAACTGGGGTTTGTGAGAAATTAATTTTTTCTTAAACCTGCAATTTATTTTTTGTTTGGTGTAATTAACTCCTATTGTTGGCATCTAATGACGTTAAAAAATGTATATACATTCAGTTTTTACTATCAATGTTTTCTTATTCACATAACTTTAGTTTTAAATTATTATTAATTTTTTAATATATTATAACTGTCACATCTTTACGTTTTAATGTATCGAGAAAAAGAAATTTTAGAAAAAAGAAAATACGCCTGTCTCTTAAAATTAACTATAGAGCATAAAAAAGGGTAACTTCAAAATTGTAGATTACACCTTGCATAATGCTAAATTTATTGCCTGAATTGAAATGGATTGGGTCATATATAGCTTTTCCTAATAAGGCTGTTTTATATATTTGGAAACAACGACGCTGTCTGTTTTCAAACCTCTGGAACCCCTTGTATATAAAACTAGAAGCATCAACTACAAAAGTTATCGATTTCATAACACCGCAGTTTATGTCATAGATAATAAATCCAATCGTTTGTATTACATTGAACGGTTTGTGGAAAAAAATGAAAATAAAAAATTTAAATTGCACTTCATTTCTTATTATATTTTCACAAGTAAGATCATCATCATCTGTATATTATACGTACATAGTTTAAGCTACACATATAACTAAATATCAGTAAATCTGAGATTCGATTGTCCATTGCATGTGTAATAGCAAACGGGTGAATAATGCGCATTATAATTTACAACCGATATAGCAGTAAATGGTTATTGCAGTAGGTTCTGTGCAAATTAATGCATGTTAATATTATTTGCACGATAGACAGCAATTTTATTGGTTTTATCGTTGTACGTTTTATCAAACATCTTGTGGATAAATGCAATGTCGTTATTTTTAGCATCAAAAGATCGCATCGAGATCAAACTTGACGGATTTTAACAAATAAACTACAGTACCTATTTTTAACCAGTTCGGTGCTTGCTAAAAACCGTAAAGACGTATTTTTACACTTATATTAATTTTCTTCATGTACAGGATGTCTCAAAAGCATTTAGCTATACGCTAAGAGAGCATTTTAGAACTTAAAACAAACAAGAAAGTTCTAATAAACATGGGTCCGAAAACGAACCGTTATCGAGTTAATCAGTTTTCATTTTCTAAAATCAGTTTCAAAAAGTATGTAAATATGAACTAGTAGTATGTTTATTGTCACGTTTTTATGTTTGCGTTTAATAATAATAAACGACGCATAAGCAACTTAAGCAGATAAGAAGTAAACCTTACTGGGTCGCGGTTGTTTTTTCTCTTATAAACTCAATCCAAGTACATACTGTATATCATAACTTGGTAAGACTAACTAACAACTTAACATCCGATGTAGCTCAATAAGCTTTTACTAGATGGTTGAATGCTTTCGCGACACCCTATAACATGTGAGAAAGCGCGTGTTCGCGCGCGCGCGCCTGTAACTAAGAAATATCAAAATTTCTCTGACATATCAGTGTGGGAGTTTCTTAATTCATAAAATTAATTAAAATTAAATTAAACAAATCCTCAATAATTAATAATAAGTAATTAATATTCTTGTTAATGTTTAATTTTAACATCCTTGAAGTATTTGTGAATAAAAACTTAAATTTACTACTCCTTCAGTCTGAAGATGGAATTGTATAATAATATCCTAAGGCAGCTGTAAGGAAATTGAATAAAAATTGTTGAGGAACATAGACTTTGACTTAATTTAATTTTACTTAATTTTGTGCATCTAGATTTTCGTTTTTTTTTTTGAAAATTATGGTAATTGTATCAGATACCTTGAATTCGTTATTTAGCAACTTTGCTTCAGTTTAAATCGTTTAGTGCATTTTATAGTTTTCGAGTACGTAACAAGGACACTCAAATTTGTGACACCCTGAGTATATGTTTCAATTATGCCAAACATTCCTTATCAATTTTCAAGATGTACCTGAATAATTTTATAAAGTCTGATTCTCTGATTACACAGTGGTAATCAGTTTATAAAACGGCAGCCACGAAGTTACTTTTTCCAGACGAACCTCGACACCATCTTAAAAATCATTTTTATCGTTTTTTGTGGTGAATACAAATTTCATTTGTGCCACTGGATGCAGTACATTGAAATCTACAAAATGATATACCATGTACGTATCTTGCGCTTTATTAGTATCGTGTTTTCTAGGCCTTGCTTTAATTAAAGTTAATATAAAGAATCTATTTTCTTGTGATTTCTAGAAAAGCGGAACTGATTCTGTTTACCAAAAACAAGGACGGCGCATGCTAAACATATTTAGTAATCGCTTCAGGCTGTCAGGTTAATTATAATAACTGATTGATAAACTTGAAGCATAAAATCGAAACAGCTTCTAAGACGTTCTAGCAATATTAACGTTCTTTTACTAAAATTAATTCCGTGGCTTGCACACTGCCGTTCTGTGATGCCTTGATCTGATGGTTCGCACTTGAATCAATAACTAATTTGTATCGAGTACATGCAGGGCTTGTGTGTACAATAGACACCACTCCCACGGCAACTGCGATAATTGCTCTTGGTTACACACTAATTCTCTAAATAAAAATGTTGCACTTTATTAAGCCCTGAAGCTGAATGAATAAAATACTATTTTTCTAAGTTTTCAGCAAATTTATGTAATTTAATGTTGTCAAGAAAGATTAGTCGGTGCTTTGAATATCGATTGCTATACCAAACCATAACAAAGGATAAACTTTACGTATGGAAGTATCAAAAACTAATGATTTTAGCATATTATAGGTATAAAGAGCTAAACTCATTTGGAAAACTTTGCTACTAATCATTCGAGATCTATAAATATATAAACTCTATCAAATGAAGGAAGTGTAACAACATTAAGCAGAAATGGTTAGAACACGAACACAACTAAACGTGATTTTTGCGTGTCGCCTTTCGCTTTAAATTTAAAATCAAGTTTGTTGAACCAAGCGGATCAAATAAAAGAATCTTTTTCATTGATTAAATTATGAACTTTATTATGTGTTAATTATATTTTAAAAGAAAGCTGAAAGTTGATAAATAAAAAACAGTTTTACAGGGTATTTTGGAAGAGTGTGTATAATACTTACTCATTTTAACTTCTATTTTTAAAAATGGTTTGAAATTTAATTTTACTGGAAAGTGACTATGCAAGTAACTTTTTTTAACACATTTTGGTTAGGTTTCAGATGCTACGGAATTATTGGTTTCTTTTTTACTGGTGTAACAAAAATGTTTTCAAAAGAAGGGATAGTAACGGCTTATGTAAATGATCTCACTATCCAGGATTCATTTGATTCTTCCTTTTTCTTTTCGTTTGAGGAGAAACTACATCTTGAACTTTTAAAAATTTCCAACTAAGACTAGAATAAAGGAAGTTTCAAAAAAGCTTTATGGACTTTATAGATCTTGATAAGGTACATTGGATTTTACGTGAAAGAGAAGGAAAGTGAGGAAAAAGTCAAGTCGCATAGTATAGTATACACACGTTGACATCAGGGTGCTGCTATCGATAAGTGTTTGTTGTGAATCACAAATCTATACATCCTCTTATATTTTGAAATCGCTTAGTTTTCGTAAGGAACGTGTTGTTACAGAAAGTAATGCATGCGGACACTTACGATTTTGGTACCCCTTGTTTATACTTTCGTTGCATGTAAAAAGCAAGAGAAACGGATTTGATTGAGACACTAAATTTTGAAATGTAAAATTCCAGATTATATACTTTATGTGATTATTATTTGCCAAGACAACTGTAAAATATAAAATTGTCTTGTTATCAAAATAGCAACTGGATAGGTTTAGAACAAAATACAGTGAAAATGAAAATTGAAAACATTCGGCAAACATTCAAGTGAAGAAAAGGTAAAAATGATATAAACCTTTTATTTTCAAAATGACTGCACTTAGCTTGAACGACTGAAAAAAGTATTGTATGAATTCTATATTTTTAGACTGCCAAGAAATCTGCTAACGACCATTATAGTAAGATTTCTCGTTTTGTTTTTGTATTTAGACAAGCTCATAGATTTCATATTCTCTTTGGTAACACTCTAGTAAGTTAATGTCAAAATAAAATTGATAATTCTTTGGAAATGGTTTTTTATAGTTAATATTCTTGGTTAAAATACATTTTACAGCACTTGAAGAAAATCATCGAGCCTATTTCATGGCAAAAAGATCTTGCCAGTAGCAGCTCCAAACAGCCGTTTAGATATGTAAAGCTTTACATTAAATGTGTAAAAATGCTTCCATCAAACAAAATTGCCTAAAAAGACTTTACTATTTGTAACAATATGGGCAAGCTTTTGTATTGACAAAAAGCCATATTATTGTTACTCTTTAGTATAACATTTTGGTGTCTGTATTAAAAAAAGAAATGACGTTTTATTCATAGTAATTTTATGTACTCGGAGCAGTGCATTTAGTAAGCATTTTCTTCACATGTAGTTATCAGTGTTTGTCTCTTCTGATCTGATCTGACAAAAACGACTATTTGCTCCTACTGGATAAGTTCTTGGTACTTAGACTCTAGTCACGTGGCTGATCTTCGCAGTGGTGATGCTGGTTCTATATATTTAGTGGCCAGCCTTCGTTAGAAAACGGCTGAAGTCCTGAGTGAGAGAATGCTGACAACGCACCAATCCTCAGTACTGTATTTCTCAGGCCAGAGAACATACAAAAAACTCAAGTGGAATAAGGTTTGCGACAACAGTGAGCTTCCCACGGAGGAATTGATGATTGATGAAAACTATCAGCTCCCTAAGCGGCATGTTTTATTGCAGCTGCGCATTAGACCTTAAGGTGTAAATGCAATACTTTATTCTGGTCCGCCCAGCTTAAATTCCTACATATCTTTTGAAAAAGCATAACAATTTATAACACAGGTTGATGAAATAAAGTACCAGAACAAGATTCACCTATAGTAATCAGTTGTCTTTTAGATTCCCCTGACCGTTTGAGAATAATCCAACAATAAGATGTCAAGAGAGCAGGGCCGGCTGGAAGGGCTTCGGGGAAAAACACTAGTGGCGTAACAGTTAATAAACTATGCCAGGGGAATCCCTCAAGTTTCGAACCATTCGTGTCACCTCCTGAACGCGGAATCTCGCAAGACTTCCCAGAGGAATCGACGTCTGAGCAGGCCTTGTAAGAGAGAAATGCAAAATGCAATTCGTTTTAGTTGACTGTACCCAACCAGGAGCTACAAACTCAAGTCAGCAAAGCAGGAACGTCTTTGTGTAAGTTCATCGCACAGTTGTAGAACACGTATAAACCGATACTATTATATGCAAGCGAAACAAATTGCTATTTGAAAAACTATTTTAGTAAGAAGATAATTTTGCATTTTGTGTTTTCTTAGCAAATAACAATGACATAATAGAGCATATAACCTGCAATTCTACATTTTAAAATCTGGTGTCATAATAGAGTCCGTTTCTCTTATTTTTTATATGCAACCAAAGCGATACCAAAATCCTGAATGCCCACATGCATTAGTTTCGGTAACAGCACGTTCCGTACGAAAACTAAATGATTTTAGCACCTCGGTGACAAAACATAAAAGATGTGTTAATTTGTAATTCACTACAAACACTTATTGATTTCAGCACTCTGGTGCCGACATGCAAGAGGATGTGTAAATAGGCCAAAAGTATATTTCACTGATTGTTAAACTTAAAAATGTACTTATCTCACATCCTGTATTCGTACATAACTAATTAATTAACCCATACATTTTATTTTAATTATTTTGTGATTTTAATTCCTAAATTGTGTTCTATATTTTTAAACGTTTCTTATGTCTAACTAGATCTAACGTCTAAAGTAACAAACATTGGAAAGGTACCTACTATCAGAATATGCATACGAGCCGCACCCATATTATGTTTATAATTACGGAAATTCCTTGTCCTTTAAATAAGTATACCTCCTTTTGTTTCGTTTTTTACTTTTTAATTTGTTGGAAATCCTTCTGTTTATTTGTAGAATAGTGTGGACCCATTTTACAAAGTTGTAATTAATTTGGACTGTCGATCAAATTTAATATTTAAGGAAGTTTATAAGAAAAAAGAGCTGTTGATTTGTGACTAATTCAGAAAATTCGTGGACATACTTTATGATAGTATAATGTATATAACTTTAGAATGTCATTTATATCGTAAAGCACAAAATTTGTATGCGCTACAAAAATAAACTTGCCGTTTTTTAATTTTTCTAGTGCTCTGTCTCAAGCAACCTTTTACGAAATACGTTCATCTAGATTTAGGAATACTGTTAGTTTTCTTAAAAGAAGCTTCTAGTTTACCAGTTTGTTTAACTTTGATCTTTCAAAGTAGGTAACGTATTTTTCTTTCCATTACCCATTAAAATAAAATCAACGGTTAACCATTTCATGCTAAAACATCCCCAAAAGGATTCTTAATTGTTTTTGTTTATACAGAGACCATCGACTTAAATATATGAATTTGTAAGGCATGTTTTTACCTTTAAATAAAATATTGGACAAGCCGAGCTACATTTAGCCAAATAAAAGATTGCCCACTTTGTTGTTCGATTTGGGAAAAGGGGAAGTCATAAGCAAGAAAATCACAAATTCTATTGTGTTATCCTCAAAATTCGTGAGTTTTTAGGTAAAAAAAATTTTTTAATAAATGTTAAGACATGGTTTTGTACTCTTATCTTATTTGCAATATCAATCACTGCTCATCTTTGATTTTTCTCAAATCAGTCTTTGAATACAAATACGTCAGTACATATTCGAAAATGTACAGTGCAGATAGCGTGGGAATTTCGTGGACAACCGATAAGTGTTCCACATCTCCAAAACTCATAACAGTCAGAAAGGTTTGAACAGACTTAATCATTAACGTTACTGCAAGTAAGCACAATGAACCCGTCTAGATATTTCTGGATTTCTAGTCTTGACAATCTAGAGTTTGCAGTGTTAGGACCCTGTTGAGGTTTTGTTGCCAAAAAATCAAAATGCAATTATATAATGATATCATATATATCGGTCAGGATAACAGTAAGAAAACTTTAACTTTAGGAGATGGTAAGTCTGCAACAAATACTTTAATTAGTAAAACTGATCCGCGAACCGTTGAGGTAACTATTTTTGTATTATTAATACAGTAAGCTGTTAGAATTACTTAAAAAGAAAAACTAGTTGGAAAAAATTATTTGACATAATGAAACTTCCATTGTCGACTAGAAGATGAAAAATTTTTAAAACCCTACATACGTACCATATAGATAAATCAGGAGTACTAAAACTTTCTGCTGAAGCATTGAAATACTTTGGTAAGATATTATTTGCCCAAAATCCACTATAAAGGTAACGAATGATCCACAAGATTTCGGTTGACCCTGGAAAAAATGACTTTAAGCTGCATTTAAATCATATTTTTATTAGTAGTGAAATGAAAAGGATTTTATGTGAACTGCGGTGATTTATTACATGTACCATGTTTATCAAAAAGTGATAATTCTTGTTTTCAAAGTGACAGTAAACCTAATCTGTCATGCAGACAATCTTAATATTTGATACTTGGCATTATAAAAATTCGACATACTGGATTGTCTATTTTTCTCGTTCATGGCCAATTGAGGATACAAATTAAATAGACAAAATTCTTAACCTTAACCCATTAACTTGGATAAACTGTGCCAACTTCTTTGACAACTTTAACACTGTCAACATATGTGAAAAGATTTGCACATCGATTTCAATAATGTGTGAGCTGTGATCACTAAGGATATCATTTTGAGCAGTTTTTGCAACGTTATAGTTATCTGCATGTAAATTTACTGCTTAAATACATATTTTTTTTGGTGATGCGACTTCTACGCCACCATACATATGGTTAGTGAGACTTCTCCTCAGCAACTTTTGTTTTGTCGCCCAGAGCAATTTCTCCGCTTAAGTAAGATACAAATCAAAACAACTGTGACTACTTTTATGAAAAACTTCACACCCTCTGGCTTACAAAGAATTCGATGTGTGGGCGCTATAGAATATGGTTGGAGATGGAAAAGCTACTCACCCCGTACGTAAAAACACCCCCGAATACACTACACTGCAAGACAGAAACAAAGTTCATGAACTGTACATGGAGATGGATTTAATTAAAAAAAATGTTATTAATGCTTTATTGATAGCAGAAGGAAATGACTTAAAACGTTTCGAAATGCGAAAACCTGCAAAACTAATAGTTATTGAGCGAGGTTGAATTCAATCATTATTTTAGTAAAACAAAGTGCGTATACCTGGCAATCTTAAAGTTAAATCTCTAATTCTTTTCATATAAAAGTAGCTGTCTAATTTTATACAATTTTAATGTCTGATTAAATAAAAATAATAAATTATAAAGAATTAACTTTTCTGTAGATGTAAATTGCACTCTAAATTAGACATATATAACTAAGAAGTTGGCGCAAAATTCATATTAAACGAATTAGATAATCGAGAGTGAAGATAGGAACAACATCATGTGATAAACAGCCATGAAATCATTAAGCGCTGACTCGGCTGAAAAATATCAAGAAAGTTTCGAAAGCGTATCGCCGCTAAGTTATAAAGACGGGCGTTGTTTCTGTTAATACAGTTTATCTCTTTTTGTCTTAATGCGAAAGGATAGGTTATTTGGTATTTTTCATCAAACATGCACCTATGACGAAATATTCTTTTATCTCAAGCCTATTAATCTTTTCTCTTATCGATTTTAATATTATTAAAGTTTTAGGGTGAGCGTTTATATATGAAAGAAGGTTGTGGTCAGAAATAAATCTTCAGATAATACTAAATCATTTCTAGTTATTAAACCACAGGTAAATCTAACTTATATGAAATAGATTAATGTATTCCCGATTGCATTTTAGTATCAGACGCCGTACACATGATTTAGTTAGATCAGTTATTGGAAAATGCTCGACTCATTAGACTGAATTATTACTTATCACAATTCAGTATTTCGGTGGTCTAGATGCTATATTTGAGCTTTAATATCCTAAACGTTGACAGGGAATATGTAATTTGATAATAAATGCGAACTGCGCAAAATAATTAAATTATTCTCTAGGGCCATTCTCGTATAAATGTAAATTATTGCTTTCTACTTGTATGTAACAATTAGTATTTGCGTAATCCCAATAATGACTCATTGAATTCTAGACCTTAAAAGTGAAGAATAAAATATAAATGCTATAAAGACACACAGGAAGTATGCCGCAAAATATTTAAATCTAACAGTTAAAAAATGTAGCAAAAATCTATTTTCAGAACTAATCGATTCATAAATCGTATATTTTATTATTGAGAGAAATGATAGTTGGAGTTTCCGATCACCCTGTGTAACAAAACCATGCAGTTAGTCATTTCAATAATAACTAAAAGTCAAAGTCTATTTTTAAAATACTAAAGGTGATTACTATTTTATAAATTTTATATTCAATATTTTCGTCAGAATAAGCACTAAACTGCGAATCTTTGGAAAATGTAGCTTTACATCTGTCATATAGTCTATTTAATGTTTATACTTAGTCTCAGAAAACACTGTATATTCAAATTAAGGAGTAAATGGTCTTTCCGCGTAAGAAAAGCTTGGGTGGAGACAGAAAAAGTGTTTTTACTTTAATCGGGAGACATTTTAAAGAGACAGACTATTTAGACTGTATCTATATTCAGAAAGATCTGGATTTGTTTTTATTTTGGTTTAGACAAGAATGCATTTAACAACTTAGAGAGGTCAAGATGCACGGATTATACTAAAGAAAATAAAAAGCATAGACGTGATAATGTCCGATATGTTACCCAGGAACATGAAACCAAAAAAAATTAGTTCTGCATCTCATATATTCAGATTAGTGCCACGTATTATATAATGCTTACAGACAAGGAGAAACAAGGAAGGTGAGAATAAGGATATCGCAAAGAGCATGTGTAGTGAGACATGTGGTGAGTAGATATGGAAAAAAGATATGTAGCTACCACATAAGACCATGGCTGAACTATGTCTAAAGATAGCTCTGTATTTAAAACAGCGATAATTAAAAGACATTTAGGAAGTCAATAAGAAACATACTAAAAATAATAATAATAAATAATGTTTATTGAACTGCTTAAAATAAGGGCGGCACTTTATACTTGCAATGCTTTAGCAGGTGGATGATATGGTGTGGTTCGGAGGTGCATGAACTAAATAAACGATGTAATTCCTTGAATAATACATATTCGAATCGTCGCCCTTGGTCGGTTGTTATGCGCACGGGAACACCAAATCGTTCAATCCATTCTGGCCAGGGTATAACAGTCGACACACGTAAAAAGATATTTATATTCTTTAGAAATTGGGAGGAAGCCCACTAAATCTATATGAATACGTTAAAACCTCGCACTACGTGTTTCAGAAGTACCTAATGATGTGGATACGTGTCTAGTTATGTACTTTGGCTTGCTGGCAGAGTATGCGACATCTGCACTACTTTTTATAGTCTTTGTTTATGGATGGCCACAGAAACTTTGAAGTAAAGAATTTGGTTGTAGCACGTTCTCCAAAGTGTGAAGTGCGTACTATCGAAAATGGGACGTCGAAATGGGTGTGTGATAAAAGGTCTGACACTTTTGATAGAAATATCACAATACAAATTGATATTACTAACTTCAACTGTAATACACTATCAGGTCGATTTAAAAGTTGATATAATGCCTGTGATTTTGCAAGTGCTTGATAGTCAAGTGAGGTGGTTGTTTCCGTAATACGAGAAAGAGAATCTGCTACATTGTTGTCTTTTTTGGAAATGTGGCGTATGTCGGTTGAAAATTGTCCTTCCACTTCGTGTCTTAAATGTTTCGCTGCTTCGTAAATAGCAAGTAGTTCGCGGTCGTATGCGCTATGTTTTCACTCAGATGGTAAAAGTTTTTTTAGTGTAAAAAGCAAGTGGATGCCATGGTGATTTATAAACTATTGTAAATTACCACAAGTGCTAGAAATGCACCTATAATAGGATGAGCTGGCATCGCTGTTTCCGCAAGAGATGCTTTCACTTGATCAAAAACGGTTTCCGCTTCTTTGATCCAGCTAAAAGGAAAATTACTTCTTTTATTGTTTCCTTTCAGCATGTCGTGAAGCGTTGCTTGTATTTGCTCAGTATGAGGTAGGAAACAACGATAAAAGTTTATCATATCGAGGAATCGTTGCAGAGACAGTTGTCGCTCCAGCGAACTTACTAATTACTTTCACTTTCTCAGATAGGAGTTTTGTTGCGTGGGCATTGACCTGATATTTGAGAAACTTGACTTCTAGTAGTCCGAACACGCACTTATATGACTTAACGGTTATACCGTGTCAATTTAAACGGTCAAATAATAACTTTAAATATTGTAAGTGTTGTACTTCAATTTCTGGTGCAGCTAGAGTGTTGCCAAGATAGGTATAACATAAGTCTAAATCTCGAAGTATGTGGTCATTAAATCTTTGGAAAGCTTGCGCTTTATTTCTAAGATCGAATGGTATTACTAAATATTCGAATAATCCGAAGGGCGTTGTAACTGCGGTGTTTGGAATATCCTCTCCTGCCGGTGGTATCTAGTGACATGCTTTGACAAGATTGATTGTAGAAAAGATACTCTTTCGTCCAATTTCGTTTGATTTTGTCCTAGGAAAAATTATACAGAAATGTATGGTAATTCATGTAAATTATTATTTTGAATCGAACAAACTTTTCACTAAAGCTCAATATGGTTTTAAGAAAAATTGTAGCACGGTTTCTAGAGTCTTAGATTTGGTTTCTGATATTTAAAGATCTTATGAAGATAAACAGTTTGCTGCCGTTTCGTTTGGTCACATTACGAAAGTGTTCGATTGCGTTTCACAGGATATCTTACCAAGACAACTAGGAGCTTAAGACTTTGATTCTAGCAAAAAAAAAGCTTCGGTCTTACCTGCGCAGCAGGCAACAAATCACAATGGTCTGCTGTCAACAGAAAACCCTTATCTGCTGGAATACCACAAGCCTCGCTGTTAAGCCCAATTTTATTTATAATATTTGTGAACCGCTTGCCCACTAACCTACAAGATAGCATCATTTCAATTCAAAATGCGCAGCTGGTTACTTCACAGTGGTTCTCTGCTAATAAGATGCTCTTTAATCAATCCAAAACACAAAATGACCTTCAGCTTAAGAGAGATTGAGAATTTTACCAATCCGACTAATATATCATTTCTTGGCATCTGATTGGACCCACACCTATCCTGACACAACCACGTCGACGCTGTTGCTTATATGTAGCTTATTCAACAATGTTTCTAGTAAGGTTTTAAGAAACTTGTATTTTGCTTTAGTCTACTCGGTAATGCTATATGCCATTATCGTCTGGGGCAATGTACTGAAGTAGCTTGTATTTTCGCTTTCCAACGAAAAGCTGGCCTAGCTTACAGAGAGGGCTGCAAAAATGCATTTATAAACTTAAAGATTCTCATTATACCTACGTATTTATTCTCATGTGTACCTTTTATTAGAAATAATCTAAATAAATTTATTAAAAATTAAGCAATTTGTCAGTTACTTTTCGTGCTTTTGTAACGGGGTCAAAACTTTTTAAATCAGTACAGCTTAGTTTTATTTTGAAGAATGTCTTGACGCTGTGTAATATTTAGTAATGCTTTTATTTATTCATTTGTTTGTTATATTGTTTGTTACATAATAAGAGTACGTTACTGTATTGATACGCCTTTTTACAAATTTTATACTAATTATTTGTACTTTGACTTAAACAAACACACGATTTAATTATGAGGCTAATACATACTTGTATTAAGAACACTTAAACAAGGTATATTATCATACTTCAATGTGCAACAGTAAAATATGAACTGTAAGATACATTAAGATGGTAATGCTAGTGTTCAACTTAAAAGTTGCAAAATTACAAGAACACTGAATACTGAGAGGAAAAGTTTCTATTTTTGTAAAATTTAAAGTACTTTAGTAATAGCTAGAAAAGGTTCAACAAAGTTAGTCAAGATAGTCCTTAAAACAGTAAATATGCACAAATTTTTATTCAAAAGTGCCAACCATTGTTCGGTCCACCTAAAGCTATCCGAAAGCGAAATGGTTGGCGTTAAGATATAGTTTTATACTTACAATCACGTGATCTTTGGGTATCACACCACGATAAGATCCTTGCCGTTTAAAGAGATTAGAATGTAAACTTACCTATCTATCTGAAACAAACAAAATGAAAACACATTAACAAGGTGAGCATTTATTAAGGAGTTTTGATAAACAAGCTGCTACAATGATTTGTAGACGGAGGGTAGTGGCATTATTTTTAGAAATATCAAAGTGTTACTAAGGAAGGTTGAACAGAACAATTACCTTTATGCTTTAAAATTGTCTTCAACTACACGAAGTGTTTCATAGCATGGCAAGTAAAACTTCTGTTATTTTGCTTCTTTCAAATAAAATGCCCTAGTATATATTTTTATATTCAGCGATAGTTGCACAATTTGCCCAAACTTCTCGACTTGTTTAACGTTTGCATATTGCAGAAGAAAGCTATGTAGTCTGATCCGTTTAAAATGACAAAACAAAGATCCTGTCATTACTATACGCAATAACTTTTCCAGTTTATTATGTTTTGAAACGCTAAAAAGTAAATTGCTTTTGAAATAATAAATGACATAAACCAATTTAGATGTTTGACTACTTAATTACCCACAATAAATCCCAAAGAACCATAAAGAAGAGAGGAATGAATTTTGTTGAACTCTGTAAAAGTGTAAATATTTCGAGAACTGTCGAAGGTAAATATATCAAGTAAGCTTTGCTGAAAAGCTTTTTAAAGGTGCTATCTAAAAATAAAATACAAAATATACCACTCCACTTAAAAAAATACCTATAACGTCATAACTTAAAATCTGACATTACGAACATGCAAGATAAGTCGAAACAAGCAAAATTAAAAACATTAGTTACCTATTTCACCGTTTTTGTGAATTATTATGAGTAACCAAATTATTGAATTTATTCCATAGATACTTTCCACACGATAGTAAATCTAGTAGCAATAAAATATTAAATAAAGCATACCTGAACCAAATAACCTACTCACAGAATAGTTATTGCTGACTAGCGTATGATTCTTCTGATTTATTACAGCGCAGAGCTTTTAAATGTTGATAAAAGATACTACGTGTTCGTTCAAACAATGACACTTCTTAATAGAGGAAGATTTCTGTTCTTTTGAAGACAATTACTAAACTCGTTCGCGCAGAAATGCTTTAATACCTGAATTATAGATTTGGCTAAGAACCATTGTGAAGGATCAGCTTGTTTATTTCGCTAAGGTTTCTTACAGCCATTTTGGAAATTACTGTAATAATAGATTTCTTTCCTGTTATGTCTGAGCTAAAAGTATTCAGCACATTCTTACCTTAGTTGCAATGTGTAACGTAAAAAACAGTTTTTATGTGTAACTTCCCAACCCTGATTACAAATGAAGAAATTAAATATATATAATTATACAATACAAAAAAATAAATAGTTATTAAATGTTTAACTTAATAGGACATTATTTAATTTTGTGTTTATTTTTATGACTCATTTAATTTGCATATTTTTATTTTCTAATTGTTTAAGTATTAACATAGTCATTGTATGTTATGATTTTCCCTACGATGTATAAATCTTAGAGCGACAAATTTTAAAATTTCATTGACAACTTTATAAAATAAATATTTTAAATTAAGGGAAGAACTACAAATCCAGAGCTATCGAGGTCCAAACCCGGGAAACCCATTTGAATATCTATGTTAAGATATATCCCTAAAAACAGATAAAAAGGAACAAAATATTTGGTTAAACGGCCTTTATTCTAATAAGATGATTTTTGTTGTTTTATGACTATGCAATTACTTGTGGAACAAAGAGCGGCTACTACTCAAAATAAAAGCAGTCAGGTAATCATAATTTTAACAGTGGGTGTGCAAATAGCTTCCAACCGAAATAATGCCACTGAATGATAACAGTAGTATTTAGAAGTTTAAAGGATTATTCATCCAACAGTTTTTGTCATTTTTACAATGCCATAAATAACCCTTCTGCAGATATATAAGTTTTACTTTTTAGTCCGAAAACAAAAAGATTACAAAACTCTTACGATTTTTAAGATGATTTCTCAAAGCCACTTTGGTCTCGAAGAAATCTGGAAAATTTAATTTAATCCTAACCCGTTTGTATTTATAGAGAGTAGGATAGTGCATATGAAATGTCGAATTTTGCATATGTCCAGTATATTGCTTAATATTGTGTAAAGTTGGACTAACAAAATGTAGTCTGTAGTAGAAACCGAGTTAGTTGTCTGTACAGCACGAGTATAAAAGTTATTTTGTTTAAGTATTTACCTATCCATAATGTTTAAGTTATAAACTACTACATGATGATAATGGGAAACAGTGAAATGAGTATTGTAATCCGAGATGAATTTAAACTTGATGGAAATAGTGCGGCGGTCGTAACTCGCGACATGAACGAGGTAGATGGGGCAGATACCGTAAACAAACGAACCGTACATCGTTGGTTCCAGATGTCCATTCTGTAGATAAATCACTTTAAAATGAGGCGCGAGGCAGGCCTTAGACTGCAGCTGACGACGAAGTTTTAAAGACTTCAGTTGAAAAAGAACCACGCCAAATCTCTAGAGAACTTGAAGACAGGTTAAACGTTGATCATACTACAGTAATACGACATTTACGTGTTATAGGTAAAATTAGAAAAATGGATAAGTGAGCTCCTTCTTCGCATTCGACAGGAAACAATCGCGAACCGTTTTTGCACCAAATAGTGACACGTGGTATTGTACGACAATCGTACGAGAACATCTCAATAGCTAGACAAAGACGAATCGCCAAGACATGCTCCAAAGCCTCTACTCTACTTCAACCACAAAAAGTTCTGTTAACAGTTGGTTGAGTATATACGCTATAATTGATTAATCCTTCTTACCTACTAGTCAGCGCATAACAGCAGATACGTACTGCCAATGCATTAAACAAATGCACAATGAATTGAAGATACAGTGTCCATTCTGTTACATGATAATGCAAGACCTCGCATATCGCACGCAACAGTTTTGAAACTTAATGATTTAAACTATGAGACTCTATAGCATCCACCATATACACCAAACTTATCTCCAACGGATTATCATTTGTTTAAACATCTCGACCTCTTCTTAAAAGAGAAAACGTATATTAACGAAGAAGAATTTAGAAGGGCTGTCGCGGACTTCACCTAGCCTAAAAATTCAGATTTCTTTAAAATTGGTATTTATGCCCTTGTTAGTGTATTGAAGCAAACTGAAATGATTTTAATAAATAAAAATTCGTTTTCTAAAAATTAAACAGTTTTAATGTTTTTCATACAATCCGACATTTTATATGCACTAACCTAAAACATATGAGCAAGCTCCTATACCTGAAGACGCATGGGTCGGTCGGATATAAAATGACTCAACAACGCTATATTCCGTTCACATATCTTTGGAACACGTTTAATAGCAGCAATTTGTTTAATTAAAAGTAAACTAACTAATGTAAGATGAGAATAAATGAATACAGCTCTGTGGGGATGCTAAGGCATTAAATGACGCCTTTTACCCATTAAATCGATAGGTACTACTTTACGTAAAACAAAATTTTATAAGATGTCATGTCATGATTATAACCATTCTGACAGAGATTTAATTAAGATTGTATTAATCAGCAAACTTCTTTCAATATTAACTTGTTGAGAAATTAGTAAGTGTTATCGCTTCTCGTATTAGAGGTGGAATAATGAAATGATTATGTAACATCAGAGCAAACGAAAAATATAAAAATAAATATTTCTTTTATACACAGTTATTGTTGTTATTTAATTAGGTACCTCTTTGTACCGGACTTAACAAATTTTTGTTGTTTTAGGTAAATCAAAACCGTGCATTTACATGCCACTTCTAATTTTGTTTTGATCGTTTCGAGGCTTTTTGAGTCACTTTTGTACTTTATTAAAATTATTCGTTCCGTTTACTCACGATCAGCTCCGTTTCGAAGTAATAACATTGCTAAATACCAGACATTAATTTTTAAAATAGCCTTCTAAAGCTACCATAGTTAATATCTCATGCAAATTGAATCTCGCAAATTGAAACCGGTCGCTCATACACAACAAACAGTCTTTGTGTGAAACTTCTTATGGTGTACATACACTTTACTATGCCAAAAATATGCAAATTTCATTGCGATAGCGTGATGTTTCGTCAATAATGTGTAAGATATTCGCTTTTACAGACACTGCATAACAGCGCTTCTATAAACTCCTTTATATCGGGACATTTTTCACTGTAACCAATGACAACGAGTTGCAATCAGAATTCATAATAGCTTCTTAAAAATTTTAACAAAACTTCATTATTCCTCTTATGACCACTAAATGAATTCATGACAGAATATCAAAAAAGATTAATATCTATTTTGTACCGTTTCTTATCAGTTATCAGTTTGTATTAGCTTGTATTTAAGCTATTCTGACTAGTTTAATTGTTGATATAAGTCTTGATCTTTCAGTCGTTGATTTGTTACCTACTTAAAGTGAGATCAATCGATAACTAAATATATGAAGCAATTAAACTAACCGGAAGAGTGATTAAATAACGTTGAGTTAGTTCAAGATCGTTTGCACTTTCCGAAAATTAATAAAATTTGACTTCAAGCTCCTCTAAAGTTCAGCTTTGTCTTCCGCCTCTACTCTCGATAAAGTTTATGACCCCGAGTAATATCAATCTCCTAGTTAAATTGGTCATAATGAAAAGTCAATAATGAATTATGTGTCATCGCTTCCAATTTAATTCCTTTTAGCAAAGCTATTTCTCCTAGAGTTATTTAAAAGAGCTACACGACTTCAAAGTGGGTATAGAAAACTTGGAGAGATTTATTACAGAACTGCATAGAGAGTAAGTTGAAAGGGCGTTGGGTAGTGTCGGTCTTCAAATAAATGGCATATTTATATGCGTGACGTGCTAGATATCGTCAAGATGAAATAGAGATGGAGGAGTTATTGTGCGAGTTTTGGGTACCACAAATGGATTTTCGATGCACCTTGTTGAAAGAAAATGTAACAAAAATGTTCTTAAGAAAATTCTTCTTTGTGGCTTTTGGGTAAAAAAGAAATATAGTGTTGCATTCACGGGCACTTAAATGAAAGAGTTTTACTTTGGTTTTAGTAAAAACTGATTCTAGTCTAGTTTTACTTTAATCAATTCTGAATACAACGTTAAAACTCTACTAAAACTATCTATTCGGTTTTACTATGGCCAGGCAACTGTTTTATTTAAAACCAATTTAAAACCCTGTCTGAGATGGTTTTACTGCAAGCTTTATTTAACCTCAAATTGTAATTTAAAGTTATAGCTTGATGCTTGATATTTTTCTTGTAAATAAAAGCATTTTACTGTAACCTTATCTTGCTAATTATATTTAGTTTGAATTGGAAAAACGGTGCAAGTCCTAGTATGCCGTACGTTTATATCTAAGTAAGGAAATGTTATAAATCTTAAAATTCCAAACGAGGAATGATATATACGTAAATATTCAGGGTTTATATCGATTTTATCTCTACCTTTTCAAAAAATTCAAAACTGTTTCTACACAACAAAATTCGGTTTTATCACTTTTCTCTCGATAAAAGTACTTTTTCTTTTCAAATTAATCATGTCATACATACGTGTATTTATGCATTAAGACATCAAAGATTGCCTTCGTATTTAAAAACGAGACGTTTAAAAATTTTCATTCCAGTATTGAAGGTTATGTTGTAGATACGTATGTAAACCAACGCACAATTAGCCGCATTACCAAACCGTATGGGGAACTAAAACCTCTTTTGTCTGTCAAGTATGAATACAAAAATTACAAACAAAATAAAACTGTCTAGGAATACGACCCCTAATGGTTTATTATCAACGCGCGGGGAATTCTTCAACAAGGTTGTACTATGAATTAAAAATATTGTTTAAGAAATGAACTTGCACAAAAGTACATTCTCTCCTAACCATAACATATTTTCTAACAGGGGACTGCCACGGCCCAGCGCTCTAGGTGCTAACTAAGTCTAGGGGCTGAAACTCGTTAAGTTCACAGGTTTCTAGCCTTGCGCCCGGGGAATTAATCTCCGGGTCCATCGATGTTTGCATCCTGTTTGCATGTGTTAGATAGAGGTCATATAGCTTTTTTGGTACGTAGATCAATAAAGAATCCGCACACGGACAGATATTGTGACATAATACATGTAATAGGTTCTAAGAAAGTTAAATGAAGTGTAAAAATTGCTCGTCGTCTGTTTTCAAATGACTTATTTGGTTTAAATGCATCAACATCGAGATGTATTTCAAATGTAGAGGCGCGACCTACTTTGCATTACATCTCTAATGAGTGTAAAAACATTTTCTTGGGCGGTTTATTTGCAAATATACATTTTGACTTATATAATGTAGGTTTATTCAGAGAAAATTTAAACGCATCTGTCATAAAAATATAATGTTGACAGCTTACCGGACTTTCTACTTTCGCTGTTAGAATAAACCTAGCAATTTTAATTAGTTAAATTTTCTCTTAGTAAGTAATATTTGAGTGTATAACTCTGTATAATATTCAGCAAGCAATTAACTTTAAAAACATATTTGCATTTGTATCTACTAGGTCCTTTTAGATTCACGAAAAAAAAAATTATAACATCACTTTCTTTCTTAGATATGAGTGAAAATGTAAAACCTTATACAAGGTGTTTTCGGAAATATGCAGGAGACTTTACCAACCCGTGGTATACTCACAAATAAAAAGAAATCCTTTATAGAATATTTTCCTTGTATAATAAATAAAAAAGTTAAAGTTATTGATTTCTTATATTTCGACTATTATTGATATAATAGTAAAAACTCGACATTTCCAACTTCACTTTAAACGACTGTAATTGTTATAAAAAGATTAATATTTTAATCTGATTGTTACTCTTAACCGCAAAAAACATTATTATTATTATTATTATTATTATTATTATTATTATTATTATCACCTTTCTCAAATCTGCTAAACCTTTCTTCCTTCGATTTGTAAGCCATAAGCCATAAGGCTTCATACGCGCATTGTCTAGTGGTACTTGTAGAATGGAAGGAAATTGCAAACTTTGTGACGAAATTAAGCTTTAGTCTGACTGGACTTCTGAATGTAAATTGGAATTGTCTAACGAGAGATACTTTCTCAGAAAAGTCACGTTCTGTCTTTGACATTTCTGAGATGACTTGCATTGGGTTAATTTATCTTTGCCTTAATTAAACGTCTACCTCTCTTATTCTACACTAAGGACATTATTTTCAAAGTAGAGAAAGTTATGCTTATCCATATAAATTACGGCCTATCTGTGTTTGAGCTGGAATATTACCAATATTGACTGATCAAATTGTTGCTACTATAATATGAATTTGATTGTTTTTGCTAATCGTAAGTCTGTTCAAATACAGGGTGTATAATATGTATATCGTGTTATTCTACATCAGAAACTGAGAAAGAAATTCTGATCCCATTCTGACGGAAGGTTTCCATTACGAAGTTATGAACGCTCCTAATTCTTATTCAAATTCTTTGTTTTTAATCATTAAGAAAAAGTAGTTACGATTATTTGTAGTTTGACTAGTAAAAAGTACTGGTCATATTTTTATTTTGTTTCTTAATAGTTTGTCTCTAGTATGCTTCTTATTATTGTTAAATTTTTGTTGCACAATCTTTAAAAATATGTTGCAATACTGCATTGTTGCTATGAAATCATCTACGAAAACCAGTAGCTTTGTAACCAGCAATTCTATACCTTTTCAACATCAAATTGAGAACAATTTTAAATTGGGAATATTCAATTTCAAATTGGGAATAATCATTTTCAGATTGGGAATAATTATTTTCAAATTGGGAATAATTATTTTTAAATTGGGAACAATCAATTTCATATTGGGAACAATCAATTTGAAATTGGGAATAATCAATTTCAAGTTGGGAATAATCAGTTTCATAATGAAACTAATCAATTACTGTATATACGTAAGTCCCAAAAGTCTGGAAATACACTTCAGATTAAAAAGTTGCGAAATACGTGTTTTTAAAGATCTATTTTAACATGACACGTGAAAACCACCCTCACCCTCACTTGGGAGTGGAGTGAGAGGTAGTTTTGAAAATTTAAATGGGAACCGCCAATTTCTTTTGTATTTCTTGATCCTCTATCGAAAATTATTTGTGGACATGAACCACCCCCACCACCGCCGTCGTTACACGGAGGTTAGGAGAAATAAAAAATGTTTTTTTTCATGTTTGAATAATTTGGGGTTCCTATTTACATTTTCAAAACTACACCTCACTCCACCCCTAAGTGGGGGTGAGGGTGGTTTTCACGTGTCATGTTTAAATAGATCTTTTAAAACACGTATTTTGCAACTTTTTAATCTAAAGTGTATTTCTCGAGATATTTAACCGTTACCATACTTTTGGGACACACGTATATACAGTAATTAATTAGTTTCATTATGAAATTGATCATTCCCAACTTGAAATAAATTATTCCCAATTTGAAAATGATTATTCTCAATTTGAAATTGATTATTCCCAATTTGAAATTGTTTGTTCCCATTTTGAAGTTGAAAAGATATAGTAAAATAAAGAGGTTATCATGCAACGTTGTCAGCTCTAAAAACTTTTAATTGACTATATATTTAAAAACTACAGATTTATGACAAAGAATGTATTTTCATTGATTTAGATTTTGTTGCAGATTCACGTGGTATATTTTAAATACAACTTGTATATATCTTTATCCTGGAAATAAGATTGGTTAACAGTTCTTATACAGGGTGAGCTTTTTCCGATGTTTAGTATGGGGATCTCGAAAACTAGGAGAGAGAGAGAGAGAGACGATTAAATGGGGAAAGAATTGCAGTTTTACGAGCTCAATTTAATGAGTTTTTTGTTTTTCTGAAAAACATTCATGGCTAACTAGATATCTTGCAAAAATAATGTTATTGTTATTTTGTTCGGTGCCTATGGGTCTGTTATTCTTGACTTTAGAAAGACTGTGTAAAAAAAAGTTGTAGGTAATTATGTGCTTAATAATACAATCTAACCGAATTTTTTATTTAAGCTATAATTTTTGAGTTATGACACAAACTTCTGTTCTTTTTAATAAAAACCATAGTCGGTCATGACTTTATAAAAGAAGCCATTTTTTAACGATTCTAACAATATACAACTTGCCACAGTTATTTTTATAAATAAATAAATTATGGCCTTTCTTTTCGATGAAATCGCAACGTTCGTTGGCGATTCTAGCATTCTTCATTACTACGTGACGGTATCGGATTTCAGCGTATGAGGTAACCGTATCGTCGAAGGACAGCGAAGTCATAGAACAATATTTGAGCTCTTTTTTAGTCATTAACAGTTATTTCTCTTTCTCTTGACTGAACAGAATTCCAAGTTGTTAAAAATGACAATTAAAATCGGTAATGATTAAACTTTTTAAGGGCACTGCTTAGAAAATTTTTAACTACACAAAACTGTCCCAATCGTCATAAAGTAGGAGACCTCAGGTTAACATTCAATTACAGATTAATCTAAGAGTTAATATTAAAACATATTTTGGTTTGTACTCTGTAATGAAATTGTACCGTAATGTAGTATATAATAAACATCTTAATAATTAGTGCTCTATTTGTGATTAACGTTAGTATTTGAAAACTAAATAATAAAACACAATAGTGTGTTTCGAATATTTTAAAACTTCTCTCACTAAGTTTTAAATAAAATACTAAACCTATTAAGTAGTAATATACGTCAATTATTCATTCTATTTACGAATTTTCCTAGCTCATTATTTCTCAATGTTTCTTTTTTAATTCTCTTTATACTGTGCTTTTCCATGTCCTATAATCTTTTTCAGTATCCGAAAGTATATACAAATTCTATGTATAATAATAAAACAAGTCCTGTAAATTTTAATAATGTATTGTGGAATAAAAAACGCACAAAGAAGCTCGAATTTGTACATACTGATGTGTGCTTTACGAATACAGTATTAGAAGTCTGTATAAATACCGTACTCGGTTGTCTTAAATAATGTGTGTGTCGGTTTAAAAAGGTGAAGAATTTTATACATGTATAGGAAAAAGTGTATCTACACTCGTTTTTCATTTGTATGCATAATCTATGAGAAAAACCTGCTGTAGTAAAAATGCTTTTTCAAGAAAGAGAAAACTTGTTGCCGGAAATTTAAGTGGATGGAATACTGAGTATATTTTCAGAAAGGTCAAGAATATTCTCCCGAGACCTCTGTTGGGTACTTATGCCTTCAGCTTTTGATCTATTCTGTTTTCTCTTTTCGAGGATATCAGTGGAAATTCGGAGTAACGCTAACTGTGACTCAAAGGCAACCTTATTGATAGAGCGCGCTGAAGGATTTTACATAAATAATTAAGTACGAAACTGCTAAATAAGAACTCGACAAGTAAATATCTGTATAATGAAAGTTAATTCTCTTGTAAGATATTTGTCTAATTAAGTATGTCAGGTGAAAACTTATTTCCACAAAAATTGTTTTTAATTTCGCTGTAATAAAGTGTAAACTTCCAATAAACTGCTCTATTATTTAGAGTATTTTACTTAATACAGAAGACTTTTTACGATCAGATTTAGAAACTCCGGCGCCCTGTTTTTTATTGCGCGTTATAATACCCGTTTTCATAACTCATCTTTCTAGAATTCATATAAAACTCGCTAAAGGAAGTAATAATACTTTCAATAGCTAGATGTTTTGAATTTTCTATTCACATATGTGACACTTTCCATTTCGAGCGTGTTTTTGTAGAACGTTTTCCTTCGACTACGGAAAAACCATCATTATTTACTCGTATAAGCAAGTCTGAAGCCGTGAATGATACAAGTAGCGTAAGATGGTGGTTAAAAGTATTTATCATATTTCCAGTATATCGAGTCTTGCAATAATAGAAGAAGTTACACAATAAAACTTTAAAAATTAAACGTTGTTTATTTCTCTTAAGACAAAAAATGTTGAAAGGGAAGTTAAATGAAAACACAATAAACTGAGATTCTTTACTACTTAAAGAGATTTAAGCTAAATGTAAATAGAGATAAACGTCTTTGTCAAAGTTCACGTTAAAGAATATAAAGTCCCAAAGTTAAGATTAAAAAGAAATCTGTAGCCTCCGATAAAAATACCTTGACTGCTAAATTTGTTATTTATTTATTTTTAATCAATGAAAATCAATTAGCGTATTCTTTAAATTGTACTTAAACTTCACTATAGCTGCTACTGCCGTTCGGGCTAATAATGAAGCTAGAAATCGCCAGTGAAGTGTGAATAATCAGTAACGAAGGTCTTTTAATTATTAAAATTTTTAAATCAAGGAAAACACTTGATAATTTGAGACTTTACTGGAAGACTTCACATTTTTTAAGAATTAATTAGTACGAAAACGTAACAATGGCAAAAAAAGAATTAAGAATTATTTTCAGGTTGATTATGTTCTGTTCTCTTTATAATGAAAACAAATGTTATCGTAATCGTAAGTAATTAAAATGCATATTTACCTATATCGATTACCGTTGATGTGTTACCTATATCTAAACATGCGGTAAAAACACAATAATTTTTGTATTCCTTAAATTTGGCCTTGTCAGAACGCAACAAACACCGTGTAATAATCTGATATTAACTAATAAAAAACCAATACGTTTCTTAAAATTAAACCAAGTAAAGATTAAAGAATTAGTTGATAATAACATTTTGGCTATTTGGACCTTGTAACTCTGCAGTAACATTTAACGATTTCATAACATCCTACACTGTATGAGGTCAGACTTGGGGCTTAGCATCAATATACTCATTTAAGAGCTTTTATGTCTTTATTTATGTCAAATATGGAAATAGAATATACCTAAGTAGCTTTCGACCAATGAAAGAAATAAACTAGGTACTCTCGATATTTGTAGAAATATTAAACAATGTAATATTATTAAGCAAAGTTGTATTTGGATAGAACGAGATTAGCGTTATAAAATTATCTCGAACTATAGAGTGTTATATAATATATAGACTAGCTTATTGATGGTTTTTAAATAGATCATCCTATACTACAGTTTAATATTTTCTTGCATCTGGTTTATTGCCGATTATGCACTATAGAGGTCTAAATCTAATCGTTTTAACGTTTGCCGACCAAAATTCTCCACTGAAAAGCTCTACACTTTTGAACTTTTTTTCTTGTTATTATTAAAAGCAATTTTTAGTATTTGGTTTTTAAAAGTGAACATCGACTTTCGTTTTTTGAAAGCATCATTGGAGATTTAATTTCATAATTTTATCATACAGGGTGATAAAAGAAACAAATATTGCAATTTGTCTTAATTTCTCTTTAGTGAAGCTTTGGTGCGAAAGCATAGAACTGGCTTTTGTTTGATTCCAATTATTAGCTAACTTGAATCAATTAATTTCTCTACTGTACAGAGCTGATATTGAAACAGATTTCGGCATGTTTTCAGAATGTAAAACCAAACTTTGTTGCCAGTTTTATGGCTGTAGTTACAGTCATCGGCCTTAGACTTGCCATGACGTTCGTTCGAAGGTAATATTTGATGCTCTCTCTATGGTGGTGTTTATTTCTTCTAATATAAAAGCCCGCCCTGTTAGCTTTCTACTACTCCTGTTACTTTCATCATCGGCAACTTAATATGGCGATCGTTCAAAGTTTGTGTATGATTCCTTTTTTATGGTGGAGATAGGTGCATCTTTGTAGGCTTGCCAGTTGTACCGCCCATCCTATCCATACGACGCTTATGGCAGTGTCCGGCCAAATGTTATAAATTCTTATGATGAGGTACTTCAGAAATCTAAATCTAATTTAAACTCAAATTGGGCATTTAGATATTACGCCAATAGTTGTACTGAAAAGAATCTCTAATTTGGGTACTTTACAGCAAATTGAAAATAATAAGAAGCGTACTATGTTAAATATAAAACAGTATAGATTATTATTATTATTATTGCACAATTAGGACGCATGATTAGAGTAATCGATGAATAAAATTTCATCTAAATGTAATTTAAATGAGATACATTCCCAATCTTGCAGTCGATTTATTCTTGCACATCTTTTATTCCACTACATTTGTCCAGAGTTTTGCTGCTTTGGAAAGTGTAATTAATAAAATTTATGTTCTAAAAATAAGGTTGATTCAATATTAATTAAACGGAGGTAACTAACTTACCTACTTAGTTTTACTAAATTATGAATTAATTACAAACCGTTAACTAACTATTTAAATTATTTTCTTACTGTATCGCAATCTTGTTTGTAAGTAGTAATTGGTGTTTAAGTGAACATACTACTTCTCATTGGAAAATTGATGTACAAAAAATATTTTGAAATATTTACTTTAGTAATAACTATGATAAATTTTTCCATGATTTGAAGTAATTTTTTCATCTCGGTTGAAATTTAGATCTATCAATAAACAGTCAATTTTTCCAGTAGGAAATTAAACTTAATTACTTATTTGTTTGAGCAAAAACCGACATTTCTGAATTTTATTTGATTTAAATCAAGAAAAATTAAAAAGATAGAAACACGATTAATCAATGCAAGTTAAGGTATCTTCTTAAAACAATTGTTCCATGGAAAAGCTGTTATTAGCAATGCTGTTTGAAGCAACAAAAGAATAATGAAATATAAAACACTAGTTTTTTGTCGTTTTGTAAATAATATTCTTGTAATATTCTTTTTCTCTTCATCTTCCAAAAGCAAGATTACCATTGCTTTACATCGTTTCTGAATAGTACAGTACACATCTTTAACAAAACGGCCTCCTTCGATACTTATAGTAGTTCTAGCAATTGTATGCGTAAAATCGCTGCCGTGAAGCGACGTAACGATCATTCGCAGCAATGAAATTTCACCTTGGCAAATATTTCAAAGATACTACATTTGATTGTTACAAAATTGCTTCTAAAGAGCTATTACATATTTCTATACGATCAAATCCTCGGAAATTCTTTATATATTATGAAAATACAATACGCTGTAACAACCCATATTCCTTTCTCTTCTTTTTCTATTAGCGTTGTAAATATTCGTTTATGAGTTTTGGGTAGTTTCACTATCTTATCACCCACATTTTTCGATTATTCATTAGTTTATTTATTTTGTGATTATCTCATTCGCTTTATATTTATCTTTCCGATAATTTTTCGTTAAGATACTCTTGTTTTACATCTTTGAATTAAATGATACGCAAATTTCACCCAGCATAATACTACGAGTCTTTCAAGAGTCATGTAAATTTTAAAAGCGCCAACAAAATAAAAATCTACGAATAAATAACAAAAGATCCAGTTTTTGTCTTATACAGCTTTTTTCAATTTAGGGAGTTGACTGTAAGAGTCATTTGTTAAAATTAAGATTCCAAATGTATTTAAAAAGAGCGCCAGATCATTTTATGAAATCATTTAACTGTCTCACTTGTATAGGGCGGTGCATGCTAAAACGGTGCATAGCAATATAAAGAAAGGAAATGTTTCGGGTTGATTTATATTTTTTTTAAATTTCGTTTCTAAATTTCGAAGAAATTACAAAATAATCATTTGATCTTTGAGTAACATCGATCATATCTTTGGAATAATTGTCGATCAAATCCAAAAGTAATTGTATATCAAAGAATTCCTATGATTTATGATTTCTTCGTGTTTTAGAAAACAAAATATCTAAAACATGTCAAGTTCATGCAAAATTCTTTTTCTTCCAGAACGTGTCAGAAATTTAGAGATTATTTGAGATTTCCAGAAGGTACTAAGAATTGCTTTTGTTGTAATGCATTTTACCATGTATCATCTTGCATACGTTCATGTTTCTTTAAAATGTCTTACATTTGGTCTTTAATCCCTCTTAGCATGTTAAATCTCGTAAATAGGTAACAGGCAGTATTACTGACATTTAACACAAGTATCGCCATAACTTTAGAAGTATGCTTTTAACTAAGAGGCCTTTAAAAGAGTTAACAATATTAAAAGTATCTAGACGACGTTAATAAATAAACATAACAATAATAATGGAGAAGTTGTTCTATTACAATGAACTCTTTTTAGACAAACGTTTTGATTTATCGAAAGATGGCAAGAAACATTTCGCGTTAACTTGTAGAAAGGTTTAGTATCCCCGAATTGGAGCTGTAATGTCTAACAACTAGCCAGCAACTTTACAATTTTCTCTTCTGATAATTTATGAACTTCTGCAATTCTTCACCATGCCGTTGTAATTAGCAATAGTAATAGAAACATATCAGAATGTATGAGGTGTTTCGTTTTGATATGTCACGCTTTCATAAAACACTCTGTGTGCTTGGTAATTTTAAAACGTACAGATACTGTAATAATGTGAGCTATGATCAACATAATAAGATTGCGTTTTACTTACGATAGTGCAGGTAATAGTGAAACAATAAAAATACGGAAACTATTTTGTTTAATTTGTCCATAAATAATTTATTATTTTGAAGGTTGCTTAGTAAAATTCTTCATGTTTTCATACTTGACAGTTTAGGTCATTAATAATAATTGCGATAGGGTGTGTTGATTTGACTTTATAGCGTGTTGCAGTTTACGTTCTCCGATTTCAAAATACTTACATTTAGAACGTAAAGCTCCAGGATTCCTTTTGAATTCTAAAGAACCATAGATACTTCCTGCACTTCCAGAAATGCCACCTCTTTTTATTTATAAAAAAATTAAGTCTGATGATTTGGTTAAAAAGAGGAAAACCAAAATACTAACCAAGACACGAGAAAAATAAGTCTCTCATAAATAATATTAGAAATGTAGTTTATATCATTTTATTCTAATCTATACATACAAAAGAAAAAATGGCATATATCAGTAACAAAAATAAACAATCAAAATACTATAAGTGTGTAAAGTTAAAGAAAACTTAAAAATGGTTAACCTAACTTCTTATTATAACCTATTCCTTAAAGGCCTTTATACTCTAAAAATTCAAAATTATATTGTCTGGATTATAAATTGAAAATGTTTGTCTTAATAGAAAAAAATTCTTAACTAATACATATAAAGTTATCCAGTTCTTTCATTTATTGAAATGAAATGAAAAACAAATAATCATTCAATTATTACTAAGTCAAACTAAATAATTAAAGGTAGCAAAGATTCTGACCTACAGAATACATGATCAAGGTCACGCAATAACCTCAATTTGAAATGGTATAAATTAAATTTTGTTCACTATTCTTTAAAACATTTCTACAGTCGACAGCAATTATTTAAATAAAAGTAAAATTCATCACCAATACCTAAGTTTTGGTTAACGTAATTTTACAACAAATATTTCTTTAATAAAAATACCTACATGTGCATTTGAAAAAAAATGTCTCGGTAGCAGGGGTGGACCATTATTACGAAAGCCACAAAAATGGTCGAGTGTCGGGTCCTCTAACAGAGATTACTTTAACATGGCTGACCCATCAAAACGACGTACAAGGAAATTCAGATATTGGATCGATACACGAAGATAAGAAGACAATCCTTAAGGATTATATTGAAATTAGATAAATAAAGATTATGTACTAAGAAGATAAATACGGTAAATTCCAAATTTTAACAAAGCGCAAAATAAACGTTTTAGCTGCGTTAACTTCTAACGGGAAGGCCGAGCTTCGTCCCTACACCCAAGTAGTTTCTGCGCGATAACAGAACCAATGATGTCAAATTGAGCCGTCAGATGGAGTAGAGGGTCAAAAGCAACAGAAGTATTTCATAAAAACAACAACTAATTTCAAAATTGCTTTCGAAAAATAGATTTAAATAGCTCAATTTTGTATGAATATAATTACAATGGAACACGATCTGTAAAATCCCATTAAATAACAAGGAAATAAAAACGATAAATTAAGTACATATCGAAATGTGAAAAATTGTGCAATGTGAATCATAATAACTGATTACACACGTAACAAGCGACAAGATATCTATACTAGGGTTCAGCAAAAGACGGAGTGATCACGTTAAAGCCGCGTGCTCAAGCCTGGTTCAAACTGCTACAACAACACATGAAAGAAAGAAAAGACGTAGTAAGCAAAGACTGATGAATGTTGAGTAGAGTTAAACCGGCTTGAGTAATCACGCGCTGAGCACGCACTTTTATTACTCCGTCTGACGGTGAACCCTAGTATAGGTATTATCTCATCAGTTCAGTTTTACTTATTAATTATGCTTTCCTTACACAACTAGAAACAGTTTCTGTCAGGCACATAAGAGTTGTTATTGCTGCACAGAAGATATTTCTTTTCGTTTCAAGATTGTTTTTCTTAGTTGAGAGGTTTTGCGATACTTTTAGAGAGCATTCACTTTTCTATATTTAATTGACGTAAACGTTTTTAGTTATGAATTTGTAGGCCATTAAAGACTGAGATAAATATAATTTTCGGAATTTCTTTATTTGTGATGCGATCTATGACCTTTTCATAGAGTCGAAAAAATCAATTTTCATTTTTGGACTGCATTTTATTCTGCAGATCTAGAGAATCGTATTTAAAAAACATCTGAAATTGAAACCTCTAAAAATCGATAATCTGTCCGTGACTGAGGTTTTTGTTCTATAACAAAATTTACTGATTTAATTTTAATGTTTGTAGAATGCCTCGATGAATGCTTATATGTGCTTGTATATACGCACAGCGGTACCTCCACAAAAGCATTCTACCGATACCACTTTTAAAAGACTGAAGAAAGATTTACTAGAAAATCTCCCAAGTCTAAAGAAACCCAAGCGAATATTAACAAAACATAGAGAAAATGTACTTGTTCTTCTCTAGGTTCTTAACGAAGATCCACATGCAAGCTAAAATGAAATGTATGAACACTTACCATTAGTCAGCTTTAGTGTCCAGAATTGTTAAAGAAAATAAATTTTAAAAATGCGTAATGCTAAGTAAACTAATAAGATCGTTCTGTCAAGGAATTAGATCTTGTGAAAGAAGCGACGGTCAGGACAAGTCAATACTTCTAGCAATTACTTAATTTAATTCTTATTTAATTATTTTGTACATATACTTGTGTCTATTTTTCGTTCTGCTATTTGTTTTTAGCTTTACAATTATTAAGTTATTGCATAACAAAATTCAGCATCATTATCTTTAGCGTTTTCCTGAATAACCTAAATTCATTATTTTCCTAGGTTATTACAATCATTCAACTGATAGTTGTACTCACTTAAGCATGCAACCAGGTAGGCTCATCATCATACGTGAATAACCCTGAATAACTTTCATTGGAAAATGTTACTTTTTATAATGGCGTGCTCCCGATATATCATCGGTTTTAATGTAAATGTAAATATTTTAAGGAAGAATGTTTTCTTATCATTTTCCGTGTTGTCGTAAGGTTTACTACGAGTTTAGATTTCTCCCTATCTACGCCTAATTACTATTTCATAAATTAGCGGTATATGTTCAACTTTTATTTTTACCGTTTTTGTTTTCAAACGTTTTGTTTCCTTGCGAATGAAAATTACATATAGAAGAATACCTTTAACTTATTTATTTCTTAATGTTTAAAGTGTTTAGCTTGAAACACAGACATTTCGACTTGGTAGCAAAGGTCCCGGTCCTTACGAATACATTTTCGTAGGTTTTATAATTATATTTTTTTATGTTGTTTGATGACAGGTTAAAGATTCAGATTTTAAGTATAATTTATTTGTACAAAATTTATATTATGAAGGTTCACAATAAATTTAGTTTAAGGGATTTACAGTTTTCTTGGTTAGCGAGGTCATTGCTTTGTGTATAATAAACCTTGCGGTTCAAAGAAAAACTCCTCTAATTTAATGCTTCTAATTAGCGTTTTATGCAATTTTATTATATACCTTCATACTCGAGAAAGAATTAAAAAACTTTAATTCTTGCCTATAAATGTTGGTGTCTAATCATTATTTTCTAATTTTTTCAGCTGCAAACTGAGATAACAATTTTTTAATTTCCACTCTTTAGTACTGATATACACTTTAGCTCTAACCAATAAGATCCCAAAGACAAAAGCTAAGGGTTGCGATTTGCTAAATGTTTCGAGAATCTTTTCATTAGTTAAGTTTTTTCAACTGTCGGGTCTTCAGCTTAAATCGGATAAATTTTCAGAATTCTAGTTCACATCTTAAAGGAGTAGGACGTAAGTGAATTCCAGTTTTTCCGGATTTCTTGTTGTGTTTAGGGGTAGTCAAACCTTAGTGCCTCTGACGGTAACATCTTTAAAAAATTAATTTCAGCCACTGTTCAACGATTGATATATATATTAGTGGAGTGTTAAGGTCTCTGTAGTAATTACTGCAACCGATGATATTTCCAGTCTTCCTGAGGATTGATTTATGTCTTTTGGATACATTTTTGTATCTTTTGTGGGGATACATCAAGTCTCTCTGAGAATAAGTCGATATTCTCTATCTAAGACACTTTTGGGTTATATAGCTTTTTTGATCCGATGGAATAGTTCCCAAAGTCGTAAGTCGGAATTAGAAATTCCATAGTGGGTTTGCTGATCTGACCTTTCTGTTTGATTTATTGTCCGTCCATGTACATATGTGACCCTGGACGATAAAACACACCTAGTGTGTCAAAATACGTTTCGAAAAAAATGCATTTACAGTTATCAACTCCAATTCGGCGTTATCAGGTGGTTTGTACATTCGATATTTTGACACACTAGGTGTATTTTATCATCCAAGATCACATATAGCTTAGTGCGTTTTCAATTCAAGTATTGACACCTGCCGTCACCAACACCGACCGTAGCCAACAGATGTCGGTCGGTCACCACTGTTGAGAATTTAGTATAATCCTCTTGAAAAGTTATAATTACTATTTAGACTCCTCGTTTATGATTGAAATTTTTTTAATATTTTATTTTCACTGTTTGCCTTGTAGCACTATTAAAATTTTGGATTACATAATTAACTCAATTTTGTCATATAATATAGGGATGAAAACAAATTTTCTTCTGTTTTGATCGATATTGACTAATGATATGCACCTGTGTTTCATAACAACGAACAGGTCTGTTTATTCGTAAAATTTATAATGTTTAATCTAATCGTTTTACATTTTGTGTATTATGTATTATCAAGTATCGCAGGTAATCATGTTCTTTCCCCAAATGTGTTTATGTTTTTATTTCAAAACTCTAAGTTTAATACAAGTGAGTTTTTAATGTTTTGATTTTATATACCGAAACCGATTTTTTTTGAGATTTCAATTAACAGACACACACACACACACCCACGCACGCACGCACGCACGCACAGCCACATGAATTAGGTAAACAATGGCAGCAGATGTACGCAACTCAATACTGTACGTTCAACACAGTATCTATTTAAAAACGTTAGAATAACAAGGGCAGAACTTGTTAAATCTTTCATGTATAAAATATCTCCACTAATTCTCTGTGCTTTTAAACTGAACAAATAGGGTATACATTGGTATTTAATCCGTATTTACTAATTTCTTCTAACTGTTTGCAAGTTTAAAGGCGGTCTCTTCTACCCAATGGCTGAAATAATTTAGCTATCTAAACTGAGAAATAAATCATATACCTGTCATACACAACTTTTGCATGAACATATTAGCGTTATCCATAATTTATTGTAAAAATTAAAGGTGTACGTTATTCAGTAATATATGCTGCATGTCGGTCTAGGACAATTCGCCGCGACTCATTCGCCGCGAACCTTTCGCCGCGAGCTTTTGGCCGCAGACACATTTGCCGCAGACACTTTTCGCCGCAGATTTTTTCGCCGCGGTAACCATTCACAAATGTAGCATTTGAAGATTTTTAGTTGAGGGCAGTGAAGCAAATGCGGACTCGATTTCAACTTCTTAGCAAATATGATATTTAATTTACCACATATTCATATCTACTAAAAACGTCTAGAAAACAAAATCTAACACAGTCGGTATATTTCAATTTTTTGTGGTATACGTATCTAATGCACAATTTTGTTTTAAAAATTTCCTTTGCGCATTTACTCTGCATTAGACACCATCTTTACAAAGATTAATTTTAATAAATTTTAATTTGTAAAACAGTTGTTCTTCTCCATGGTATACGATAACATGCTTAATATATTGCTAATAATGTTCTATAATTTATTGTTAATGACTATTTGAAATAATAGTAATTTCTTTAGATTCCAGACTACAATTTTGAATGCGGTTGTCTCATATAGTTCCTGTTGCAAATATGTGATTTTGGGAGAGATAATGCAATATCAATCAGACAATAAGCTGAATAAGCAAAATTTTTACTGCCGGTTTCGGATTCACTTTTAACGCTTTTCAACATCTTTATCATGTGTGGTCACGTTTATTTATTGGAATTTGTATATTTATTGTATAATTTGTCGGCATTCTTTTTTATTGCGTTTTGTCGGTAACTTAAAAATTGCATTCTTGAAGTCATAAAGTAAAACGCAAGTCGCATTCGTTCCACATCTGTGAAATTTTCACTATATCCTATTCGAACCTTTAAAATTTAAATTACTTTATGGTGTTATTTGTACTAGGTACGTTAATAAATTTTAAAATATTTCGTTTCCTATTATTCCGCTAAAAGTCTGTTATTTACAGCCAAACCAAACAAATCTCCAGAACTTGCAGCCTCCTTGTCAGTCTAACACTACGGTCTAACTATATTATATTTACGCTAATGGAGTGGACAATTTTTTTAAATTTTTTTGTTAAAACATGTGTATTTATATCTCGTCAATGTAACATTACAAAATAGTTAGGTTTTTCAATATTATAATAAAGTTGTGCGTCCTTTCTAAGATTTGTTCCCAAAGACTTAAAGAATTTTAAGAAAATGTACTTTACTTTTAAATACATTTTTAATTCACAAGTTTGTTTGCTACTTAGCTAAAGCATTTTAAAAGGGCTTTATTAATCAAAAGAAAAATAAGCACACTTGTTTGTACCATACGAGTACACTATGAGACATAATAAAATAAAAAAAAAAAGTTTGGGTGTTTTAATAAGCAGAGTGTAGGAGGGGGATGAGTATTACGGACCTTAAATCTACCTGGTCCTTGATGGTGGTGGTATATATAACATTTAAATTTTTTCACAATTTTTCAGTGTAAACTAGTAGTGTCTGTGAATAATCAAGAAATGGAGAACCAAAAGACTTTAACCAAGAGAAATAAGGAGAAGTTTGCCTCTAATGGATATTTGTATATCTTTGATCGAGAGAGTGCTTGTGCTACTAAAATGTTTTGGCGTTGTGATCAACGAAGTATAAATTGCAAAGCCCGAATTCATACGGAAAATGGTGTAATAGTGAAAGAAATTAATTCTCATAATCACGATGCTTCTGCAGCAAGAATCGAAGCTGAGGAAGTAATTACGAAGATAAAACTCCATGCGAATGAGACTTTAGAACCTACAGCACAATTGATTAATAATTGTGTTGCTAATTTAAGTCAAAGTGCGGAAGTCGCTCTGCCAAAAGTCATATCTATTAAAAAAATGGTCAGACGAAAAAGAAACCAAATTTCAGCAGCCCCAATAAGTCCCACAAGCCTAGAGGAGTTGGAAATCCCGGAAAAATATAAACGGTATGATTGTGGAACCGGAAGTGAAGAAAACTTTTTAATTGCAGACAGTGGACCCTCACCTTATCGAATTTTAATTTTTGGAAGACAGAAAATTCTACAAGTAAGTAAAAATTAAAATATAGAACATTTATTATGAGGTATTTGATACATTTATTTTTTTTAGCCGCTTCAACTATTGGTAATTATAATATATATTTTATTTTTGCAGATACTACAAGAATCATCTCACTGGTTTGTCGATGGGACATTTAGATCTGCACCTCAATTGTTCTACCAAGTTTACACTATTTTGGCGAAACGGTATGGAGGTGTACATCCAATTATCTACGCACTATTGCCTAATAAACAAGAAAATACATATAAGAAGATGTTAGAAATGCTTCTGGAAATTGAGCCTAGATTAAACCCTAAATTTATTTCGTTCGATTATGAAATTGCTGCGATAAATGCTTTTTCGGAAAAATTTGAGGAATGTAAAATATACGGTTGTTTTTTTCATTTAACCAAAAACTTGAAAAAACAACTAGCGAATCTTCATTTACTGCAAAATTACAATTCAGATGGTGATTTTGCACTAAAGTCCAAAATGATCACTTCGTTAGCATTTGTGCCAGTGGAGGATTTAGCTGAGGCAATCGATGCATTAGCGGAATATTTGCCTCCCGAACTTCAACCTTTGTTGCAACGGTTTGAAGACAATTATGTTGGACGTCCTAATCGACGAGGTAATGGACGACGAACACCATTATTTCGTCCTGATTGGTGGTCTGTTTATGAACGAGTTCTTTCCAATTCTCAGAGAACTAACAATTATGCCGAAGCCGCCCATAGAAGGCTACAGACAGAACTAGGGATGGATCATCCAGTCATTTGGAAATTTATTGATGAATTAAAAAAAATTCAACGGGGGCGCCTTCGAGAAACTCGTTTCTGGACAACAGCCAGAAAAGAAGCTCCAGAAATATATTAAACTAGACCAAAATATTAAGGCCATTGTTGAAGATTATGAAAATCGAAATATAATTGATTATTTACGAGGGTTGTCACACAATTATCAAATGGCGCCCTAAATTCGTTAATAAGTAACGTGAATTGTAATACTTTTATAATAAATAATCAAATTTTGAAATTTACTGTGTTTTTTTTTAAACAACAAACCTGATCACTTGGCTAATTATTCGACGCTAAAGATTAAGTAAGACTAGAAATAAAGAGATTTATTTAATTTTAACTGCAATTATCAAATATGTTTATTTGTTTTTATTACAAGTGTACGAATAGAAGTATATGCCTAAATGAAAGTAAATTTACTACTCACAAACAATAAACAAATTTTGAGTTTTATTGACTAGCATTTTAAAACTTTGCATCTAGTAAACTGTTTCAAATTTTCAAATTCGTAAGATATGTAACAATTTGAAATAAGGTTATATTTAATATAATTTGATTTACTCACTATCAAATTTGCATTTTAAATGTAAGTAAGACTTATCTGTTCTTGTTCTATAAGCTATTAAATGTCGAGAAAACATAAAATTAGCAATCTGTCAAAATGAACTTAGTGCAATACTGCCAAACACAAAAAGCGTTTTGTACACCATCCATTTCATATTTTAGTTTGTTAATTACGGATTATGATTTGTAAAATAAACTGCTGTCGGCTTACTTTTATAAATTTCACATTAGTTATTACTATTATGTGACAAATTAGCAAAAATAAAGCCTAATTTCACATTAGTTCAGATAAATATCTCAAAGTAAATACGTTGGAACTTATTTGCGGCGAACTGTCCCTGCGGTGAATGACTCGCGGCGAAAGATGCGCGGCGAAAGATGCGCGGCGAAAGGTCCCGGTCCGGCTACATGTATTGAGATGTCCAAATTTAATTTTTTGTTTTACAAAATCTTTGAAAACTGTAATGTTTCATTAGTATTCTTTGCGTTATTTCTCCACAACGAAAAGTGATACACCAATCCCTTCTTTTAATAATAAGCTTTTTAATACTCTACTTCTTGATGGTACGAAGAACTGGTTAAGAAAAATTTGTTCAAAAGAAAATATTAACTATTTTCGATGGTAGCGTCATCTATCTTCATTCATTTTACCAGTTCCCCTCTTAAGGTGTTTACCTTGTTTTTTTGTTTACATTTTACATTTATGCATATTTAAAATTTATTTACACTTGACCATTATTTTTATATTTAATACTTAACTTGTTTCATTATTTATATATTTGCCTAGAATGTATAATTATAACTTGTTTATTTGTATATGTCAAACGATTTCATATTTTGATATTTTAATCTTACAGTTATTTTGTAATATTATTGTTCTTACTAATTTTGTGAAACTGAGCTATTGAGGGAAAATTTATTTTGGGAAATAAATCTTTATTTGTTCATTACATAAGAGTTTTGCGTTCTTATTTTTTCGATTCCCTTACTCCTTGCTCTCCCCAAGGCTGTAAGCCTAGCATCCTGCGGCTCAAGTTTATTAAGTGTAGGGTATATGCGTATAGGTGTGTAGGTATTGGCGTATCGACGTTACAATAGATCGCATCCATTTGTAAACAACTTGTAACGATGGGATACTTCTACAACTAAAAATATTTATGACGCTTGTGCTGCAAATAACTAGGCTTATCAGTAGCCCTTTTATAAAATTCTCAAAGGTCTTTAATTGCTTTATAGATGTAGTTAACTCATAAGGTAATATTGCAATGTATGCAAATAGATACTAATTTAATCGATTAATTTTAGTTAATCGATTAGTAATTTTTATACAATGCAGAATTTATAAAATCAAGCATTCGACGATAAGACGTCAAATATTTTGCGACACTACTTGACGAGTTGACTGCATATACCTCAAAAATGACAAACACAGAACTTAGGTGAAAAAATATTTGGACAAAATGTGTCAGTTTTTACATTATGAATTTATATTAAACACGGTTTCAGAAGTTTTAAAGTTTTCCTTACATTTTACAAGTAGGTATGTGCGAAATGTAGAATCCAATTTTAACTTCACAGTAAATTTAAGTAATTAATAGTAGGTACGTGCCTAACCTTATTCCTTTACAATTAAAACGGAAGTGGGAAGTATAGATCATTAGAATAGCTATTATAAGATAATTATAGGAAAAAGTTTATTGTATTCTATGTAGTATTACTTAATTCCACTTTTTAAAAATTAAAAATAATTTCTCGATATCCCCTTTAAAAATTGTTTAAATGTATTAAAGCCTCAATTACTTAATTTATTGGAACGAGAATTGCTTTTTTATTTATTACTTCCCTTGAGGTATAAAATGTAATCAGATTACTTTACGAATAAAAACAGTGGCCATTCCATTCTAGAAGCACCATTTATGTTTTATTCTGTAAAACCATCTAATTGGGGTAATGCATGTTTCTAATTAAGACTCTCTTAAATAAGTAATTACGTATTGGTTTTTTTCTTTTACGAAAACTATTTCTAACAGACTTTCTTGTTTGAATAATAAAACAGTTCTTTTCCCACTTCCATTTACAGTTTTTGAATTGCTAATCAGGAACGATACCTAGTATGTTTTTAGAACTTTTATAAGTCTGCATAATATCTCTAATTTTAGTCCTTTAAGGGTACAGTTCTGTACATTGCATGGATTTTATTCTTTTGTAGTCAACTAGTGGTAATGTTTATGGGCTTCTTGCTTTAATCAGTGTGGTACACAAAAGTTTTCAACAAAAACGCGTAAAGAAATCATTTGTTAAAATTGTATATGTGAAAACTAAGAACCACCGTGCGATTTAATTTATTTAAGCAATTCTTGCAAGACACGCAATTAGGCAACCAAATTTCAAAGTTATGGATAAATTTATTAAAGATGAATGACTTGCACTGTAATCGTTCTGTTGGAATAAGCACGGATGGGTTAAGAGCCATAATGGGTTGCAAAAAGTAACTTGTTGCATGCATTCAAACTGTTGCAGAAGAAGCATTAACAACCGGTTAACTCAACGTGACAATAATCACGCACAAATACCTTTTAATATTTCGAATGGGAATAGTCTGATTCAGTTGCCAGAAAAAATTCAAATAACCGCCGACGTAAAAGGAAAACATAATGTAAGATTGTAAATAATTATGTAAATAGTCATACACCTGTAGATATAGCTACTTATTACAAAAATATTAAATCTATTATTACAGAGGAAAGTTATTATTAATTTTAAAGTGTTTCAGAAACAAATACAATAAATATGAGAAATATTTTGATGAACATCTATCTGAAATACGAGATATTGAAGCTTTTTTCAAAATTCTGTGATTTCCACATTAGGCCATGTGATATCCGAATTAAATTTTCGTTTCACTCCAAGAGTCTCCCAGGACACATTTTTGCTCCAAAGACAGAACAGTAGTTCTTTATCAAATCTTTTAAAATAACATTACTGATAGAAGTTAAAACTATTTTGTATGTAGTGTTTCATCATTCTTATCTTGTTACTACACTTGTTATCGTATCTTTGTTGTTTGATACAATTTTAATTTCTACCTTCAAAATACAATACATTAGTAAATTCTAATTTAAACTGCAGGGAGATGATCTCTTATTCTTTCCAGAAAAAGTAGACCAGCGTCTACCAGTGCAGACTTATAGTTGAATTCTAATACCCTAAGCCACTGCTTTATATTTAGTGTCTATGTTTGAAACATGTAATGGCATTAAACGTACTTTCAAGAAACTTGCCTGGATATAACTCAACGCCATAAATCAATAAAATGTACATTCTCGCGAAGCAAACTAAAAATTACCATTGAAAAAGTCGTGTTGATATCGAGTCAAGGGCGGATATGACAATGATAAAGTTTAGTAATCAAACCACGAAATGAACTAACAAATGATCCATACAATGTGTATCCTTAGTTTGCCATAGACAAAATGACAGCATTTGAGTCATACTTTATCCATAGTTAAAATAAATAAAATTTCTTTGACTTTGAAATTCTGCAAAATCATCCAGAACAGAACATTCCCAGTTACCATTAATTTTTCTACCATTTTTTCAATCATAAGATTCTTTTATTCTTGAGTGGAAATCATGATTTTTAAAAAGCAATACCGTTTAATTTTCCAAGACGACAGCAAACTTAACTTGCCATTCAAAAAATCTTGATATCCGTTAGTATCACTTCATATTGTAACAGTTCGACATGTTGGAATGTGTTTCTTTTTCGTCCATGGCTAACTGAGGAAACACAGATTTTATGTTACCTTCCTGGCAAAACCAGATATATTTTTTAATTTATTAATTAAGAACAAGAAAATCGCTCTTTGGCAATACAGGAGAGGAGAACTCAAAGCCCAGTGGCCGAAGTAAAATTCAAATAAAGCTAAGAAAATTTCTTAACAAAACAAAAAGAAAACAAAGACAAAAATAAACTCAACGACAACTAAAACTACACCCACAAATTTTTTTTTAAATCAAAATGGTTTAAATACAAAAGTAATTAATCTTGCCTAGTAAAAATTACAAATGCAATTTAATTAGTTGTGTTTTTTAAGTTCATCATTAATGAAATTAATCATTTAATGAAATAACCATATTTATTAATTTTAAAAATTAATCGTCTTTGATTGAATATTTTTAATTTAATAAAAGATCTATTCACGCACATCTGATCCAATGCATTTTCCTCAAGCTTTGTAACAGAAATGCTAGTTAAACGTTAGAGAGTTTAGATTATCTCACTAGAAAATTTCCACACAGAAACGAAATTTTACTGAAAACATTCAGGTAGGAAAGGAATTTTCGAATATTATGATTATCCTTCGTAGTAGGCTGACCTGAACTTTTCATGTATGACACCTCTAGACTAGTGTTACATTATATTTTACATTATACAACATTAAACAGACTAACATTACCAATAAAGTTTTAATAAAGTAGTTAACCTACCTAATGATCGTTATTTTCTAATTGATTTGTTTATCTATTACGTAAATTATAGTAGTGAAATAAATAATAATACAGTTTTGTATTTTGTAATATTGTTTCCTAATACCTAAACTAACCCTAATGGGTACATTACTCGATATCTTCTAAACAAACGGTAGCTACTTATAAGCCGTAAACAGGAACCTTTAACATAGAAATAAATACTATCGACATCAAAAAAATTCTTGCAATAAAACAAAAACCGTTTCAAACATTAAAATTATTACTCAGTTCATAAGAAAATAATCACAAAGTTTTTTACAACAATACGCAAAATCAAAAATTCATTTGGAACTGAAACAAAACTTAAATTGCGAACGAACTTCTAAGCTTAGAGGACTTTGTCGCAGGCGGAGAGTAGCCGTAGCATCAGAAGTGCAACGATGGCTATGCTTATTCCACAGAAGGAAAAAACCATCCCGATTTGCTACCAAATGTTTACCGACAAACTATAGTATATTGGATACTAAAGCGGCATATATTTAGTTAGTTCGATATTTTAAAATCTATTAATTTATGTACACCACAAAACAATGAACTTTAATTCACAGTAGAAAATATCAAGCGAAACCTAAAGAAGATTAATGGTTATAAATGTATCAGTTAGAGAAGGCAGTGTGAATCATTAAAGTCGACGCGATGTATGTCGTCATAGGCGTATCACAAACAAAACAAGACAAAAAGCAAATTGCTAACAGACGAACGTCAATGCAATGCGTAGCACACACCGATTTACGAAATGAACTCAACCGAACAGTTTTGTGTTTGTGCGCTGCACTGGCTTCCCTAAGTAATACATTACGTTAGCACTAAAATGCATCTTAAAATAAGGAATTTAAGCAAATAAAGGGAATACTAAATTTAACTGATAGACACCACTAAAAGTATAATGAATAAAATCGAATTTGCAATTCTAATTTATATAAAAAATACACTAGTATAGAAGGTAATAAGTATAAATAAACATTGCAATTAAATGAACTCGTAATTAATCCCTATTATCACAGTTAAGGGTTTATTGTCGGATGAGTTTATGTTCACTGGACAAGAAAATTTGTCAAAAAATTGCAAAAAGCAAGGTTGTTATCTAGTACTAGACCTTCAACATAAAATCAAAGAAGAAAGCGTCTTGTTGATTTTAATGGTTAATTTGTATTGTATAGCTCATACAATAATTACTGTTGTTTATGCTTGACATTTATTAATTTTATATTTACAGTATGGTTACTCGCACCTGAAGATGATCTCAAACATGACAAGAGGTTGAAACGTAGGTAGTGTTACAAAAGATAAATGATTTATAATAAATTCTAAGAATACTTACCAAAGGTATCATAGTAAAGATTAGAACTTTGAAAAACTAAGGATGTATTTACGTATATATAACATATAAATAAGTACAAGAAATTACAATAGAATCAAATCTTTTTTTTTTGGTTACCGAATAAGTCGAGTTTTGTATAGTGATAGCAAATAAGGTAAATAGATGTGTAAGGCGTTATTTACGATTATCCACAACGTTCTAACCTTTTTTATTAATTTAGTCATTAACTGTACAATTCACTCTTTTCAGTTTTTTCCTATACTTTGGTAAATCTGCTAAAACTAAAATTTATTCTGTTATTGATTTTGTGGGTTAATACATACAGTCGGCGCTTCTGTTCCTATACGGAATTAATTTGCTTTTTCGTAGAAATTTTCACCTTCTGCGATTAATAAAATACCTTTTGTATAAATTAAAATTAGATATGACTAATCCCCTTTTGGAATTTAGATTATATTTTCTAATTTTAACGAATAAAAAAGGTTTATGATATCGCACTATAAACGCTGTCTTCCGATGGCATGTCTAAAGGACAAATAAAATATTTCTCTTAATAAGAGGCAAAGAATTAAACGAAACTGCGTAAACCAATAAATAAGGTAGATTGAAAAATCCTATTAAGTACAGTCAAATAAACCCCAAGCCTAAAGTAGACATAATGAATTTCTTGCATTAAAACTTTGTTACAGTTTGGTTTGGTAGCAGATACAACATAAGTCTTTCAAGCTTTAAATCATTATAAATGAATACCTTACCTTTACGTTTTAATGGATATCAAAACACACAAGGTTCGTATAAGCAAAAAATGCATTTTTAATCTTCTTTTATAAAACAGAAAGATTTAAGCGAATACGAAACAACTATTAGCTGTGCACATATTTCTCTCATTTAAAGTTACGAATGTATTTTAAATCATGGAACACTTTAACAAAGATATAAGAGGTTACGGTTAATATTAATAAGCTTTAACTAGTCACGAATATCACGAATTTAAAGTTTTATGACAAAAATTTCATTTCAAATCAGAATTCTACTTAAATATTCAAAGGGTTATTCAGCCACTATAACGCTTCTAATAGGTGGTACATGTACAGTCATCCACAAAAGTAACGTTCCAGCTTTTATAAGATAGGCAGCTTATTTTACGTTTTTCCAACCCCAGACAATAAGAAAAATTAATACCTTAAAAACAAGTAGTAAACTGAAAGCATCGACGGGTCAACCTTTTACTTTGATATTCATTTTTTTGTTTTATCTGGTCCAGCCTTTCACTCAGTATAAATCAAACTCAGTTGTATATTTAAGAAATCGTATGTTACTATTTATCAAAAATAAACATTGTTCTATACAAATTAATACACATTTTAATGCTAATCATTGAACCGGCTACATCTTTATACTGAAATACACCAAATTAACAAAACATTGTGGCGCGGAGGCTTAATTTGACGAACCGTGACAATGTATAAGATAAAAGATTAATAAAAGAATAACCGATTACTTGGTTTAAAATGCTAAAAAATATTTAATTGATAAGCATAACCATTGTTGATCCGTCGCTGTTATTTTCTATGCCAATAAGAAATTTGAAGAAAAATGTAGTAACTATAAATAGCATTTCTCTTCTATTTGCTAGAAACCCACAGGTGTCAAACAAGAGTTGAATATTTTAACACAGGTAATAAAACTAAAGTTAACACTTTGAACCAGGACTAGCCGTCAAACATAAAACTAGGGCGATCTTTTAATTTAAATATAATTAAGAAAATTAATTCGAACTAAATAAATACAATTCAAATATGTAGTGGATGCACTAATTATGTATGGATTAAACAAGACAACGAGAGCAATGTTTATTAGTGCATCTCAATGTTGTAATTTTCATATAGAATTCAAGTACTTCTGTTTAAGGTGCCTGATAAGTACCTAAATCTTAAAGGCGCTTAGGTACCATAAAAGAATGCATGTAGATACAGGCATATAAGTACAATACCTAGGTACATCTACCTAGGTAGCAGTTTCCAAATCTCGTGACACGCGGCCTTCGATGCGCAGAAGACAAATTTCAGTTCAAGTTAAAAACGTTGAGTTGTCAAATTGTTTGGCTTTTGTTTGTTAACGGTCCAGAGTCTTTGCCATTCATTGATGCTATTGATAATTTTAAACAATTTTATTCTCCTTCAAAACAAAATTGAACCTAACCTAAAAAACTGCTAACGTAAGAATGAATGTCTTTGGGAAGGCATGATTTTTACAATTTTCTTTTTCTTTCTTATGCAGTAAGCTCCGCCTTTTGCGCATATCGCGTCACGAGATTTAGAAACTACTTTAGGTTACATCACTGTAAGTAATTGTTATTACGTACAGAGAGAATTAAAATTGTGACAAAACATTTTTTTTTTCCGATGACATTGTCAAAACTTTCTGTTAACGTGAAGTTAGCCATTACAACAATTTGTCATACGCGCATGCGCCGATTTATGTTTTACTTTATGTTGTCACATGCTTTTCACTTTTACGTCGTCCATCGTTGTTTAGAAATGTGAAGCAGGTTATTTATTTATTCAATCATTGAAATAATATGGGTATTTAATGTGTTTTTGAATTTTAGGTTATGACTTACACTCTTGAACAGGATCGATTTATTTTAAAATCCTATTTCCGTAATGGACAACGAAATCGCGATGGCAAATGGACGTATTCTGTTGCTTCTTGCATCGAAGAATTTGTCGAACATTCCCCTGAGCTAGAGTTCGATTATGATGTTACAATCCGACATGTTAGAAAAGTGGCAAACGGGTAGTGTCTGTAAAGGAAAATCTGCTGGACGTCCAATAGTTCTGGACCAGAACACTGTAGAAAATGTACAGGCACACATGGAACAGAGTCCTACAAAATCATTACGCCAGTTAGCACAACAAACTGGTGGGTATTTAGTTTTTTATATTCAGTTTATCATAATTAAGAAATGTTTTTCTTACAAGATTAAGTTATTCAACCTGCTGCAAAGCTGTAAAAAAAGAATTGTATTTTCGTCCTTATCGAGTTCAAGTAATGCACGAATTACATGGACCAGATTACGGAAAACGTGTACAATATTGTCAGTGGTTCAACGACCACATGAACAATAATGAAACATTGGATATATGCTTCTTTTTGGATGAGGCGTGGTTCCATCTTACGGGGTGCGTGAATTTGTAAAATTATAGAAAATGATCTTCGGAATTCTCTGGAGTTTTGCATGAAACATCATTACATCCCATAAAAATAGGAGTATAGCTAGCCACATCCAGGAGTAGAATAATGGGGCCTATATCGTTTGAGGATACTACAATAGGCGATCGTTATCGGAATATACTGCAATTATTTATTGAGCAGCTACACGACGACAAGTTACAACATGAATATTTTCAGCAGGACAATGCGCCTGCCCACACAACCGTACTAACTCAACAATATTTGGAGGAATTCTATGGGGAGAGGTTTATAAGTAGTGGATTCTTTCTTGTCTGGGCATTTGTAGAAGGTTGTTTTTCGTACATATACAATTGATGAGCTAAAGGATGCCATTAGAGATGCTGTTCGAAACATTACGCAGCAACAACTGGAAAATGTGTTTGAAAATATAAAAAAACGGATCAATGCCTGCTGTAATAGTAACGGTGGTCATATGGAACACATTAAGTAAAAGTAAATTACCACTGTTTGTAATTATTTAAGTATTTGTATTGTTATTAGTATGAGTGATGTATTAATTTATATTTTATTAGTCAATTGTTATTGTGGAATTCCTCGTTTTTTGTATCGGCGTTGTGTTGCTGTTTTATAATTCTAATGTATTTAGGAAGATATTAATAAATTGCTTATCTTTATTTTTGTCAATTTTATATAAAAATATTCGATAAACCAGATTAAAGGCAAAAAAAAGTTAATAAATTACATCATTTGACTTGCGAATTGTAATGGTGAGGAAAATATATTTATTTAACTTATTTAATGTTGTTTAAAGTTAAAAAATAAGTATTTTACTGCATTCTTTTACTACCTTCATTAAGAACAAGATTGATTATAGGCTAACTTCACGTAAGTAGTTTCCTTTGGACACTATTTTAAATTCTCTCTGTACTTCCTGTCGCTTTTAAGTGTAGACACGCCAATGAACAGGTGCAAGGGGCGCACCACACACAAACGACAGCATTCGAGGGCGACAAGAAGATGTGAGAGTTTGTATGACAACATTTTTCAGTATTTTGCTATTGATAGACAAGCTGTAAATAAAATCTTATATTCGGGCTGACGACATAATCCCTTAATGGGACCTGTTTTAAAGTCCAGTTATACCGTTAGTTCAATTTTGGTTGTTTGCTTTGTAATAAATCGTTGTATAATTATAAGTTACTTACATTTTGTCTCACTTGTGAGCGTTAGATTCTTTAGGTAACAACGAGAGATTTGAAACTTTTATTGCACTATGTTAGAAAATCTTAAATAAACAAAATTCGTCAATGAAATTAATAAAATGAAGTTAATGTTTTATCTAACGGTATATTATAATAACTTATAAACTATTCTTATCAAACTTTTGTATTAGAACTAAATTAAATAATTTGGTATGGTACCTAAATGCATTTTTCTTTTTCAGCTAAGTTTTTTGAATTATATAATTTATTTATAAGATAAAAGTTTCTAGACCCATTTAACAAGCACTCCTCTGTATAACCATTCTGTCAACTAAAGATTTATAAACCTCTCTGCTACAGCTACGTTTTGTCTTTCTATACACGTAAGAACGTATTTAGAATTTACACTAGACACTCAGTTTACCTAGCTATAGCTGGGACATTACTTTTGTGGATGACTGTATGTAATAATCAATAACCCACGGTAGTGCTTTAGTACGAAAAGGATTTTAGCACGTTTCCTCTTTCTTTTCTCAACTGGAATCTAATATATCTATCAAATATCCTTTACATGTTCCATTAAGTACATTATGTCTAACATAAATTTTAAATAAAGAAAAACCACGATTTGGTGGTAATTCTCGAACACGATGTGGGTAGCGTCTTCCAAAACGCAAGCACCGTTTAGCTTCTCTTGTATAACATCGGAGTATCAATTTTTCAAAGGACATAATGAATACCGTTTTTGCAATGTCAACTCCTTTTTTAACAACCTGAACTGGACTACCTCCGTTAAATGAACTATTTTCTTGTGACTTTACCTTTTCCTTTGTTTCGTAATTTCCAACAAGCCGTTATAAACATTGATTTTTACTTTGGACTCTAGTTTCTTTATTAAAAGGTGTTATTATTACACCTTAGTTTTCTTTGGCAGTCTTATTTACAATTTGATTTTGTATCTCTTCTGCTGTCCTAAACTATCTTGCTTTTCTTTCAAATACATAACGTACAATTTGTATGTAAACATCATATACTGAATAAAAGTTAATACTACACTATACTACGCTTACTGCTACATTCTGTATTATTATAAAAGACCCAAAATCATCGTTTCACGATTAACCAAGTGATTGGGGAAATTAGCATTTCATTTCATCGAATCTACATATGCACACTAGAAACGAAGGATATAGTTGTTATTTCTAAAAATTGCAACAAACGTTGCTGAGGAAAACCGTGCAGAATTTACAAAGCGTAGGATAGAGACCAGCAAACATTGTACCGTCCGCCGAGTAACGGTAGAGCGCTGACCATGTCGGGCTGGTGCCGGCCATCTTTAATATAAATACTATAATAGGAATTTTTAAAAAATCCTTCTTTCGGATTAAGAAATGGAAGTTGTAAATCTATAGACGGTTCATGATGGTTGCAAAAATTCTAAATGTTATCGTGGCATGAAAAACTAAATATTGTTATTTTATTTAGGTCGAGATACCGATTATCTACTTATGTTCATGAGGGGTATGTCGATTGTCACAATTTAATTAGTTTACAAAAAACTTGTTAGTATAAATTTTTGCAAAAAGCTCTGTACGTAGCACGTTCTTCCATGAGATTCAACAGTAAAAATTACAACAGATTAGCACAAGAACATCTTTTGGTTACATCTTTATTGAAAAGTAATTCAAACAAACATAAAATTTAATGAAAATAAATATTGTCTTTACATATTAAAAAGTCATATTGCATTCCATCTTTTTGATTTTGATTATAGTTCTTGACTCTCGTCATAATAAGATAGCAGATCTTGGCATAACAAACAATACTTTTTCTTTACATACTTCAGGCGAATCCAAAGATTTTACATTCTTTTATCTCCGATACATTTCTTAGATTTGACTGCAGGGCCGGCTGAAAGTTTTGCGGGGCCCAGTATAGCAAAGTTTTGTAGGGCCCAGGGCAGCAAAATTTTGTGGGGCTCTTAAAATAAAAAAAGAAGAAACACTGCTTTTTCTGACATAGTCTAATTTGTCTATTTTAAATGTTTAGAAAAAATTAAACATTTTATTTGTTCTGAACATATCGATACAAAGAATTAATTGTTTTTTCTCTCAAGGCGCGGGGCTCCAGCATGCCCGGAGACCTGGGCAGTTGCACCGCAAACCCGGCTCTTCAGCCGGCCCTGTTCGACTGTGTTTGTTTCAATTCGTATAGTTAGGATTGTTACGAGATTTTATGTTCTTCAGACCTTTTTAAAGAGTGTTATAATGTTTCTTTGAATATACAATATCCGAATTCCTCCATGCAAATTCATTTCATTGTCTGAATGGTGCTGTTTTACTAAGTGAATTTTTGCATTAATTCTGTATGCTTGGTAAATCTCTAATTTCACGTTACACCTTTAATTCTAAAATCCTCAAAAGAATAAAAAGCTGATATAAAGGAATTTCTTAATTACTATAATCAGTTTTATTGCGTAAATAAAATGGCTCAAAAAAAGTAGAATGTATTAAATTCTAGATCATCTAAGAACGGGTTAATTTTTAAAGTTGTAAAATTATTCATCCCTGAATAAACAATAATTAAGAAAATTCAGATCTGGCAACACTGCATCCTTATTACAAAATATGAAATCCACGCATAGTGGCCAAGCTACAACTTAACTTACAAAATACAATTATGTCAACAAAAGCAACATGCCGGTTTAACTGCAAATCATATTTAAAGATCTTGAGCCTAACATAAAACAAAGTCGATCAAGAAACTACGATGATATAAGGATTGCAGGTGTAGTATCTGCATAAAAAAAGAATCACCTTAAACTTAATTACTCAGACAATCCAGGTTTATGTACTTACCAATTCTATGTAAACGGTAATTCAGTAGGTAAGAAACGTGTTTAGGTAAATGGGGGAATTGTTATACTGTTATTTTGAATCATAAGTAGACTCTTATTTCTAAAGAAACTTTTATACGTACCTTGAGATTTAGAAAATTAGCTAATTATGAAGTTTAGTATTACAAACGTCTTTAGAAACTAATCAAGATTATAATTTTTGTTTTTTGCTATTTAAAAGATTCTGAATAATAAAACTCAGAGCAGTACTGCTCTTCAACAGTAGTTATATCTTGCTAATTTCCGATATTATTACAGCCGCTCTTTTCCTTCCTTTATTTCTTATCAATTAAGCTTAACACCATACACTGCAAAAACTTCTTCGTAGTGCATAAGCAGGTAAATATTGTGAAGAAAAATAATGGAGAAGCGCTATTGCCAGATTGCAGATTTTAATAGATGACGAAAATTTAATACTATGTTGTAAAGTCTCTTTTTTAAAAGTAGAAAGAGTGCAAACTCTAGATATACATGCTATATCATTATATGTCAGGAATCATCACCGTGTTCCGATTTTGCACCATTTCATTTATACCCTTATATTATTTTTTATGCTGCCTTCTTACAAAAAAAAGTTGACAGCCGCTACTGAAAAAGCCAATCTTACTTATTTTAAAATAACTGGCATTTATACAAACGCCTTTTGTATATAAAATTATATCAGTCTGGAAAATCGATATTTAGATGTACAGAAGCAGAAGATTTGGGAACATTCACAAACATTCTTTTTTGTATAAATAGTGTGGGATTTACCGCCCGAGTTAAATGAGATTATCTAAACAAGAAAAGCTTCTAATCCTTCTGCTTCATAATAGACCTTTTTATGTAATTTTATTAGTGGCTGTATACATTCCATTCAAATGAAAAATTGAATTAGAAAATCTTTTCTACAGAAGTTTCGTTTTGAAATTATAGCCTACAAAGGGAAGATTTTTCGTTCAGGTACGTAATATCCTTTTTATTCGTATATTTGTATATCGAATATCGAATATCAAATTACAGATTTCTTTTGATTATTTTCCTCGTGCTTGGGTAACCTATGAAATTGCAAAATTAGATTTTATCCAATTCTCCACGTATTACACAATTATTTACGATATTTCGTACAAATAAAGCACAGGACCGCCAAAGCATCAGGCTATTATTAAGTAATTTTTTATAAACTTTTGATCTTTTCTTATTTCTTGCATCTGAAATACAATGCTAGAAGTAGCATATTTAAAAGCATCTTTGTTTAAAACGACTACTGAAAGTGAGAATCAAACATGCAAAACAGTCATGCACATGTTAGAATTAATATGCTGATTTCCTGTAAGATGTTCCTGTCAATGAATATAAAATATGGTCTTTTAAAATTACGACAAATTATGATCTGGTTTTAATTTGAAACTTGAGAATTTTGATTGAAATAAATTCTTCTAGGAAAACTAAATCAAAATTAGAAGGTGCCTTCAGAATTATTTAACAACTGATCGACATGTGGCTGCCCAAAGATTCTTATTTTCTAATTTCTAAGTGAAACCAAGATTTAGAAAAATTTCGAAAACAGATGAATGTGACCATGATCTGCTTACTCACCATACAGTATTTTAAAGAATATGAATGTTTATTTTTTAGCAACAGCAAACAATAAAGCTAATTGGTTTCGAACTAATGAAATAAATTGAATTATATTAATAAAAATCTTTTTAAAGGCATGCTAGCTCTAGACCAAGTTAACACTTCTGTGAAAATTAGGCCAAATCAGAAACGTAGTATACTGAAAATTATTAATATTTAAAATTACAACTAAAATCTTCAAAAATTTCAATTTCTTTCAACGTTTTAGGTTTTTATGACAATAAATTATAACTATCAATGGATAAAGAACGGTGTTCTAATAAGATAATAAGTAAGCGAGGTATGACTGCTCAAAATAGTGACCTAAATTTTTAGAAATGTTTCTGTTTCTGTTACATGACAGAACTGTAACAGTGCTGTAATTACAATATTACATTTAACATATGTCTCAGAGTTTATGTAATTGACACATAAATGGTATGAGTTTGTGTTTACTGGGTATTAAACAGTACGAAGTGCAGCTTTATTAAACTTTTAAAAGTTAGAATTTTAATATGTATGTAATGATACTAAAATATAATGTAAATGAATTCGATACTAAATTAATAGATTTGTTAAGCTATTGTACGTATTTAAGAATAACAATACAAATAATTGTAGCGTTTGAAAAAGAAGCACCCTGCTTGCTTCTGTGATATGGTATTTATCATGTAGTCCTAATGTCCTAATCTTAAGTTAGATAAATATGGAGTTTTAATATTAATACAATGTCATCGTAAGAAATTAAATCTTTTAGATACATATTTATTAATAATGCTATAGTTACAAGAGTGGTTGTTGCAAATAAATGTTTAATAAATAAACACATACATTTTTTTTCCACTTTGCAAATTTAATTTGATAATTGTTTGTCGAATATACTAAAACACAGTGTCGGGTGTAATCAACTGCATTTTGAAGTTTATTTTGAATATGCACCAGAAAGTGTTTAAAGAACTAGAGATGCTACTAATTTAAGAGGTTCATATCCACTAATATTTTACTTTAATGTTAATAAAAATTGGATAGAATTGAAGCAGCAAGCAGCAAAAGAAATGGAAGATGAAGAAAGAAAAACAGCAATATTTGTAAATTTGTTTGGAAACCAAGACAGTTTACAATAAATTTAAAAATTTGTTTAATTTGCTTGATTCGTTAAAATTAAATGTACCAATTCAAACTAATATGATGTATAATGAAGGGCAGTTCATAGATGATTTTGTAACAGACTTGACAGAAGGAAGCTGCTCTTTGTTTTATTTAACGGTTATTTGTATTAGTTCTAGACATTCCGTTGCTTAGAACTTTAAGGGTATTCAACCCACACTGTAATTTAATATTTTATTTTGTTTTGCGATACAAAGTTCTGAAATGTTTTGATACAAATTCCCTTTCGAGTTCAATTATTATCTTTTATAGAATTTGATTTATAGAACTGTGATTAAACAAATTAAATTTATCACTTTTGGAAGTAGTGTTGGATGATTTCGATTGCTATACGAGTATTTGTGCTATATTGCTAGTTTCGCGTATTTTATACTCTTAACTATCAGTGCATTCTATTTTCCCAACTAAAATATTTATTCTGTTACTTCATTATATTTGCCTGTTAAAGATTCACCAAGGTAGCCCCTATACGATGTGTTTTACTTGCTAGGATAAGGAATTGTTTTGTTTAATACCAGTTTAGGTTAATCAGGTAGTAAGTACGGTCAGTTTCATTGTGACATTTGATGTAAAACTACCCGAGACTGATAGTTACCAAAGCGGATGATGTTAACATACAGGTGTACTTTCTATTAAAGCAAAAATGATAAAGTTCACTACCCTCTTTGAAGTAGCTATGGTGTGTAAGCTCCTACAAGGAGTTTTGACTTGAAAAAATCTGGTGACACTTTTGATGTTTTATTGTTGAGTAAATAAGGTAACTTGACGTTGCATAAACACGTTTTGACCAAATCATTTTAGGCAATGTTGTACTGAAGGGTATACATGGGTATATGTCGTATACTTATAAAGATAAAACTTAAGAAGCGTAATTGAGCCTGTTATAGTTTCCTAAACTTTGAATTTCTGACAAAAACTATTTACTGACGCCACCTGGCAGCTTAAGAGTTACTTGTTGATTTCACAAATGAATACATTGAATGATTGTTTTTTCTTTTTTAAGAAAAAGAACCTATGCATCAACATTTTTTAAAGCCACTATTCGTTCCGCATTTGGCAGGATTGTTCCCGTTTTAAGATTGGTCATCCCGCAAACCAACATCCTCTGAGCAGGACCGTTAAGGCCTCCAGGGAGGAGCCCCGCCGTGTCCGGTTAGGAGAACTTCCGAAAGCTGATCCGTGATGGTGTTGCTACGCCGCGCCGCTACAACTCTGCCTTAACACAGATAATGCGTACACCCAAGACATAATTTAGCAATACAACACTGATTTTAGGATAATTTGGCATTTTAATTACTTAACTAAAGACCATTGAACCCAGTAAATTTTCTCAAAGCATCGAAGTTTGTTAATTACCAATAACTGACTTAATTTTTGTGCATCTTTTTTGGGCCTGTTCTTATTTTGATTTCTATTTCCACATTGTGACCTTTGGTTCGATACAAAATTCCATTCATTTTAATCAAAAGAACTAGGTTTTGATTTAGCGAATAACCGTGACCATTTCCACTGTATAAAAGCGACGGACGCCGTGGTACAAGTGACCTTGATCACCTTTTTGTTCGGTAGCTTAGGAGCTCAAAAGTATCGTAACAACTCTTCGGAAGGAGAATCTTATAAAAGCGAAAGGATAAACATAAAGCTAACAATGCAGCAAATCTGATAAGAAGGAGTAGAGTTACTTGTAATGATATTTTTGGTCATTTTACACGAAACCACTTTGTATTCTATCTTTTGCATGATTTACGAGCATAGATCTCTGTCGATGGGTAGCATAATGAGGTTCGGTAGTTCAGTCAATCAGTAGAAGTATATTGCGTACGTGTAGGGCTAGATAGGAATTTTGCAGCTAGGACGATGTCAGAAAAAAAAGAAGAAAACGAATTGCGAAAAGGTGGAAATAGAAAGGGATGCAGGTGTGTTTTATCGTCGTTGTGAGGGGTAAATTCTTTTCTGAACAAAAAATAGTGGGAATGGGCTTGAAGATGTACCGAAATAAAGTGTTGTAAAGATGTAATGAGTCGACAGTTTGTTGGACTAAAGTCATTTCAGCCTAAATTAATCTCACTGCGTTGTTTTGAGGAAGATATGCTTCTTCAAGGTTCGTAACTTCTGTACAGATCTAGTTTTCGAAAAGATATTTATTTTTTAATTTATTTATTAAGTATACAGGAATGTATACAAATATAACCCAAAATAACACTTGCAGAATTAACGATTTAAAAAAAGATATTCAAGGAATTAAAGATCATATAGACATCAATAATCTAAAAGTGTTAGTTATCGTAAATCTATGTTCTCTGTGTTTGCCGAGTGTAAGACCTGATTGGGGTATTCCCCTAAAGTCCCGTTGATACACAATTGCATCATGTTAAGATTTCGGGAAAAGTCCCTAGCTAAAGATGTCGTAAAAGCAAGTTTCGACTACATGTACTAGATTCGCAGAATCAGAGTGGTTTACTACCTCATGTGATTTGTTCAAAACTTGTTTTCTTATGTTGTGTTTGATGATCTCATTTGCATTAAACTTCACTGTGTAAAATTAAGACGCTCTGTTAATATTAACTAAATTGGGGTCAATGATTTGATCGGAAAAGTCAAGAATTCGTAGTTGGTTTGCTTACTGATGATTTCAAATGTGATTTATTGTTTGAGGAAAAAAAATATGGAACTAATGTATTATTGTAAATAAACATTATTAAAAGTACTTTTTTTTATATTTAGATCAGGACTTAGGATATTTCATAGTTAGTCGGTTCATTTTTCAAAAATTATCCCGAGTTAGCGATAGGAATTAAATACAGTTGACAATCGATAGCATTATTTAGGTGAGGCTACCTAATAAAATTTATCGATTGTTCTTAAACTGTTCCTGGAGTACCCAAATAAGACTTTTTTTGAGTTTAATAATATTTTGATTGTCCTTTGTCATTTCATTTAACCTGGTTATTATTTATAGACGAAGTTTTGTTTGTTGTTAATCGTTTATGCTTAGGATTTGTTAACTTGACTCGATATATTTATGCACTTAATATCGTGGTATGAAATTGGAGTTTGATTATTTTTTAATATCCTTTTTTGTGTGTATTTATGTAAAGTTAAGCATAAGTATTACGTTTGTGTTACCGACTTTAAAGAATAGTGTGCCCCTTGAAACAATAATCAGGTTGAATCTACAGTGGCATCCTGCCTTATTTTGAATATGTGAGATTAAGAGCGGGTAAGTAATATCGTCGAACCTCCTGTCTCCACTGACGTCTAGCCTGGGTATCAGTAGATATTTTGAATAATCTTGCTGATTATTAGACCTGTGTCGTAACGATCGTTTGAGACCGTAACATACTACCTGGAAATAATGAGGCTGTTTAACAAGAAAAGTCAGATGAACTTAAATTAAATAATGAAAACGAAAAAGAATGATAAATAGCAAAAAATTACTAAAGAATATTTGAAAAAATGCAATCCTTACTGTTAATGAAATTGTTCAAAAAAAACCGTAGGGTCTTAACTTTTCACGGTGAACAAAATCTTTATCTTCGAGAATATATGCAATTGGAGAGTTTAAAGCGTGATTCTCCTTGAAAGAAATCTTTTTCGCGCGTGTAACACTATTTTACAATATGTTGTAAGAACATCAGAGAAGACCATAACAGTCTGTCAGTCAGAATTCTTGGCTGCACATGACATAGAATGGTTAAGACCCTAAAAACATAGAGTATTCGTTACATTCCGATGAAACCTAAAAGATGGTGATTGAATTGAATTTTTTTGGGTTTTTTGTTACAAACTTTTTCTAATTTTAATTTATTCACTTCAAACAAAATATAGTATTTCACTTAACGAAAACATAATTGGTAATTTAAACAATATTACTTAATAGGATTTGATAACGTACAATAGAACAATTAATAATTAAGCAAGAAAAATAAATATAAAGTGGTTTATAAGTAGGTAAGTTATAAAAAAGAAACGTTTATCTTTAATACTGATAAATATTTTTTTTCTATAAAGAGCTATACCTAACTAACTAACTTTTGCTATATTACTAGATTCCGAAATTATGTAAGCGAGAGATAAAAATATCCAATTCATATGCAATTTTATTAAAAAATCTTGGCATGCAAGAACTAAAGCCGTAAGACCTACGTTGGTTCTAGAACAGGCGTAACGAAAGGAAAGATTGTATTTTCGCACATCAGGCACTTTAATGCTGATTTTTGACAATAAAAAGGGCACATTTTCAAAAGAACATCTTATCAGAAAATGGGAAAGTGGCACCTGAGAACAACGCCATTCTGAAAGAGCTTTACACTGACTTGTTGCTATACAATATAATTTTCCAGAACCAGCAACAAACTTTCCAACTAAATATTTCTCACAACTTACACTTTCTGACTATTGTTAGGCACGTATTGGACCCTTTATTGTAGACACCTACAACGACATTCAAACAGAATGAATTACGTGTATTGGTACCTAGAATAAAAGTTAGATTGCATTAGTGATTGAACTCGCAATGTTCCGTTTGATTTTAGACCTTAATCAACCCTTGTATGGTATAAGAAACTATTTTTTATGCAGCAGCAACAAAGAATAAATGCTGCGTGATGCCATTATTCATTTTGACATTTTTAAATTATATTACGTTGCACTACATGACTAAACATAATGTATTTTGATGAAGATATTGTTAATTACGTTATAAATTGTATTCATAACAAATACAGCAAAGCTAATTCATCTTATTTTTTTAAAAGCGTTCGCTTTAGCCACTTTTTCATTCTTTTCTGTGGTTGGAAAGTAAATGTCCACACCGTAAAAACTGGAATCTTCGTTTTACGCCGGGTAACGGTAAAGAATGAGTGCGTCGCATTCCTAATGAGAAACGATACTATAATAAAGTCTATGGGGAAATCAGAAAGCCATAACGAGGTCTGGAACAAACAAGTTATACGGTTTTCCTTCACTTTCTCAGATTTGGATCAATCTAAGTGTCGTTTTCTGTTACTTCATTGTGCTGTAAAAAACGAATTAACATCACAAAGCTGAACACAGATAAGAAAAGACGTGTAATGCCTTAAACAAGTTATTTTAGAAAATAACCTCCGTACGATGGTCTTCCGTTACTGGCTACCGTTCAGTTTGGGAAAATTATTTTTGGTTAGGTAATGACCTGTAAAAAAGATTCGGTAAAATTGTTTCCAACAAAACACAACAAATGCCTAACAAATTGCTTCGCTGTAATAAAGGAAAATTGGTCAAATTTAATTAAAAAGAGAAAGTAACTACATAAAGACTAAACAACATTTAAATGAATCGATATGAAATTAACAATTCTCTTTGTAACAAGGGATTTATCCTTAAAAGCGGAAAATACTTTGGAATTTAACTTTTAATTTCGCATTTCCATGTTGTTTCGCAGTTATCTAACATAGTTTGCAAACGCGCCCTATAAAATTCATTTCATTACAGCTGACGAGACTTTTTCAATTTAACTACATTTCTAAGAGAATTTCATCTTTTACGCGTTTCACACGTCATATAATGGAAAGAAAGGTAACAAATTTTTTGCGTTTTATTAAATTTTTATTTTAGAAGTAAATAAGAAATGAGATTCTTTTGCTGTATTTGATAAACCATTGCAACTGAATTTCGAATTGAATTTTTTCAGGAACGTGAGAATTGTCTAAAACTGATATTTCCCTTTAAAATTAACAAAATGTGAGAATCTGAAAATTTGTATTCGTCAGAATTTAAAGTAAATGTGAAAATCAATAACAAGCAAACCAGAAAATTACGAGGAATTTTCTCGCAAAATCAGGATAAAAGAAAGAAATTTAATAACCCATGTTATACCTATCCGCCGATTAAGTATTTGTTGGCGGCAGCGTTTGTGCTAATTGCACTAACAATGAACGGAAGGGACGTGTAGGCGGCTACAAAAATTGGCAACAGTGAATGACAGCGTCCTGATTTCAGAAACGTGTTTTGGAATTTTTACTAAACTTGCCTTTAGTTTCCAGCAAGCAAATAAACATAGCATGCTTGAAATTCTTCGTCATAAAATAGAAAATTAGAGTCTGAATATCCATTTTGTAAAATACATTAAGATTCACTTTTAACGTTTAACATCACATAAGGGTTAGCCAAAAGTCTGTAAACAGCCTTATTGTAGTAATACCGATAGAATTAGCGGAATAATAACCCTTGGGTGGAGGGATATATTAGACTATCTTATCTACATTCTGACAGGAAGTAATTTAATTTAATTATCCAGTTCCGCGTAATTGATATCAACTTTTAATTTTCAAATGGCACCCTAGTATTTTGATGACATTTTCTAAATCTGCATAAAATTCTTAATACGTCAGTGAAGAAAAAAATTAAATAAAATAATTCGCTTCGCTATAATAAATTAATAAAGTTTGCAGTTTTAATGTTTGCATTCCGGCTTCGAGTGCGAAGCGAGGCAGTCGACCCGGTCTGCAGCGCGAGCGGTGACGCATCGGTGACGAAGAGTACGGGCTCAACCACAAACGCGGTAGTTGGGGAGCTACCGCCAACCCACCCTCCAGAGTCTGTGTTTGGGGGGGGCACAGGCCTGGCCCACATCCACCACCAACGGGGCGACTCGAGGTCGCATCGCTGCATCAACCCAACCGACCGTCGGTCTCCAAGAATTGAGGGAGCTTGAAGATCGCGACCGCCACAACCCAATCATACCCAAGATGCAGTAGATGGATCAACGGCCGCTCCACCACCAACCGGCGTCTGCGTAGGGGTGCGCAGGCCCGGCCATCATCACCACACATCTCAGCCTCACCCGATCGGCCCGGGTAGCTACCGGGCCGTGATTACCAAATCCATTCCTACCCAAACCCTCGAGCCCGGGGCTCCTCGAGGTACCTACTCCACGACGCCCGGAAATTCTTCGTCAATCCGTCACGCTTCCCGCCAAATCCATTCCCGCCAAACTATTCCCGCCTAACATTTCCCGCCAATAATCACCACATCCATTCCAACCACCACACTGTTCTCACTGGGTTTTCCGTGGTTTCCCCAGTGGTTAAGGCAAATGCCGGAACAGTTTTGCACTTCCACGGCACACTACCTACACCTAGACACCACACATCACTACACCAACATATACACACTCTCACACTTCTCATTACACAATTCCAACACCGTTCTGAAAAGAACCGTCGCGTTGAACTCCTCGTCGTCTCTGTGTGACGGCTCGCTGGCCGTCCTTGGGTACTCCATCCAACCTGGGTCATCGGCAACACCACCGGCGGGGATTATGGAGAACCTGCTTCCGGCCTGCTCCACCGTCGCCACCAGCCATCACCTCGTGGACCGGCCCGCGGGCTGCTTGGTATGTGACATGACATGACTACGACTACCACCAACTTCCGACGCGCCGCTCCGTCGACGTTCCTATCCACCAACATTCCTCATTCTCCAGCCATAGAGAGATTAAATTCTCTAAATGGCAGCTACCTACGGTGGCATTTTTCGTTGATCCTGTCCCTGTTTTAATGTATTTCAGGTAATTGGGCTCCGTCTAGCTGCATGCTATAGTTGTCCTGTTAATAAGCAGAGCCATTATGATACTAGGCTGACGGTCGTTGCTAATAACCCGTATTTCCCCACATCTTAAGTGTTGTATTCCTGTGCACCAGCTTCCCACCTATAGGATGCAGCCAGATGATGTAGGTGGAGCACAAATACGTGAAATACACTAAAACTGAAAACTTTATTAATTTATTATAACGAAGCGAATTTTTTTATTTATTTTTTTTCTTTACTGTTGTATCTAGAATTTTATGCAGATTTAGAAAATGTCTTCAAAATACTAAGATGCCATTTAAAATTAAAAGTTGATATCAATTACGCGGAACTAGATAATTGAATTAATCTTTTTTTCCTGTCTGAATGTAGATAAGATAGTCTAATATACCCTCCCAAGGTTATTATTCCGCTTATTCTATCGGTATTGCTACAATAAGACTGTTTCTAGACTTTTGGCTAACCTTGTATAGTAGCCGATTCTAATCCGAACCCAAGCCGAACTGTGCAGTGTAGTACCATGTAGGACTGTCTTCACAGGGACAGAAAACCAAGCGTGAATTATTCTGTTTTATTTAGTTGTATCAAGTAATTCAAATTGGTCATTCTCAGTGGCCTCTGAAATTAATGCAGTAAAATGTTGAGAAATTTCACTTTCAAGATTTGAAGAATGAATAGATTAGAATAGTCTGGAGGAATAATATTCTCCTATACAAATTGTGTCGAGTTAATTAAGTTTTTGCTGATGTTATTTAATATGAATTTTAATTTTAATATTGTAGAGTGAAACAAATATTCATTTGTAGTGTGTATACTTACAATAAGTCTTTAAAGATGTCAGTACAAAAAAAAATTAATTGATCGTATTAAATTAATTTAATTTAATATTTTTGAATATGTACGACTGCATTTGTCATAATGCTACAGAATTTAATAGTTATGCTAATAGAAACTGCAGCTTTCGCTATTCGCCCAGGAAAGAATCCGTTAGCCTTAAAGGTAGAGATTGGACTGGATAACAGAATATGCGTGGGTTTGATGCCCACGCGAATTTTCTGATAAATGTATATGTTCGATATGTATAACTGGTAATTTACTTTGATTACTTTTAATATGTTTATATGTTCGGAGAGATGAAAATTTAATATTGAATTATTAACGAGGTTTACGGCAACGTGGATTAACTTTATTTTATTTTCTTCTTATATTTGTTTTAACGGGAATGAAAATTCCGTCAGTTAAATTCCGATTTGTTTAACAAGAAAATCTAACAGATTTTAAACATAAAAGGCAAAAAGTTGATCATGGGAGTTTAAGTAATAAAAATCCACTAAAACAGCACAATAGCAATTTCAAAATAACTTGAAAAATTAAAAATGTTAATGGGCTATAGGTTTAAAAGTTTTTGGTGCTTATGTCAAGAGTAATACTGCAATACTAATATTAGAAGACACTCCTTCAAAACTTAATATTTAAAGGCATCCCTGCCGCCAGCGCAGTGAGATATGGTTTACAATATTAAAGAAAATATGTTAGGAAAGCATTGCTAGTGATAATAAATCTGAAAATTAAAAATGACTTCAATAAAACTAAAGTTGTAGTTATTTTAAACAGAAATCAGTACATGCAGTTATGCAATATTAAACATAATAATTATACCTAGAAAGGAAGGTGGGAAATGAAAAGAAAACGAAGGAAGCGAGTAACCTTTTAGATGTGTTTTTTCCAGATTATTTAATTTAATTTACGATCACAAAATAAAAAATTAGCTTTAATTAGTGCAGTTAATTTGACAAGTTTTAATTAGTATAAACAAAAATCTAATTAGCAAAAGCATTAATTACAACAGTTGTCTATTATCACCTTGTGTCCCTTTTTATAATTCAATTTTAAATAGATAATTAATGGGCCTTTTAGAGAAAAAGGAAAGGGAACAAAAGAGGACATTTCTATAAATAAGTAATTTTGGTTAAATCGTCCTTTTCTAGGTCGTAGAATATGTGGTTCATTTGGTAGACCCTTCTTTTGTGTTACCCCTATACTGTATACATAAATGAGGACACGTATACTCGAATGTGAACATAAAACATGGATTCAAGAACCTGAATTTATCTTAATGTCCAAAAAACATATATTGCCCTGAAAATATGCCTTTTTTACGCATTTCAATACTCTCCCTACATGGTTTATGTAAGAATGTAATAATTTAAACTTAAAAGGAGCTTTGTGATGTGAATTTTAATATTTTCGCGTTTTAAACATCAGCCAATAAAAATACAACAAAAGAGCTTTTAGGTTCATATCGGATTTATGTACGAGGATTGCATGTTTCCAGTTCGTTAGCAACACTGAATGCGTATGTATTATAGTAAAGCAATAGTGTTACTACTATAAATTGTTTAAGTGGTACGTTTATCTATGAAAATACTACACATTCCGCACAACACAAGACACTATCAGTAACAGTTTCCTCTAGAATTCGTGTGATAATTTTACTCATTTATTCTGAAAATTGGACAAAAATACCTAACTAAATAAAACAAATAAATGTTCAGCCCTCTATTTCCTGACCAAATGGCTGTATCGATTTCTTTTGTTTTAAAAATTAAATACTCGAAATAGCTCGAAAAGCTCGAAATAGAAAATCTATTCTTCCAAATAGCAACCCGCGTTTCCTCATAAACAAAATAAGGAAAGCGTTGAGTAAATATAAATCTGTGAATACGAACAGTATTTAATGCAAAATGGAAAATATTTCTAGTATACCTACAGATAAAACAGAAAAAATAAAATGAGAAGATTGACAGTGACTTAGCGATAGGTCCCGCAAACTTCGTAATGCTGAAGGGTAATGAGTTCGGACTGGCTCACAAACATAATCAATTTAATTATTAAAAACGTGTATGAAATATGTATATGGACCCCAAAAGATTTTATTGCGATAGGGTCCATGGAAACTTCGCTATGTCACTAAAAACTAAATTTTGTTACTAGGTACGAATTTAGTGGTTGAATTGCAATTAAATCCAGGAAGCAAAGTTAACGTTGACAAATGGTTTTAGTTAAATTTGAAACTGCATTTATAATTTTATTCTTGAAACCTTTCGTTTTGTTTTCTTTAAACAAATGACATTGTTTAATAGAACTACGTCAACAAAATTGCACAGCTGCTTATCATTAAACCTTCACTCGGTTTACTTAATAATTTATTATAATATTAACAATAAATAGTAGTTGTTCCTGCTATAAGTACCAAAGCCAGCGCTTGGAATTTAATACCGATCATTTTAGCTAGACAAAGATGAAGTTATTTGAAAATTACCTGCTCAACAATAATTTTGACTTCAGATTTGGATTCTAAATCAAAACCTAAAGAAAAATAAGAGATACATATACTTTTAGTTTTTTGATATCACCTTAGGAATATGGTCAAAACGGCCGTCGAAAGACTTACCAATAATCGCCCAGAAGGAGGACGAGGCCTTCTTCATTTAAACAATCTTATATGGCAATAAATACACAACTTTAGACGATATATGGTGTGGACAAAGAATATACATCTTGGATTCAAATACCAGAAACCTAGATATGTTGGCCGAAAGATTACCAGCGCCGATAAAATTCAAATAATACCAAAACTAGTAATAGAGTAATACAGTTATTGACAACAAATGAAAAAATTTGTCAATCTCTGCAAGTAATTAATATTTTGATTAATGAAATTTATAAATCGGAAATTAGTTTTATTTGCCAATAAATACTCCTTAGCTTGTTACTACTCAGCTAATTATTTTTAATATAAAACAAGAATCTAACAGTGTAATATATACGTGCTCAAACAACCTTGGAATGCAGTATCAAAAACACAAGTCTCTTATGGTTAAAAGAAATTTGCCAATTTGTTAAGAAACCGATAGAGAAATCAAGTTCTCAAACGCCTCCGGAACCATCCAAAGAACCTCTCCCAGTAGAAGAAAAAAGATGAAAAGCACCCTCGGGACCTCGCTTAGTCAAAGATTACCCGGAACTTTCTATTGCTATCTGAACTCCGATAAGTCCTAAACGTTGATTGTCAAATTGCGAACCATGGAAAGAAGAAAAAAGCAACGAATTGCGGAAGAAGATGAAGATCCTCTGCGCTCGTGGCAAAGTACGTACACTCAAAAATTTCTAGACCAATATCATCAATAAATAGTAGTTGTTCCTGCCATAAGTACCAAAGCCAGCGCTTGGAATTTAATACTGATCATTTTAGCTAGACAAAGATGAAGTTATTTGAAAATTACCTGCACAACAATAATTTTGACTTCAGATTTGGATTCTGAATCAAAAACTAAAGAAAAATAAGAGATACGTATAGTTTTAGTTTTTTGTCTTCTGTTACGAAACGATAGAAACATTAACAAACCATCTGACGGTGTTAAATAGGATGTTCATTCGGATAAAATGGGTAGGAAACTTTCATCGAAATCATATTTAACGAAAGACATTTTAGGGTAAAAGGTACAACTACTATGGTACTGACGGATTCTATCAGCTTTTAACATATTATATAAGAATGATACGTACTGCAAATGCTGATAGACATGGTGATCCTGACTCCCAATATTACACTTAAAATACAGGCAAATTATAAAATCCGCCAAAGACGGTCTGCTTCGCAAACACAATAAGAAGCTAGGCGGGGAAATGTTGTCTTCCTTCAATTCAAAGTTGATAAATAACAACCACATAAATTAAGTGTACTGGGGTATGCCCTCAAAACTTACTAAACTGTTACGACTGCCGATTGCAGTGGGACATTCGAATATTCTACGCTACGCTAAAAATATTCTTAGAAGAACAAAAGAATTAAGTTAACATTCAAAAGTTTTACACGGATAGAATAAATTCCATTCTGGTGCGTAATACTAACAGATTAAGCGAATTGCAGCTGATTTTGAAAGCCCGCGAACGGTATCACTTGCTGACTCAACAAGACGCTGTCGACTTGATAAAACAAGAAAGAGTCAAGTACAAAGAAAATTATAATAAAGTAGTTACGCCTATGGTTTATGACTTGCAATCCAAAATAGAAGCCCGGTCTGCGTGCATTAAGCCAACAGACAAACTCAGTACTCAGATTCTGGTTATAATATTCAAAGTAAATGATTTAGACCCGCAACTAAAAAAATTAGTAAATAACAATAGAACAAAGATTAATGAGTAAAATGGAAGCGTTGGAAAATGCAGCATCCAAAACGGGAGATAGTAAAGGAGAATCACAGGCCGCTTGGAAAGAATATTCCTAGACATTCAGCAACCGTTCTCTGATTTGACGATCTTTGAGAAAAAGCCGTTACCGTATTTGGTTTCTACATACGATGTAATAAAGGATACAAGTATATCTTCCAGGTGATAAATACTTGTGGGGGAAACAGAACACACACACATACAGGGTGATCATTTTAAAACTTCCTATCCCGAATATCTTGAAAACCAAAAAAGATATCGAAATAAATCCAAGAGCATTTTCTTATACCCGGAGGGGGAGACTAAACTATGTACAAAGTTTTCGATTAAGATTCTACCCTTAAGCTCCAGCCACCCCCACTTTAAAATTTTAAATTGGATGATATGGCATGTGATACATCAAGTTAAAGGTCTTCAATACCAGAATGCAGTAGTGTTTAAAAAAATCAAATCGGCCGATTGGTTTTCAAAGAATTTTTATTTTAATAGCGGTACATTATTAAATTTATCGTAATAAATGCTCGAATTGCTCTCCATTGGTTGCTATCTTTACTCGTTCCTGAGATATTTCACTTAAAAAAAATAAGATAACTTCAATTCTGCTTAGATGGGACATCAGTGCAAAATTGCAAAATTTATGTGCAAGAATGTGATAGAACATCATGTTGCACTTTACAATGGTACTTAATATTTAATAATGTAAATAATGGTCTTGTTTAAAATGTAAGAAGTTAATGAACCAGTAGTCTTATTTCATTGGTTATAATTAGTAAAGCTAATGTGGTTGTGCAGTTTCTATACAGCTTGCTTTTTACACTTGTTGAATAAATAATACAGCAAAGAAAACTAATGACGAAAAGGCGCTTGCGGATAGAAAACACTGCCAAGATTTCTCTGGTTTCTCTTTAATATGGTATATCTAAGTCAGTTGTGACCAACAAATACTTCCAAATTTCAACTTTAGATTCCTGCGTTCCTTTAGAGCGCAAGTAGCATTAGTTGGTTAACGTAGAACAAGAACTTACGGCACAGAATTGCCATCAGTTCAACAGGTGACAGATTGATTACAAGTTTTGCATTGTAAAAAGTTTCAGGGCTGCAACATCGTTAGTACAGCTTTACACATACATGCTAAATTTACTCTGACTCCAATTATTGTGGGAATCACTTTAGAAACAGTATAGGGTAAGAATGGGAGAGAATAATACTGTATGAGACGGTGAACGGCTATAATTCTTAAAGCATGCAACAAATGGCGCAACGAACATGGTCAAACTATTATTTAGTTTACAGTGCCATATTGTATAGCTGCTCTATATCAATATAAATGTACAGTAATAGGTTCAAATAAATTACAAATTAAAGTTTATGACAGGGTGCTATTTTTTCGATAGGATGCTTGTAATGTGTTTACCAAAATTTGTCGTTTTAATGATGTGTAATAGTTTAATGTTTGTATCTAAAGGCATACTCTAACCTAAAAACGTTTTGATTTGTGCATGCAGTGTCACCTTAGGAATATACGTTGTTCAGGCAATGTTTGAAAATTTTTCGTGGACGGTGGTCACTCGCATATTACACTTACTGTACTAATGTATCCAGCTACACAGCAGGTACTGCTTCAATTTGACTTCATCCAACATAGTAAGGCGGAGTAATTTGTGAAGTTAGGTTTTATTTGGAATTTTAATTAACTAATTGCTTTAATTGTAAGATACAGTGCACTCACATCTAGCAGTTACTGTACATAGTAATAATAATAATCGTCTTTATTAGAAAAAAAAACAAGCTACTTAATACATGTAGAAAATTCATATACATTATAAATTAATAGTATATCTGCAGCCTCCTGTCGAGATCTAGCCGTTGGCTAATCTATTTAACCAAGAGACTACACAAAACATATAAATGTAACACATATGCATAGCATATATATGAACAATTATTTTAATTAGCTTTGATTTAGATAGTTAGTTATAAGCATGGTGGCTATTGCAAACTCAGAAAGTAATTTTTCAAGGACCTTTCAAATCTATCTATATCAAGGTTTTTTATGTAAGAGGGAGTCAAGTTATGTACTAAGACAACATTACAATTAAAATAATCATAATAATAATAATAATAACGACGAACGTTTTACAAGTATCAAAATAAATATCATAATTCACAAATAATCTATTTGCTGTAAATAGATCCACATTAGAAGGAGTAGTACTAGTTGGTACTAAGAACAAAAGGATCTTATTCGAGTGTCTTAGTCCCATATTCGGTCCCTTGAGTCTAATAATCTCTAGTAACTGAGGAGCATCAATGTGATTATTCAATAATTTGTAAACAAACAAACCCATAGTTATCTCTCTTCTTTTTGCTAATGTTATTACGTACTACACTACGGTTATGACTTTCCTCTATCAGCTGCAGTTGGTTCAAATAAGAAATTTTAATAGGGCGTTTTGGGTAGTATTGTTGTGGTATTGTACCTTTATTACGAATATTTGTAGAGTGAACTTACGACCTAATGACCAATCTATCGGAAAGATTAGCAAATGGCTGCATGGAAGTTAACAGTACATGTGTATGTGAACCTAACTGGTATTTCCAACGATTTTCCATTCTCACCCATTTGAGCTTGCTGATGCTATTACATACATGATCGTATTTCCGTAAATTACAGATGAATCGACTACGCCAGTTTTGAGCCTTCTGTATGCGATTTTTATCATACATGTCTAGGCAAGGACTATAAATAAAACTGCAATAATTAAAGTACAATATAGCTAAAGATTCTGTAAGCATTTTCTTTTGGGTAAAGTTTCAGATATCACGGTTTGCGTATAGTAATTTTAATGAGAATCAGGCTTTATATAATACCCACATCTCTTACAGAGTCGACTACTGGTAAAAGTTCGTTATTTATGTTTGTGTTGCGATTTAAATCTGGCGCTGTAATATTTTTTTTTTTTTGTTACCAAACAATAATAGTTTTGATTTACTTGTGTTAAATTTCAGATTATGTTGCATTCAAGGATGTTTAATAAGAGTAACATCACTGTTGATGTCTTCGTAAGCTTGAGTTGTATTAGAAAAGTTAATGATTTATATATTTTCGTGTCGTCAGTATACGCCTGAACATTACAATGCTTGAAGGATTTTAGAACATCTGAAGTATACATAACAAATAATACAAGCCCTAAAATAGATCCTTAAGAAACACCGGGTGTTATTAAATATGATTGTAACAGTTCGTTAATTTTAATTATCAAACTGCTGTCGGATACATAGGACTTTATTAAGTTGACCGCAGTACTCATGAACCTATGGTACTGAAGTTTTGCACACAGAATATTATGACTTATTATATCAAAAGCTTTAGAGAAATCGAGCAGTACAAGAACGGTTATCATGTTCCCATCGGTTGCGCTTATAATGTCATCCGTGACAGCCCTTCCTAAAACCGGATTGACATACCGATAGCATATTGTTGTGAGAAAAGGCATATATTTTGTTTTTATAGTATCTTTTCGGAAGTTTTATAGATGCACGGTAAAATGCTAATTATTCTTAAGTCAGAGTAACCACTTGGGTTAGAAACTTTAAGTAGTGGAAGACCAATAGCCTCCTTCCACTCTGACGGAAAATGACTGAACTCTATGTAATAATTGATAATGTGAGTAATATATTTATCGATAAAAAGACTGCAGTATTTTAGCGTTATGACCGTGATACTATCTAAACTAAGAACATTAGATTGAGGTAAAAGAGAAATCAAGAATCTGATTGCTGAAGTGCCGATTATTTTAATAATACTGTATTTGTGTGTAGCAGTCGGAAGTTGAAGATTGAACAAAAGAGCTAACATCATTTACGATAAAGTTAGGGTTAGCTAAATTACTTGACACAGTACGTTGCTGCAAAAAACGTATATTTAAGTCAGATAAGGCAGACCACATTTTACGCGAATTATTTTCCGTTGCAAGTGAATTAGGATAAGCCCGTTTTCACGACAAATAGAGGATACCATAAAATTTCGAAGTTCTTTACACCGATTGTATTTTCTCAATACACTGTTACGATCCTTCATGAGTTCCTTTAAATTATCTGTTAGCCAAAGGACCCTAGGCTTAGTGACCCGTATCTCCTTAACAGGAGCATGTTTATCAAAAACAGCTAATAATAAAGTCCATGAAAATGGAGATTTTATTATCAATATCATTTTCACGAATCATTTGATGACATCGCAGACTGTAGATCTGATAAAAAAAGATTGTATGTAACTAAAGTTCCGAAAGCATCTAAATTTGGCAATTTTAAGTTTAAACTTATTTGTCTCTCTCTTTAAATCACAGCAAACGGTTCTATGATCAGAAATCCCATTAGTCTCGATTGTAGATAAATTACTGATAACTAAATTACTGCTAACAAAAATGGGGTCTATAAGGGTACTGGTCGTATTAGTTATTCGAGTGGGTTTGTTTAGTATTTGTGTTAGATCGAATGAATTAAAGCATGTATTTACTAGATTGTCAACATCACAAAAATTTATATCGCCCAGACAAATAAAATTGTCAACATCAGTCTAAATTCCAAAAACAGAATGATTATGACGTCATATTACTAGTATGTCACGACATCCCCCATACAGGTAGAGGCGAGATAATAATAAAAAAAAATCTTTAAATCTAGATTTTGGCTTATTGTCAAAAGATTCTTTAAGTTTATTCACTGGAATATATAGTTTATGTAATACAAAATAGTTTGTAGTATTTTTTATATCGAATAAAGTTTCATTTGGGCATTTATAAAGATTAGAAAATTTATTCACCATTGCTTCCTAGTTTACCCTAAGTTAAGTTAGCAACAAAAGCAAGGCAAGAGATGTGTGCAAAATCAGTAATTTGAATTTTGAATAGTAATGCAAAATTTAAAAAAAAATCTATTTAAACGTCTAAAAACATAGAGGGGGAAATTCATAGTTTGGCATAACTTAAGGATATGGGGTATAATTAAGAAAATAAAGTAATTTTAAGAAAAGCCACTGACAGTTCCAAAAGTGAAATAATAACATCATGCATATAAACAATGCAAGTAGATTTTGAACAGACTTCAAAACTACTATTTATTTAGAGATAAGATCATATAAAGAAGAAAGAGTGTAAAAGTTCAGAAAACAGCATTATAAAGGGTTTTCCAATAAGAGGTGTTATTTTGAATAGCCCGCTATTTCGGTAGATGTCACTTTTGAAGCTATCATTTTTTGACATTTGACAAGTAGAAACTACGCCATTAATAAATATATACACGCTTCGACAACGCATTGAAATTATTAAAATTCACTATAAAAATGGTGAAAATTTGGCAGAGACGGTTCGTAAAACTCGAACATTTTTGGGTCACCGTGAAGCACCTTGTCGAACCGCAATACAGAAATTGGTGAAAAAATTCGAGCTCTTGGGACAAGTTAGTGATGTGAAGAATAAAACCCGTGCACGTCGCTCAAGAACAGCCGAGAATATTGCTGTTGTAGCCGAAAGTGTTAAAGAAAACCCAGGTTTGTCCATTCCTCGTCGTTCTTTGGAATTAGCCATTCCACAAACGTCATTACACCGTATTTTGCATAAAGATTTGGGTCTTAAGGCTTATAAAGTCCAGTTAACACAAGAACTCAAGCCGGCCGATCATCAACAACGTCGTGTCTTTGCTGATTGGGTCGTTGAAATGCATGAAAATGATCCAGAATTCCATCGAAAAATCATCTTGAGTGATGAGGCCCATTTCCACCTCGGTGGCTTCGTCAACAAGCAAAATTGTCGGATCTGGGGCTCAGAAAATCCAAGAGTTATTGTTGAAAAGTCTCTCTATCCTCAACGTGTGACTGTTTGGTGCGGTTTATGGTCCGGCGGAGTCATTGGACCTTACTTTTTCGAAAATGAGGCTGGAGCAACAGTTACGGTGACTGGATTGCGCTATCGAGAGATGATTAACGATTTTTTATGGCCGGAATTGGATGGTATTGATCTGGACAACGTTTACTTTCAACAAGACGGCGCTACGTGCCACACAAGCAACGAAACCATTGATCTTTTACGGAAAAAGTTTCCGGACCGTGTTATCTCTCGAAGAGGTGATCACAATTGGCCACCGAGATCTTGTGATTTAACACCTTGCGACTTCTTTCTTTGGGGCCACGTGAAAGAGAAGGTCTACGCCAACAGCCCAGCGTCGATTCAAGACCTCAAAGATGGAATTCGTGAGGCTATCGAGGACATAGGGCAGCCACTTTGCGATTTGGTTATGGAAAATTTCATGAAAAGGATATTGTCCTGTAAGAGTGGTCGTGGTGGTCATTTGCCTGATGTTATTTTCCACTATTAACGGCATACCTTCCTCTTTATAATGAAATAAACATCCGATCATTTATATTAAAAAATGGCACTTTTCTTTGAATATCAAAATAACACCTCTTATTGGAAAACCCTTTATATACAAAATTCTGCCCCAAGGAAGAAATATTAAGTACTAATTATAAAAACACGAAAATATTATAGAAATAAAACAATCTCAATTTAAAGATGAATTGAAAATCGGAAAAGTGGGAATGTTTTGAACGCAGCGAGTGATGTCAGAAATTGAGAGATTGTACAAGGAGCCAAAATAGAACAACGATGTTTCATATAGCAGACTGTAGAAAGCTGGAAAATTTTAGCAATAATTAATAACCTCTTATTGTAATATAATTTTTACCTTCAGCAGTAAAACAAACACGCACATCACGTTGTTGTTCTGAATGGCTAGTTAATCTTGAGATACAAGATTACTTAAATACCTCCACAATTTATTATCTCTGTAGTAAATTTAAAGTTGTATTACGTACATTTTACTGATCAATATTGTTTGAACGTAACACTGTGTTTGTTGGTGGTACATCAAATAAATACTACATTTTTTACGCAGAGTAATATTTTCAATAGTTTAAAAGGTGTATTATTATAAAAGAGAGATTTTAAAGGATCTTTTAAAACGGTTGTTTATGTAGTGCGGTGTAAACCTTTTTTAAGTAATATTTGCTTTTACAGGGTCTGAAGGTATTATTACAAAGGATCTTAACAATAGATTTATGAGGTATTATTAATAAGGTAAGTTATTGTGCCTATATTATTCTATACCGGCAGAGAGATTTTTCATATACGTAAGTATATTGATTTGGTTACATAAAAAGCTTCGTATATCTGGAACCGGGTCGGATTTTATCGAAGGTATATAGATTTCTAAAAAGATTTTACATGTTTCTTTAATTTTTTATACGGTGGGTGTTCTCTTTACTGTGAATACCAGTACTTCAGGACATAATAAGAAAAGCTTTCATATATATTGTAAATGAAAAAATATTGAATTGAAGGTTTATAGTATTCTTATTTCTTTGATGTTTCGTAAGTTAATAAATACATACAAACTTAGAGTAAATATACAAACTAATTTAGTTGGAAAAATCCTTCATATTAGTGGGGGGTAATGTTCATAGAGTAAAGTAGAATAAAAACTCAAACTTTTTAGTCTTCCTATATTTTTTTTAAAATGCCACTTTTCCGGGGTTGTTTGCTCTTTTAATATTTCAGGTATCAGAGCTCGCGGATATATTGCACCAAGAATTTTGTTAATCTTTTAATTTTCAGTCCACGTTGTATAGTATTTGTCATTTAGTTATTTTTATGATATTATTTGAATTAAGTATTTATGACTTTACTGTTAAACCGATACTTTGCAATTTTTCGGATAAATATGCCATAAATCCCAAATATAGCGCTGCCTTACAATGCATGCTTTGAGATGAGTGGTGTCCATTTGTCTTACATTGTAAGCGGTATAACAATAATATAATGAAGTTATTCAAAATACCTTACGCAACCATTTACTACGGATTTACAGCCTTAATATTTCTTTTATAAGTCATAAAATAGAAAAACGGTAAATTAAACTGTAGTACTTAGTTTCAAACATGGTTCTGAATAAATTATCTTTCTTAGAACTAAAGCAACAAAAACCAAATGTTTGCATATTTTTAAAATTTAATAGAAACTTCTTTTACTTCAAAAAAGGTTTTATTTGTGTTTTCTCGACTTTGCATTTCTCTATTCTATACAGTCCGTTCAAATCTACATGTCTGTTTCGTTGAAAAATATCTGCGTTAGCAGAAATTAAAATTTGAAATCTCTAGGAATTTGAATTTGTTTTATTTTTGGGGAATTCGGTCTGAGTAATTAATTTAAGAGAGACTCGTTTATTGTAACTCTATATTTCGGCAATGTTTATTGCCTTTTTCAGGAGTACACTACATATAACAAGATTTTACAATGTGTAATTATAACGTAAATAAACAATGAAGTTACTTACAAATAGGGATGATTTTAAAACTTGTAAGATTGTTAATGATAACTACAGGAGATTTATATTATTTATAATTAATATAAATTATATAAATCTCCTACATAAGTATATTGAAAAAACACTAAAATTAAAATTATACGAGTGTCAAAATTCATATGACAAATATGTCAGGTTGCTTTAAATGCTTATCAATGAATGAAATGTTTATCGTATGTTTTTTTGTTGGATAGGTATGAAGAATACATAATCGAGAGAAACTGCAAGACTGGTGGTTATTTGTTTAAAAGATTGCAATATATAATACTTAATTGATTGGTATCTGTTTTATAGTTGATACATTTTTTTCTCTAAATAGAGTCTGTTTTTATATCTCGGTTCAGTAGTTAAAATATTAAAATCGTCGAATTGAAATTGGTGATCAAATTGTAAGGCGTGATTGGTTAAAGCACAGGAGTTTTTCCCTGTTTTGCAGTCACTCTTATGTTTGTATGTCCTATCTATCATTTATGTGCTTGTTTTGCCAATGTAACAGAAATCACAGTTTGTACATGGTATTTCGTATATGATGGTGAATTAGAAAAGAAGAAGAGTTTTGTCTTTGACTTTAGTAAAGAGTTTTCTTATCGTGAAAGTGTTATATTTAGCAATTTGTAGATGTATGTTCTTGTTGGGATTTTGGAATATTCTAATGATTTTTTCTGTGAGGTTTTTAATGTACGGTAGTTTTTGAATTTGTTAATAGAGTTTGAATTGTGGTCTTTTGGCGGTGCATCTGGAAAATTTGTGTTGAAGATCAGTTGATGTGCTAAGTGTTTCGGATAACCATTATTTAGAAAAATTGTTAAAAGTTTGTTTAAATTGTCTTTAAGAAATTTATTGTCACTAATGTGAGTTATTCTGTTTCTCATCGCTAGGATCACATTTAGTTTTTGATTTCTAGGGCAATCTGAAAGGTAATTGATGTAACGTCCTGAAAAGGTAGGTTTGTAGTACCAGTTTAATGAGACTGTATTGTTTTCATTACGAATGACTCTTGTGTCTAGAAAGAGAACACTGTTGTTTGTTTTGGTTTCAATAGTAAATTGAATGTGTTGAATATTTGAAGAGTGTGTTAAATCTGGTCTTGGGACACAGTTGTGATTAAGTCATCAACGTATTTGCAAATGAAAGGTAACTGAAAATCTAATCGTGGTATGGTTTGGTTGAGGAGATGGTCCATTCTTATTGTTGCTATAATAGGATTTAAGGGGAGCCCCATAGTTGTACCAATCTTCTGAAATAACTTTATTAACATGTTTTCTTAAAGATGCCTGACTTATGTTATTTATTTTGGGGTTCACTGCTTCTTATTAAAAATGAAACAGTTTCTTAACACTATATATGTTGCAATATATGTTGTATCGATTTGTACTAGTCAATTCTATAGACGTGTTAAAAAAAATTCAAAGAACAAAATGCTTTGCTCTGAATCTAGTAATGCTGAACTTAGATTGATTTTAGTGGAATAAACAGTTATTTTTAACTTACAATTAGTGACACAACAAGGAAAGTAAATAATGCCTTTTTGGGTTAACTTATTACTTATATTTCGTTGGAGTAACTTTTTTTTTAATATAGGCAGTTTATAAAAACACTTAGATGTAGTTTTAATTTTTAGTGAATAAACTTACAAGAAAAAACAATAAATGTAAGCTTTTTCAAAAAGCTCAACTATAGTTTTGTTTAAAACTAGTATCTAAACTTTTACATCTACACAGGATATTAATAACTAAGAAGCAACACTGAAAAACTGATTGGGTAAATACTACAGAAAGTTATTTCTTCTTTGTTCAACTATTCATGAGGATAGACAACAGCATCTGCTGGTTAACTGTAAAGCAACTAACTAAATTGCCATTTGGAAACTCATACAATATTAAAAAGTTTTTTTTCTTCTTCGTGTGTGGCCTTTTCCACCGCTGGGTTTCTTCTATTTCAAACAGAGAAGTATGTTAGCAAATGTTCAATACTTAAATTCTTCTTCAAGTTTTCGGAGAAATTTCTGTCGATAAGAACTGATTCGTAAAGAAAGCATGAAAACACCTGGTGCAAAAAAACGATTAAATTACATTTAGTCATTGCGGCGTTCCTTCTTATCAATAAAATACACGACCCACAAGTTTTTGTTTTATCGTTAGTGTAGAATTTAAATTTTTTCATAAACTAATATCACAGTTACAGGGATAATTGTTTTTTTAAAATATAACTGTATAGAGAATGATACAAAATTGAATTTGATACGATAACTTTTATTTATTCATATTTCTAATATTTTTATCTTTCTTTCTGATGTTATAAAGCAGCTTCACTATGAGAACCGTTTTAAGAAATAAGATATTACAGATTGTTCTTACGATTATTTGCTATAAGGACAGAATCATTTTTTTTATTTTAATATTTATCACATTACTGAAAGGAATAAAATGCAAACATAAACATCTTATACCTAATTATAACAAACGCATGGACTTTTAAAACGCTATTTAATTCTTATTCGCCACCTGGATAGGGCTGTCTACCCTTCTAAGAACACTCGCTATATTCATGAAAAAAACAAATATTATGATTTCGATGTCTTCCGTATCCTGGTGCACTAGTTCTAACATTTACTAAGAGAAATCGTCATATTTGTATAAATAAAAGGAAAATAATCATACCTTAATTTTATATGCAACTTCATAGCTTTCAAAAAAGCTTCGAATATATTTTTCTTGATTTAATGATCTATAAAGATACGGCATGTGTTTTAGCAGGGCAGTTATTAAAAAATGCATTAATGTATGTTATAGAGAGGTCCGTAAAAATGTGACATCCACTTTAGAGTCCTAAGTCTAGAAACTATATTTTGCAGAATTTAGCTTGGCAAAAAAGGGTGCTGCTTTCGAATTATTAAAACTTGTTACCCAAGTCTACAAATATCCCAAACACGTGACACAATTCTCATTTGTTTTGTTATAAATATTCTCTACATCTGACGATAACGTTTCTTCTTTTGAAAAGCAGCTGTGGATCGTATGGCTGTGATCGGACAAGGCGGTAGTTTAAACCAGTAAAAATGCAAAAAAAAATATATATCAATTATCTCGAAAACTATGTGAGATATCGAAATACCGATTATGTATCTGTAATCAGGAAAAAATCCTAAGTTGACTTCACATATAACATGTCCTGTAAAGTTACTGGAACATGGCAACAGACCAACAGACAGACAGGCAGAATGACGAATTCAGAAACGAAATCTTTTAAATTTTGTCGAAGAGGAGAGCGTTAGATACCCTTTGTGTTATGCATTTAGCGTTAAAGTTGCAGCCGTCGGATCCATAGCCACAAAACTATTATAATAGTTTTGAAATGAACCCTTTACAAAATACTTTCGTATCCACTAAACCATCAATCTCTGACCCGAAATATTTTCTAAACATCTTTAGTCTTTAAAAAGGTGGAGCTTATTGTAAGTTTAATTTTTGTAAACGTTTTTTTTTATACTTACAGTTGTATAGTCTTTTTGTAAATGTGATTTTTTTTACATGAATAGTTACTTTAGTTTGCTTTGGATTTAAATTATTTTAATAGTTAACCCGACTTAATTTTTTTAGTGCAATCAGATGTTTGATTCGTCGCCACCTTGTCAAACGTTGTCAAACTTCTGTTTCTTTTTTTGGCTCTTGTAAAGGAACTAACTGCGTTAAGGCCGATGGCCACTAACAAAAATAACTTGGGAAGTTACATTAAAAATCTTCTTTACAAGTCCGTAGCCACTAAGAAATTGGGTTAATTTTCGTGGGTATTGAATCTATGCGCCAAATATGACTTCAGGTTGTCCAACACATCAACATTTCATACGATATATTCTTATGATTATTGTTGACGTTTTATAGCGATAAAAATTCTGTATAATTTTTGTTCATAAAAAAACCGTTCTAGTTTTTTACTAACGTCTTTGGTGTGATTTGGATTTTACCTGACGCATTTTCTTATTCTACTTTTCATAAAAATTCGAAAACAGCTAATCGTAGATGTTGTCAGGGTTGGCAGCAAGTAATTTCGTTAAATGCGCATGCACCACTTCCAGAATTTAAGTGAACTTGTAAAGAAGTTTTTCTTGGCAAGTTTGATCGTTAAAAGTTTAAAATTACAACCGCCTCTTTCTAACGCGTGAGAAAGTGCGAGAGAGGAAACCTTTACAAGTTATTCTTGATAGTGTCTATCGGCCTTTCGAGAGTTCGTGTTTAAAGTTTCGTCATCACAACTGGTTAAGGAAGACGTCTACCTGAGCTTCATTTTAGAATGTGTTCGGTAAAGCACCTTCTATCATCTGTCAACAAACCAAATCTTCTGTTATCTATTACCGTTGTTTCCACAATCACAACTTAGTTTCTATGGTTTTTCTATTCCGTTTTCAAATACTGGTGGAATCTCAGCATTTCGATTAAATATTTGTCTAATTGCATACCAAAGCTAATAGAAGATCATCAACCAAGAAAGAAGAAAACAAAACAAAAACAAACAAAAAGCATGTTTAGTATTATAGAGAAATAACAGGCTAGCAACAAACCTCTATTCTGCCAAGCAATAAGTAATATTTTGCAAGAGAGATCTTGAATTCACAAATATGTAAGCATTCAGAAGTCAAACTGATTAGAAAGTATTTTATCTTTTCTTTGCTCTTGTTTACTTTTTAACCTGTCAAATTTGTTGATAGCAACAAAATCATCATTAATTTTTACTCTAACTTATTAATTCTTATGACGCATAAAATCGTCGTACATCACATTATGGCTTAGAAAGTTCTGGAAGTATTTCTGGATAAATTATCACTTTCGAGGTTTTAACAACAATAATCACATTTATTAATTAGAATTATCAGGGTCACTAAAAAAGTATGGAAACACGCTAGCCCCCAAAAACGGTAAGCGATAGACAAATGAAATTTGGAGAGCTTAAAGTAGGTATTTTTTGCCATGTTTTGCAAAGATAATTAAAAACAAATCTTCAATTGTGTTTTTGTACGGCCACCATCTTGAATTTTTTTTAAATGGAACACCCTGTATATGACCCCATATTTGGATAGGGATTTTCAAGACAAGTTCAATGATATAAGATTGCTACTCTTATCTTGAAAGGGTTTGGAGATAATCGCCATTATTTTGTCAGCGGTTTCTCTATTAAAATTTGGAGATCTTAAAGTGGGTATTGTTTGCCATGTTTTGCGAAAAGAGTTAAGATCAAATCTTCAATCGTTTTCTTGTACGGCGGTCATCTTGAATTTCTTTAAATAGATCACCCTGTATGTGACCCCATATCTCGATAGGGATTTTAAAGGCGAATTCAATAATATAAGGGTTGCTATACTTAACTTGAAAGATAATCGCTATTCTTTTGTCAAGGATTTCACTATTAATTTTTATCAAAATCGAGTTACCCATAAAACAGTAAAGGCAATGGAAATATAAAAATGATGTGCGATTATTTTATAAGTAGTTAAAGTAAAAGAAAATCGTAAAGATTTTGCCCTTAATCTACTTATTTAAAATAATGGATAGATGCTAGAACAAACTAAAAAGGTGGAATAAGATCAAATAGTGACGAACTGATAATAACAAAAACACAATATAATTTTATAAAAAGTGTTTAAAATGCGTTGCGTTAACTTCTTAGCAATAAAACAATCTTTTTTGAAATGTTCGTAAAGAATTTTGCAAATAATCAGGGGGAACTACTTGCATTATGAATCTGTCTTTAAAGTAAAAAAATTCTTGACAAAAGAATAGCGATTATCTTCAAAAACTTTCAGGATAAGTAGAGCAACCCTATATTATTCAATTCGCCTTTAAAATCCCTATTAAGATATGGGGTCATATACAGAGTGATCCATTTTAAGAAAAATCAAGATGGCAGCCGTACGAGAAAACAATTGAAGATTTTATCTTGAGTCTCTTTGCAAAGCATGGCAAACAATGCCTACTATAAGATCCCAAATTTTATTTGTCTATCTCTTACCGTTTCTGCAGGAGCAACGTGTTTCCATACTTTTTAAAAGGGAAACCGCTGACAAAAGAATGACGATTATCTCCAAAACCTTTCAAAATAAGTAAAGCAACGTTTATATCATTGCATTTGTCTTGAAAATCTCTATCCAAATATGGGGTCATACACAGAGTGTTCTATTTAAAATAATTCATTATGGCGGCCGTACAAAAAACAGTTGAAGATTTGTTTTTAATTACCTTCGCGAAACATGGCAAAAATACCTACTTTAAGCTCTCCAAATTTCATTTGTTTATCTCTTACGGTTTCTGCCTGGGTAGCGTGTTTTCATACTTTTTAGCGACCCTATACAGACTCACGCTTGACCTAGATACAAACTCAGAAGTAATAGATATAGAAAAATGCTCAAATGTGAGCAGAGCATGTATGAACGACACCAACTGATATTTCCAACAATATTCCATCTTTAACCAACCTATTATATTAAATGTGATCAAATCCCTCAAACCATAAATAAATCGACAGTACCGATTTTGTATTTTTTGAGTGTGATATTTATCACTAGTGTCAAAGGCATGGACTGTATTTGAAATTGCGATAATTGAAATCGACAATACTAAAGACTCGGATAGCATTTCTTTTGACTAAAATTTAAAATATGGCAATTAATATAAAGCAACTTTACATAAAAGTACGTCTTTTGAAGTAATTTGCTAACATGTTGCTTAAATCTTAAATTAGTATCTAGATTTATTTAGCAGGTTCAACTACTACTAACTGCTAATAATAAATTTGACTTGTTACTATTAAGTTTAATATTATGCTGAAATTAAAGTTCCGCAACTGAATTGATATCATTTTGATGTCTTCATATGCCTGAACTCTTTCCGAGAAACGAAAAGATTTATAAATCTGCGTATCACCCGCATATGCTTAAACTTTACAATCCTTTAAAGATTTTAAAATGTCAAATAATAAACAACAAAGGGCTTAAAACAATACAAAGTACAACACCAATGTAAGGTGTGTAAATGTTACTGTAATGGTATCTTCTACTAAGTAATCATTAAGAAATTCAAAATTGATTTAAAAGCTAAATGACTATTCCAATGCAGCAACTGTATGATTCTTAGACCCAATTGCACTAAGGAAATCAAATTAGTTGTTACCTATGGTCATCTGATTAATTTCAATTACACAACTAAAAGATGGAAAACTTGATGCTATTGTCAACGCCCTTTGCTTTCGATTTCTGCACAAGTAACGCCACTCATCAAACAGTCTTAGGAATGAAGTAATAAAATATTTCTACTTCTTTCGGAATTTTGACTCGAATGGGTATTTGAATTCACTGTCTATTTGAAACATTTTTACAATTCTCTAGGATTTCTGATAGCAACCAGCAATGCAAATGTGACAACTTCTAGGCAAATAAAGAAAACACCAAATGTAGTACACTACTGGATTTCAATGTGACATTATGCTACCAATTAAATGAATTTGATCAAGTACGTGTTCACTGTACGACTTATTTTTGTTTTAACTATGATGCCATTTTGTAACCGGTATCAGTAGGTGAATATTCGTGATTTTTTAAAACAAATTAGAAGTGACTTTCTCCAAGATATCGAAGTTTAAAGTATAACTTTAATGATCTCTTGACCCAAAATTTTCAGGATAGGTTATGCAATGTATTATGAAAGCCTTTTTCAAAAGCTTTCTATCTTTATCAAATATGGATGTTTAAATTTAGCGAGGTCGTCAAAATTCAGCAATAGCCGAATTGCTTAACTGGAACTCACGCATTAATCTTAGACCTAGTTTACGGAAATGTTTATTTTTTATAAAATAGTGTATTTTGCATTGTCTGTGTAGATCGTTGTAAACAACAAACAAAATGATAATTATAGAATCTTGCTTTAACCAAAATTGTAAAAGCCACAGTTTTTAGTTTAGTCTTGATTTTTTAAGCGTTTTTATGATAACATAAAATAATTTTTCTCCCGACCGGAATAAAATGCAGTTTACATACCTCGTTTTCAATACATAATGAAACAACATTATTTTCCCAGGGAATAAAAACGTTTTCAATTATTACAAACAAAATTATCTCTGTCTGACACAAATAAACCAATGAGTATCTATTAAAAAGTCATATAGAGCTATGAACACAAAAACGTAAAATGAAAAAACACAATGGAAACTGTATATTTTGTATTTTGTATTTTAAAACTAAATGATATTTAAATTATTTAATAATTTTTAACCGGCAATTATCATCTTTTAAGCTTAAAACAAGTATAAATACAGAAAACATGAAGTTATCTCTAGGTTATGTTCATAAATCCTGTATAATTTTATTGTTCATCAGATTATCAGAAATTTATTTTGTTACAAATAAATAGCTGAAATAGAATTTTAAAGCTGAATAAATAACCAAAACAAAAATAAAACAACTCAGATGTGGCAAATGTAATATTTTCTAACTTTCATTTAGTTTTGAATGATGTAATCAAAATTATTTATTTGTAACTATTAAGTAGTCCTTAGAATTACTTTAGCGTTTTAATGTGTGTTCATTAGTTAAAATACTTTTATGTACTATGATAAGTCACCTACATACGACAAGTAGTACATATAAAATTTCAACGATAACAAGTAAACAATGAGAATCCCAATATGAAATACACCCAAGAATAAATATAACAATGCGAGTTAATGTGCAGTAGTGCCGATATACATATGCAGATTGTTTTTGCAAAAAAGAACTAGAACTTTCTTTTTGATAAAGGGATGATTAATTGAAAAACTAATTTATTATGTGTTACATTTGATGTTTACATAAATACATTCTACTGTTGCTGTAATTATAATTTTAACTGCAATTACATTTTAAAATAAATTTGGTTAAATTTTGGCTTCCAGCATCTAACTTCCCATTCTTATGACTTTCGAAAACCAATTTTTAAAAGAATACCTTACAGGTAAGGTAGTTTATTTTAGAAATCTTATGTATTTTTAAGATTCAATAATAATAAAATTGATATAACACCTCATTTTTGATCTTAATGGATCGAAAACACTTTACCTATCGCTTGGTTTATCGTAAACTATCAAATTACTACTTTTAACTAGATCAGGAGGTTTTGTTAGTTTGTCGCATGATCTAGTGCGAAAAAACATACTAATTGAAAACTAACTTTATCTATTTACACCTTTGTAAACATCAGATTTACAGTAATAGTAAATTGTAATCAATTCTCATGATGGTTGTCGAGGATAGCCGAACATGCAAGTAAAGGATGCACAAGGAATGTACCACCAACCCTCTCTCTCTTCCTCTTCAACAGCCATGGAACACTCACACGTCCAGCTGTGTCACCAATTAACAGTTAAAATAAGCGCCAGAAATTGACCTACACTTGCGACTTTACAGCTCGACGCTCTCACCGTTTTGAACGAGGATGCTTCCTGTCATCACTGGCATCATCAATAACAGTGGATGTCAGTTTTTCTAATTTTGACAAATTTTCATTTATAATTGTTAACGAGAATTTTTTTGAAATCTGACCGTGTAAGATTGTTCAATTTAATTAGTTTCTTTCAGGATGGAGTTTACTAAAAGATAACCTTTATCTCATGGAGTTGTATTAACAATACTTTTTGTTAACCTAATTTTAATGATGCTTTGAGAAAAAAAGAAGAGAAAAGATCAAAAGAATTTTAAAAATGTTTTTGTGCCCTCTCTTGTTTTAGCGATGAGTCCACGCAGATCAGATCTGTATCTCTTCCCGTCCTCGTCATCCGGTAAGTCGACCTACAAGTATGACTTTCTTAAAAGTGATTTTTTCTTATGATGAAATTTTGAAATTACTTAGTTTCTTTGCACTAAAGTTATAGTTTATTTAGTTTTATTTAGCAGCAAGAATATTAACTTTTGCTACTTAACAGTCATAAATCTTTGCTTAGACTAAAATGTTTTCTTTAGTGTATTTCCTTTTTAAATTATATTTTTCTAAATTATCATTTTTCTAAAGCTCATTTATGAAATAAAATAATCTTTTATGATTTCGTTTTTAGATTTACAATTGGTTATCGCTTTTCAGTAAAATTTTCAAATTAATTGTTGCAACATATTGACTTTTTTGTATTTATCAACATTTCTGCATTGTACCGGTTGTCTTAAGTACCTTGATGATTATCGGGTTGCCTTTGAGCTATTCAACTATATTTAAACATTTTTAATTTATTGCATTGTAGTGTCTTACACCTTTGAATACTTCTTAAAAACTAGAAATTTGCAGAACATTGACTTTTGGGAATGTGACGGACGCTCAATAAACTTTCACGGAAAAGGGGTCTTACTTATACCTGTTATTCCTTGAAGATATTTTTGAATTTTAATAGAATAAAGGTTTTGCCATTTGTCAGTTAATTCCTTTCAAACGTACTTTAATATTTCTTTAAAACAAGAGCTATCCAAAACAATTTCTAATTGTTTCTTGGTCGGTTTAAAAAATGTGGTTGATAATGGTTACTCGAGACCAAAACGTTTTACAGAAATTTTTTATATTATTTTTATTATTTTAATAGAGCACAAAAAGTGGCAATGGAAAAGTGGTGTTAGTTCTCCGATATCCCTTTAAAGAAATGAAAGAAAAAATATAAACGAAAACCCAGAAATCAACATCTTTTTAAATATCTCAGAAACTATCCAAGATATATACATTTCGCAAACGCGAACGAAAAGGGCCTATAAATAGCCAACTTTCATCCCATTTAACCGATTTTGTATCTCTTGCCGTTTCCAAGATCCCCATTATGTGTATCCTTATCTTGCACACACTGTATAAAGCTTGTCAACATTTTGCAAATCTCTCTTAGTGTTGATAAGTTCTTTACGGTTCCACAGCAATTGTAACAATTTGTTAACCTATTTATAAACTTTAATGAATAACATTTTCTATTTATTATTATTATAAAAACACCGACACTTCAGACCTTTTCAGTATTATTGATAATTGTATGCAATATTTACAAGGTTTATGTATTGTATATTTCTATATTGTACAATTTCCCTTGAAGTTGAATTTGATTTGGTCGTGATTTAAATATACGTCTTAAATATTTTCTGACTTTGATTTATTGTGTTTATAAACCCCTTTTCTCTATGCTCAATACCGTCTTCTGACTTTAGCTTGAGCAGATACAAAAAGTGTCTTATTAGAATAAGTATTATTGTTACGCAAGGGTACGTTACACCATACAAAGAATTTTTTGTAATTAAATACAATGTGCTGTTTTGTGAGCGATCTTTATTGTAAGCTAAAAATTGCATAAAGCTATCTTTCTCACGTTCAAATGCTCAAAATGGTAAAAATTTACGAAATGTGTTTATGAAAATTGTTAGTCCTCCCATGCAAATTTCACGTTCTTTTTCTAACGGTTAATGATATATTGGAAGATTTATTCTTTTCATGTTATATGTAAAAGGACAAATAGTTCGTTAATTGGGAATAGCAAGAAAATAACCTTTCGATGGCTAGTCTTACCGAGTGTTGTCTATTATAATATTGTTACGTATTGATCATCAAATTACGTTCAGTTATTTCGTTATTTTCCTGAATGCAAAGGTGTAAAAGTATAGAATAGTTTTTTTCCGATTTTAACTTCTACAAGTCACTTTGACTCATTTTGAAGTTAGGATGTCGTCGTCATAATTATTGCATTTTTGCAATCACTTCATCATCTGTAATTTATCACAGTTTTCAGGCGTTGAATTACTGAAATAGTCGTGTATTGTAATGGTTTTAGTGTTTTCTTTGAATGTACGAATTGTTTGATAAACAGTAAATTTCATCGTTAACAGGGACGTGCTGGAGTATTCATACCAGCTCGAGAAAATCTTTCTTTGACCGGCCCATGAGGGGTTCCTCTCGAGCTCTGCACCGGTCGGCCCTATGACTTCCCCCTCGGGCTTTATACCGGTCCGTAAGGGTTCCCCTCGATTCCCGTTTCCCTCCGATCCAGCACGCTCCTGATCTTTAATCAAGCTTTGTTAGTTTTACTTCTGACAAGTTGATTGTGTTTATAAAATGGGAAATGGATTATGAATAGTTCTAAATAAATAAAGTTACGTTTTATAAACATCAAGTAGATAAGATGTGAAGATTATATATTTTCTGGTGAAATTAATTAACACCGTATGGTCAGTTTAATATTGTGTATAGTAATTTAATTATACTGAAATCACGCAGGGAAACCGAACTATTTGTTTCTAATTTATAGTACGTTGCGTATTCAGTATACAGCGTATGCTAACAGTTTATACATGTTGGGTAAGATATCTGTCATTGTTTATCCTCTCCATCCAACAGCTGTTTGACTTAATCCGTGTAAGCCGTAATCTCGGAGCAGTATTTATCGGTAGTTTAATACGTGCTCATTGCCAACAACGATTAAGCGCTTCTGTGTCTTTTTAACAGACACATTACAAAAAGTTGAGGTGGAATATTTTAAAATAATAATATATTAATAATCACTTTTATTATTATTCTTGACATGTCTATTCCAGAACGAGAAAGTTATTTCTTGTACATTTATAATATAAAATTACAAATCTTCACGGTTACTTCAGGCAAAATTTTTTTCTATAAACAGCCACGTAACAAAGCGCAGATACTATAATAACATCTTCGTAAAAGTAAACATTCCAAAAATGGTTGGCTACTTTCGGTGTATTCTAGCCTTGGGTTATTAGAAAGTAGAGAAATAATCCGGATGATGTAAACCGTTCAATATGAAAACATCAGAAAATGTATATACACAGGGATAATTAAAAACGACGTCATTTAGAGCATCGGCGTTTGTTTGATAATTATGTTGTGATTTTTTAAATTGCTAGTGACTACATACCAAAAATGTGCATCAAACAGAAGATAAAAAATACATTTTGAAATTTTGTGTAATAGTATCATAATTCAACTTATTTTTATTGTATAAAATTAAAAAATAACAACTTTATTCGTAAACTATATGTATATACAGGAACAGATTAGTATTATGGTGAGACATTATGGTTCATATCGCTTACAGTAGGACAGATGTTAAGCAACTAATACCTATTTTGTATAGATTTTGCAAAAACTTGTATTGAACTTTCTTATCCTTTCTAGTTTACAGTTAAGGATGAACTCTAGTCGATAATAGAGTTAGACAAATTGTAAATGATAATTTGTAGTTCTTCTAAACAGAAGTAATCGAATACTTTTTGTAAGTGTAATCAATTTACAATTTGCCCAACTCTGTTTGACAATATGGCTTCTCTGAGGCGGCCATTGACTGAAGTCTTGGTACGCTAAACTATGTCTAACAAGTGTTCAAAAAGTCTTTCATTTCCAGATAGCAGTTGGAACTTTTTATAATGTATATTTATATAATATATACAGGGTGGTGATTTGCCCAAGTGTATATAGGAAATTCAATGTTAATTTTTACTTATGTTTATATTTATTATTTTCCCAGTTTACAGCAATTATGTAAATATAAAAACTGTTCGGTCGGGCAGGCCGCGTCGCATCCGTTTAAATTCCGTCGGACGCCTCATGAACCATTTTTGTTTTCTCTTCATATTTTTATTTTACCCATCCTTTCTGTTATGAACTACACTAATAATAAATAACGACGATGCATCCAAGAGTTAACGTGTTTGCACTTTAAAGGTCGATAACTCCGTAACCAAGGATCGACCATAGATTCCACTTGGAAAAATGCTTATCTAGTCACCAGAAACTTACCCTATCAGTTTGTCAGTGTTATTTATTTACATGATGTATAATCCTTCGTCTGCAATGCAACTAAAGCCACTCATCAGTCTGATGCATTTTATTACTTTTCTACCATTTCTTATTGTAATTGAATACGGTTTGCTAATTTGTCGCGGACATAACAGACCGACAGGCGTTATCAACACAATTTTACAGGAGAGCGAGAACGGTTTTGCAGTTATTCCAATAGCAGTAATATTGCAAAGAAGGAAAGCTATTATTCTCATTTTGAAATGTTTTTCTGATTTTTATTTAGCTATTTCGAAAAGCCAAGTACTTTAGTTATGAAGTATTACTTGAAAAATAAAATTATGACGTTTATGTCGCTTATGAGTGTCATTGGTGTTTATACCAAAGTTAAGCCATCCTTGCTCTATATTGTTTTGAAATAAATTGCCAGTTATCTGGATATAAGTATGCGTTTGTGATTTTATCATACTTTAGAGACATGTGGTATTTATTCCAAGAGTAAAAGCTGTATTTCTAAAAGAATAATACATCTAAAAAGTAAAAATTTAATTAAAAATGTAATAGCAAAATTAAACAAAATTCAAAAATGAAATTAAAATAAATAATCGTTTTTTCTAAATCTTACGCAGAAAAATGTAACTACTTCAAAAATAAAAAGAAGCTACTGTTTTCTCTGCCTTGTCTCTCAAAAAGAAACATTTTACGTTATCTTATTTCATTCAATTTATGGGTTCTATCGCTGCAGTCCTTTAAGTAAAAATGGCATAAACACAAAGATTTTAGTACAAATATTATTTATTTTATTCACATTTACTTTGTGGAACTGCATGTTAACAAATTACAACAATTAAACGCATCATTTGTTTTAATATAAGCATTTTATTACTTTTATTTTCCAATTGAACTACAATTAACGAATAATTTTTCTGTGGTAATGTCATATTGCATTTTAAAACAAAAATATGAAGCAAATTACTGAATCTAACCAACCATCTTTCTTGACTACAAGATACGTTGTTAATCCCATAAGATGAGGGCTTGTGCTATTTCGAAATGCTTGTTTACCATTTGGTACAAGCGTCAGGAAGTTTTATGATAAATTACAGCAAATTTGCATAATAAAATGTTAAATTGATACTCGGCGTTATTTTCAATGACCTTTTTACAATATAAGTACAAAGGTAGCACATGCCGTTTCCACGAGTTAAACGACTGCGACCAATTCAATACAGTTTTTATTGTGTTTTTTAACGTTTTAATCATATCTCTTGTTTAGTCAACGTCTACTAGGCAGTCAGGCCTTGGAACAAGATGTGGTGGTTACGAGGGCCTATTCTCTTAATAGGAGTTGTATTTTACAACTTATAACTATAAAAAAGGTTTTAAATGATTGATTCTAATTTTTTAATTTTTCTTAGATATTATTTTGGGAAAGAACTATTGCAGTTACTGAAAGTGTCCTAAATGTATTTCTAGGTTGATCTTAATTTGTTTCAGTTTTCTTTCGTTAGTGTTACAATATGCTTTTTAGTCATTAATGTTCTAGGTATAATTAAAAAAAATATATTAGATAAAATCGAAGAAACTTGATTCGTAATAATTAAAGGAAATAATTATTATTTTCGTAAGAATATAACTGCTGGTACCGGAAATTAAAACTCATGGAAAAAATAACCAGTAAGAGAATATAAATTTAAAAATAAAAAGTAATGGAACGAAAAACAGGTAAATTATAAAACTGAAATTAATAGAAAAGCTAATAAACGTAAATTTACGTAAAACCAGAAAATAAACAATGTATATACGCAGCCAGTAGACCTACGCTTGACGACCGCAAGCAAGCAAGTGAACGACTGTCGTTTGTTTCAAGTGCATTCTAATACCTAGTGTCTAGTAGGCGTTGGTTAAGCAGAAGAGAATGTTATGAAAATTAAATTGCGATATTTTAATGTGATAATCTCAAATTACTAAAAATAAAATGAAGTCGTTCTGCGTAGGCTGTGAATAACAGAAATACAGTTAGAATCGTTTGATTAATGTACGCGATTACTGCAGGATCTGATTACTCTTCCATTAAGATATTTCAACATATAAAAACATAAAACATCTCTGATTTAGGATAACTAAAATTAAACCTCGTAGAGTAATGCGATAATATAGATACCTTTCCACTTAAAGAAAAATCGAATTATTAATGTAAAATAAACGTTCTAGAACACCTATTATATACCTAGATGAATTTGTTCATATCTTTGCGAATAGAATAAAAAATAATCAGATGAAAATATAAAATGCCAAATTGGTGCCCGCAGAATGACATACCTCCTTCCAAAAAGGCACGTTTGGAAATGCCGCGATGTACTTTATTACTTGGAAATAAGCCTGATAATTTGTTTAAGCGTCGTTAAAATGCGATAATCTTCTCTAGCATTAATAGCCAATTTCACAAGTTCACTTAACAGTCGCCAAGTATTTCATCAAAACAGTACAAACTGAGATCGGCAGTTTAGGAACGCACTTGTTTGTCTAAGCAGTTGACCCTGACACGCTTGACATTGATATATACCAAAAATGTTTTATTTGTTAAGTTTGCTCTTTGTCGGCGATTTTAATTGTGTTTTAATTGTTTTCTATAATTGAAACTGTAGATTAGATTTTAAGACTGTGTTAGGTGTAAGTTTTCAGACAATTTCAACTGTCTTTTTAAGTTAGTTAAAAACTTGTTAGGTGTAAGTTGACAATAGTGTAGCCGTTTAGACATTTATTTTAAATCTGCAAATCATAATAGAGCCAGGTGTTGTAAAAAGTAACTCAGATAATCTCCCCAAGGTAGATTACTCCATGGTGTATGATTATTATGTACTTCTATCAGATAAGTAAAGTAGAAGTAAAGAGTCTGAAAACAAAGCGGTATGTTAAAAAGCATTAATTAATTCACATATAATTACTAAGAACGAAGGAATTATAGCCCTGCTAGGGAGCTAGAAGGTGACAATGCTGTGGGTTATGTGCAGCTCAAGAGGGAGCGAATCGTTTACTCAGTTAAAGCAAAATTAGCACCAGAACATAGAGTTCGTAAAAAGGCAAATAATATTCTTGTAAAGATGAATGAAAAGAATGCGGATATTTTAAATTGTCAATGCTTAGATTTTGCTGCTTCTGCAGGTACTTTGTATTATAAAATGTATCTATTGTTAGCGAGAACCTTTGTCATAAATGATAGTTTTAAAAGGCTGTAATCACAAGTAGCCTTTCTCATTGGCTTCTTCGCAGAAGTGAGGAACCTTCAGTAACATCTCCAGCTTATTACTGGAAAAGATCTACTTTAGCAACAACAGGACAACATGTACAAATTTTAAAACTGTAGGATTTAGTAAACATGCAAATTCCTGAACTAAACGACATTATCATCACATCTTCTAGTTCTGGGATTCAAAAGCGAAGGGACTAACTTAGAACCCGAGGAGTATATGAAACTTGCAAGCAGCAAGTTAGATGTTGAAGCTCAAGTTACTACAAAAAATTAATTCGAGTCGATATTATGGCTTAAGCTGCGATTTCGACAGATTACAGCATTTCGACTCTATGAAACAGCACAATGTAAAACATGTAATGGTGCTTTGTTTGAAAGCATATTAGAGGCTTTAAAACAATCACAAAGCAAAGCCATGATAAGAGGACGTCTTTTAGGGGACGATGTATTACATATAGTAAAACGCCAAACAAAAACATGAAAATTTCGAAATGTGGAATGTATGTGGATAACAATTATTCAATATTTGGCGCTTTATCTGTTGGGATTTCAGAAACACTTTGCTTAAAAATAAAATGTCCATCTAAAGACAAGACAGTTAGTAATTATGTAAAAAACGGAATTGTTAAAAAAAGCCTACAGTGTTGCCTGTTTTAAAAATACAAAGGGGTTTGTACCTCACAAAGGAACCGGGGGGAAAATGTTATTAAACTTTTACCCATGTTTCATCATAGAATGTTATGATGAAGAGGTTTATTTATTGATTGGTTACACCTTGTATACAGTACGATACGATTCATGACGGATGTGCACAACATCAGCTTGCGCCATAGAGGTATATTGACTATACCCCAACACAATACTGTGTTGTATGAGCGGTTAATCTCGTATAATGTTGCAAAAGGTTATTATTCGATATCCGAATCTATTAAGGCGTTAGCAATTAACATATTTAAAAAACAATTGACTGCAATGTTACAACAAGAGCAACTATAATGTAAGTACCCACTATTCGACAGTCCTTTGACCAATATTACCAATATATTTATTATAACGGTATATATAATATCTTTTGTATTAGCTACTATTTATTATAAGTTTACTGAATATCCTCTTTTGGATTTATCTTTCGTTTTTCATTTTGTTTTTGTATTCCAGGGTGAGGTGGAAAAACAGCTTTGCTAAACCCTTTCCTTTCCTATTATGGAATAAAAAATATTGTTATTATTATTATTATTATTATTATTATTATCATCATTGTCGTTATTATTATTGTTATTTTCTTCATTCACAGTTTTATTGGTTGCATTAGTTATAGAGGAAAATAAAAATTCAAATTAAAACTAAGGCAACTACATTCTAAACTACTAAATTATTGTTGTAAGAATTTTCTTGTTAATTCTACAGGTATCTAGATCAACAACTTTCTGCATTCCTGTATAAATTTTTTATTTCTGCAGCAAGCTTCATGTATCTTTTATATTTCTTATATATATTTTATATTTGTTATTGTTGTTATTATTATTATTATTATTATTACTATATTTTGTATTTTATAATTCTCATCTTGTGATGCTTTAAATTTTACGTTTTTCTACATTAGAGGAGATGAGGTATTTGCCTCATTCTACGTATATATTTAAGACTGCGTGTAAAATGACAAGTAATATGGCTTCTTTTTGCATCGTATAGACATTGTTTTCTTTTGTATCTATTTTCTTCATATTCTTAATAAGTTGCCTTGATACTTTACTAGTAGCAGCTACAACTTTACGAACAATCTCCACATGATCTACTCTCCAAATTCGTTTAATTTAGGCTGCTAAATTTTGGTATTTCAGTATCCTATTTCGGTTTTTGCAACATTTTGGCTAAGCGATACAACAGTGTCTACAATATGTGTTATTCTTTGTATTTTATTAATGTGGACAATACCTGACCTGCCATATTCTACTGATCTATCCGCCTGTCTCAATATAAAACGGTTTTCCGATTCTAAAGAAGCTCTTGGTTAGTATTTATAATAATAATAATTGCTAATGCATTATTGTTTTGATGACTTGTTGCTGGTGGATTATTTTTACAGCCTGATTATATCTATTTAAATAATATATGTTAAAAAACGAAGAGTGTTCAGCAATGATGTGTTTGATATTACCACATACTCTAAGTTTCAAAATGTATTTTTCATAGTTCTTTGTACGTATAACACCGTCTTTTATCCCTATTGTAAATTCTTGTGTTTCTGTATACAATAGGTCTTTCTTAAGGTATTTTAAAGATGTTTGTCTATCATATTAGAGTCCAAATCAGAAGGATACATACTAGGTAGTACTATTTTATTTTTCTAACTGATATTGAGCTCTTGTTTTCTCTTATTATGACTATTATTGTTATTATTATTATTATTATTATTATTATTACTGGCATTAGAAACAGAATATGTGTAAGCAAAAATGATAAAAAATGAAATTCACAGGGTAAAATAAATAAATTGAAAGCGAGTCAGTTCAAAATAGCGTTTCGAGTATCCAAAAAAAGCAGAATTGTTAAAAGGTAATATAAAACGGATAATAATGGTTGTTTACAAAATGCAGTACACTGACTAAATAACTACACAGATAATCTGACAAGTATATATTTCTCTGAAGTGTCGATTTATGGAAAGAATAAAACTTCTTTTCATATCTTACATCATTGCTTGACCTATCTTAAATTGCTACAAGATTGTTAGGAACATTGAGACTAAGATTTATAAAAATAATGAAAGTGTGGTTGCAAAGAGATTCTGAACTACTACTTCGGGAAGACTAGAATACTTTAATGCTGAAGAAAATATCGTAAATGAAATCAGTACTTGCTGTGTGCTAAAGATTTTAAACTTGTAAACCTATGGTCGTTATTTCATTAAAACTAGGTTTAGAAAGGTTGCTAGAAATCGGAAAAACAACTGACACTTATCAAGGACAAATAATTCAATATAAAGCTAAACTATTAACTCCATCAATCATCTAATTTTTCTAAAGACCTGTTCGTTTTGTTCACTGTCACAGTAATACAAAAAGCAAGTATTTCAGAATATCAGTTATTGAGTAAAAGGTAAAACACTAACTAAATATGTTAAAATATGTTTCTTCTTTAAAAGCGTTTTATAATATTTGTTACCATTCTTATAATCCAGATATCTAATCTAATAAATTGCTTCGATTCAGGTAGTATATGAGTTTTACCTTGGTAATTTAATTGAACGTGATACTATCTTTTTTAGAAACCATTAATCACAAGCTGATGATTTTATCTAAGACAATAAAGTTTATGATTTACTTATTTATTTTCTATTTATTTATTGGTGCATCAGGTGTACCCTAAAAAATACCCATTGATTAGCGTATTAGACTATTACACAGTTATCTAAGTAAATGAAAAACTAAAACATTTATTAAATAAATATTACTGCAAAATACTGAGACAGTATAATAAATGTGAAGGTGGATTTATGAAAATACATTTAGCACAAATTCATTATAAATTAATTTTATTTTCATCTTTAAAATTAAATACGCTCAGGTACAAAATAAACGGGCCACTAAATATATTCTCATACTTTCTGCGTTTTATTTCTTTTTGGAAATCTAATTTTTGGTATTTTATGATAAAAGACAGTCGCATGGTATAGCAAACTACAGTATTTGTGTATAAAGAAACCAGCATATTATGTTAACTTTGAACAGTACATACATAATGCCGAAAAAAATAAACTGGACGGTGGCCGTGGTAAAGCTTAAAGGAGGTAAGGTAGGTCCGTTTATTTTGCACCTGAGTTTATAAACATGTTTGGTTATTTTAGTGCTGTCAATGTTGAAATTAAAATCAAAAAGCATGAAAGTTCTGCATCACAATAAAAGAATCTGTTTTTGTAGTTATTAGCAGCTGTGGTTATTATTAATAACACAAACAAACGTGGAAGATGGGGTGAACAGCCCTTGATCTTGCACGGCAGTATTTGCAGAGATTTTCAACTAATTGTAAGATCATTATTAAAGACAGGTAGGTAAATTTTCTATGATGGTAATTTGAATATTATTTTTTTTTAATTTATTGCATAAACATATTTACCATAACTATGCACCTAATCTTCATTTGTGCTAGAATGGTATTAACTAAATCTAAACTTTAACTAGCATAACTCTCCCCCCCCCTGAAGAGGAGTAAATAACGGTAAAACTAAAACAAATAGTCAAGAATGTTTTCCAGTTTGTTTATTTTCTAGCGACGCGACAAATAGTTATATTTAATTTGAGAATGTTAAGTTCCTTTTGGTACGTGTTAGCTTTACTATTTGTTTCAATAAGTCACAAACAAAATGTTACATGTTAAATTTTATGAAAAGGTTAGTGAGTTTTGGGGCCAATATTATGAAGCTAAGATAAATCTCCAGGTAACTATCTAAGAAGAAATTCTCTAAAACTGCCTCTTCGGTGTTCTATTTCACCTTTGCTAGTTTATGAGATATTCCACTTTAAAGAAAAGTGGATATTTCTGTTTTCAGGGAATATCTAGTAACCCCTGATTTCTTTTTAAAAACAAAAACATCACTAAATCGATCTCCAGAATTGACAATCTTTTTCTAATCTAACCGACTTTGTTTCTCTTACCGTTTCCGAAATCCTAATGGCGAGCCTTGAATTTGGGACAGGATGTATATTCTCTAGCATCTCACATATAAATATTTCACTTGTAGAATTAGTCGATATTAACAGTACGTGCTTGACCTATATTTTTTTACTATTGTTAATGATTAAATACTGACCTTACAACGATCGAGCAATGTTGCAAGATGGAGTAGTATCGTCTCTAACGTCTGTCCAATTTAGCCCATTCACTGTCAGATTTCTTGAAGTAACAACTAATATTGTCCTTGAATCTCTGAAAAAAAAATACAATTAACAAAATTTTATGTATTGGTTAAGAGCCGTCACATAAAGAGATACAGCTAATCAATGGTATAAATGTGAAACTGCTTAAATTGTTCAGCTTTTCAGATTGAAGAAAAAACGTTATAGATAATGTCCTATCTATTTTCAATGTATCAACTTCAAATATTATATAGTGTGAATAAAACGTAAGGAACATTGATGCTGGAACTTTTACTATTGGTTATACGAAGAAAGGTTGTTAATGAGAGTTTGATGTCTAAATATTTGCCACAATTTGATGTTTTTCAATTTTTTTCTGACGTCATAGTTTCAGGCTGGGACGTCATCGAAGAGTGTTTTAAAAGGTATCATATACTTTGTGTGGCGGAATTGGATAGTATCCTGTTTTCCTTTAAGGTCATGTAAAAATATCACAAGGTTTCTTAAGAAACATTTTAAGAAGTATCACATTCAATAATGTTCAAGTGTGCTGTTCGTGGCTTTGAACGCTCATACTGTTACTTTAAAAAGAAACAAATTAGTTTATTAAAACAACGAAAAACAATGTTTAACTTTAATTTGTTATAAAAGATGTTCAAGCTGTTCACCATTATCTGCCTGGCAATGAGTTATTCTATTAAAAAGACCGTGTACTGTATTTTTAAATACTTCAGCTAGTATTGCCTGTATTTTCAGTTCTTTTAAATTCTAAAGTGTGTTTACGCAAACGACACGTTTAAGATAGCCCCCGCAAAAAAAATCTAGCCGGTTCAAATCTGGGGATCGGGCTGGCAACGCGATACCTCCTCAACTCCGAATCCACCTATTCTCAAAAATTGTAGCTAGATATTGTCGAACGTAAATACCGTAATAGAACGGGACTCCATCCCTTTGAAACCAAATTGCTTTGTTCGGTATGCCCGGTCCTTCTACATTTGGAAACAATACAATACAACGGGCGTTTAATGTACCCTCAAAAAAAAAAACGGGGCCAAGAATTCTACTTCCAACAATTCCAGTCCAAACGTTGATCTTCTTTGAATACTGCGTATGTAATTCCTCCAGCCAATGAGGATTACGTTGTGACCAATAACGGCAAGTATGTTGATTTACAGCTCCGTTCAGTTAAAATGTGGCTTCGTCAGAGAATACAGCATTTACCAAACGTGGATTGTTATCGCATATGTCCAAATCTCTTCACAGAACTGAATCCGTCTGTCGAAATCATCTTCGGGTAGTTCCTGAAGTTTACCTTATAAGGGTGCAACTTTTCTTTGTGCAGTTCCTTGACTAACCTTGTAATTGTCTAGTCGAAGAACGAGGATTTTTTGTAACTTGCAATAAAACGTTCAATATTTCATCTTCCGTTGTTGCTTTTGGGCGACCACTTCTTCTAACATCTTTAACATGTTCTTCATTCCCAAATTTGTTATTAATTTTGGTAACAGTGGAACGTGAGATAGGTACGCTATTTGGATGTTTCAGTGTCAAATAAAACATTGGCTCCTCGTGAGTTCTTCTTAGAAATAGCTTCATACAATAATTCATTTATTAGCAAGAGACAGTTTTATTTATGCATTTGTTTTAACGGTTTGAAATCGGCATTTACCGAGTCTTTTCGTCTCGATTCCTGCTAACAGTTAAATATCATGTTTTATAGTGTATGCAAAGGTTCTGTAAAGTTAACATTAACGCATAAATATCAACAGGCAGAGATTACCAAAAACTACAAACGCTCAATACATTCAATTGCTAAATTTTGGACAAAAAAAATTATTATTATTAATGGTAAAAAAGCCATACCAAATAAACACCAAAAATGAATTGTAAAAAAATTTGATACAAATGGAAATAGCCTGTTTTTCTGGCCTACAGAAACTGCAGAATAGTCTAATGCCCAATACCTTTTAGATGTATTCGTCTTATTTTTTCATTATACCTAAAAGAAAATTAAATGTAAGTTTTAGTCTGATAAATGTAAGTTTTAATTACATCTTGTTTATAAAGATCAAAAGAATATTTGGATATTTATCAAAATATGCCTACTTTATAATTATTACACATTAAATAAATGTTATTGATTGTTATTTGATAAGGCACATTTCTGCTTCCCCGATATCGTTCAATATAAGTAAATTTAATAATCCATTCACTTTACTTTTTTATTTTGACACAAATAAATGTCAGATTTCCAACGAACTACTACACCTCAGTACACCTATTAGCTATAAATCCATCTAAACAGTTCGTAGAACTTCTCTTAAGGAACCTTGCAATATTTTTACATCACTATAAAGAGAAAACAAGATAGTATCCAATTCCGCCACACAAAGTATATGATACCTTTTAAAACACTCTTCGATGACGTCACAGCCCGAAAGTACAAAGTCAGAAAAAAATTGAAAAACACAATTGTGGCAAATATTCAGACATCAAACTCTCATTAACAACTTTTTTTCATACAACTAATAATAAAAGTTCCAGCATCAATGTTCCTTACTTTTTATTCACACTACATAGAACTTGAAGAATAATAAATAGTTGAGGTATTAGGGGTTGTTTAAGACATTGTTTGATAACATTGGGTACTTATCGAAATCCATTTTAAGTAGTTTTTAAAAGCTTCTTGTCTTAAATTTTTGTTATTTAATGTTGGAAGACTATTACAGGTGTGTTAGTATAATATGCCTTTGACCTGCTATTTTATAAAGACATCTACTTCTTCTCTTTATAGACAAATTGTAAAACTATTATTTTCATTAAAATTTCTCTCTCGTGTGTGTATTTTTATTAGAGATAGAAAAAGAATTAAAAATAACTATTATTTTAACTTTTTAATACATAGTATTTTTACGGTCTTCTCGCTATTTTAAAATGACTTGAATATAGTTATAAGTGAAGATTTGTTTTTAGCGAATAACAGTTGTGTTCGGGAGTGATTTCTTACGTAGCATTGACCAATTATTATTAGATAGAGCTTGAGTTTTACAATCTTAGGGTGTTGAAGAAATAGTGCTGAAAACTCCGAAAATAAGTATAGAAGTCAAGACAAATATGTATCTAGATATGCACCGTTTCCGAAATACAGGGTGTCAAAGTTTTATTTAAGATTTCTTGCTTATTCAATATTTCAAGAACTAAGTGAGATATCGAGATGAAATTTTTGCATGCTTGTTTTTCTTAGGTGTCTACTAATTTTGGTTTGGTATTTTTATTAGAGGCGGGAAATTGCACGGAGGCTAACCCCTACCTCAAACAAAATTGTTACGTCACTGAAAAATTAAAAATGTTTCTATTTTCGGAATTAACAATCGATTTGACAAAAAAGTTGCTTTTGTATCTTTCCTGTAGAATGCGCCATTTTCTAGTAAAATTGGTTTATCTAAACCTCTTCAATTCAACGGCTTATGCTACGGTCATACGTTTTTTTTTAAATATTTCAAAAACAGCATTCGCATGGCATTCCTCGGCAGAAATTAACTTTATTTCCTAAACTGTAACGTTTTCGAGCTACAGGATATCGAACTATCTTACCCCTGATGAATTTGAGCGGTTTAGAAAAATCCAATTTTATTAGAAAATGACACATTCGACAGAGCAACTGCAAAAAGCTTGCTAAATCGATTGCTAATTTTAAAAATACAGAAATTCCTTTATTTTTCAGCAGAGTAACAATCTTCTTTAGAGTAGGGGGCTAGCCCTTTCCCTAAATCCCCGCCTCTGATGAATATATCAAAGACAAAACCACGGAAAATAATAGATACCTTAAAGTAACAAAGACATGTAGAAAACTTCATCTCCATACCTCATTTTGTTCTTGAAGTACTAAACCAATCAGAGATTTTAAATTAAACTTTAACACCTTGTATCTTGGAAACCTCGTACTTTAGGAAAGAATGTTATGCAGCAAAGTAGGTATAATCTCTATCAAGGAACGCGATGCAAATATTGCATTCTCTTTTTAAAACGATTTAGAACAAATCTTAGTATAGGCCGCTGAATTGAAGAGGTATTAAAAAATCCAATCTTACTGGATAATGACGCATTTTAGACGACAATAGTGAGTAGAATTAACTACTTAATTCTCAAAAACAACAGTAACAAACACTTTATCGAAACGTAAAGATAGGAAAACATAATTTAATAAAGTCAGTTGCACCTGCTAAAGTTTTGTGACCTCCACCTTTAGTATCTTCGTTGCAGTTATTCTATAAACTTTTATGGATAAAAAGACGAGAATTAGCAGGCCTGCGTGTGTTTTATTATTCTCAAGTCCTTCCATTTCTTCCCTAAATCTCTGTCTTGTATACAAAAAATATCGATTATATTTATCTTGAATATATATCAAGATCAATTGTAAGGGTATAATAAAATACTTCTTTTATTATTATGACTTTGTTTAGTTATTTATTAATACTTAACTTTTATTTCTTTAATATTTAATATCCTTATTTTAATTCTTATATTTTTATATACGTATATTTATTTTATATTTACTTTCTTGTTACATTACTTTAGTTCTTAGTTTTAGTAAACGTTATATCTAACCCATTTTATTTACAAGTTATTATACCCAACTACTCTAAACTACATTACTAACTATACTATACTAAGGCTGCTTCATTCGTTTTCATAACCACAAGTTTCTTACTTAAAATATCTTAATCGACGCATTCCATTCTTTCACCGGTTCATAGTTCGATGTCTCAATACGCTTACACATCGAACTGTTCACCAACTAATTATACCGGGCGTATTACCTCTACACAACAAACTCGTAAGAAAATACTCGATATATTTCGTCTAACATTCATTACCTTATGCAAAAAATGGATCTTTAACATCAATTAAATATATGGGGCCTGAATTTTCAACTTTTTCCCATATTATCAATAACCTATATGTGTTTTATGGTACTTTCTTCTTCAGATCTTTCAATTTTCTATTAGTAGCAATCTTTTGTCAATTACCAGCCCTCAGTACTTTAATGACTCGCTACTTTCTATGACTCTGCCTTCACTTTATAGAACTAGTTTTCGTGCCAACCTCTTTGTACTTATAAACCAGTTCTGTGTTGTTTTTTCTCTACGCTGTATTAGTATGTATCTCAAACCACTTTTCGTTTCTTCTCAATATCTTTCACAGAAAGACCTGCCAATAAGATGATCTAGTTATCTGCGAACACTTGATAGTTGTCGAAAACAGTCAAAAAATTGTAAAATCGTCAGATTTGGAGTCTCTCCTAAGTGGTGGTAATAAGGATTGCAGTTTTTGTTCACTTCTTTTCCCCTATATTTACAAACATTAGCACCGTCTGTTAGTTTATCATTTCCGCAATAAGGTTAATGGAACGATTAAGTAATGTTGTGATGTTGTCAATATGTGCAGCTTTCCTACCGATTTACTCATTTAGCAGGCTTTATTAAAAAAATAACTGAAAAAAATCTTGTTTAAAAATAGGTGGGTAAAAATTAACATAAATATATTATTAGAATTGTATCACAACCTCATGGGTGTTGGGGATGCGCGTCGGGTATCGTCGGGAATGGAGGTAAAGCACGCTTTACGTGATTCTAAAAACATTTTGTAGTACTACACATACCGCGTTTAGCGGTAGATTTGAACACGCTTTACTTCTAGGAGATCGCAACGAAACAACTACCAAGCAAGAAATGACGACGTTTTCAGGCAAGGTAATATTCATTGCATCGGCAAGTAATCGGAACGCAGTTGGTTTCAGCGCCACTACTCATGAGATTTTAATACAATTCTACCTATAGCACTGTCCAACCGATAATAATTAATTAAAGGGGTGTAGATTTATTCGGGTCAAACAAGGGGAAAGTACACGAAAAAGTTTGAGAACCACTGGCATACACGATTTTGCCATACCTGGATTTTGCAAAAATTGTGTTTTATGACTCATCTATGTTAATATGCCCACGCTTTCACCTAGGAAGATTAAAACGAATATAAGGAAATGCCCATGAATTAACTACTTTTTTGACACTATACACGATTTAGTCGCGTGAATATGTCCGGGTAGTATAGTCTTAGAACTATGGTAAAAATATCTATAAGTAGAGTTGAATACATTTGACGGAAAACCGTAAAATTCCAAGTTTTTCATACACACCCTAGCAGGGAAGAATACAACTGGCACGCGGTATAGCAATCTTATGTTTCAGACTAATAATCGTGTTTTAAGTAGTTTCTTAAAGTACGGTTGCTATATCAAACGTTTTTAAAATAAATTTCTGATTTATGCAACATAAAATCTGCACTACTTGCACTACGTTATAATATAAGCTAGTAAAAATATATAAAATAATTATTACATTTTTATTCATATTCTTTTCAAAATATTTCCCACACACGTCTTAGATATTGATTAATGCAAAATAAAGAAACAACCAGCAGAATAAAGTAAGATCCTATAAAATTAAATTTGCTGTCTTAAGAAAAAGTTTTTTAAGGATCTCTTGCCCAATTTATTTAATAGCATATTCTCTGTCAAGTTACCGTCAGGATCTGGTAGATCCTTTTAAAATCCACTGGGAGAGATGAAGATATTTCGACGTAAATATTCCGGCGTTTAAGCACGTAATTTTTTTGAAAATAAAAATTAAAGAAACGCCTCTGAGGAATTTTAAAATGCTCCAAGAGGTAGCTGACGCTTTTCTTATTTCTTACGCCTTAAATCTCATTACGAAATACACTAACAAAATAAACGCGAGTTCATACGATTTATATCGCTAGAGTATTAAACGACTTTTAACAATAACAAGCAAGTTTACATGAATATTTGATGCGTTTGTTTGAAAGATAGCACGTACTACAATAAAATAATAAGTAGTAAAACTCGATATCAGAAAATGTAGCTAGTGTAGAAAGTTTGTCCTCGAGTATACCTACTCTAGATTTACCCTCGCATCATAATAACCTAGTATACCATAGCCGTTATTTTCAGTCTCCCACTTTCAATATAAGCTATAAATTGCTCCCTAGGTATTAAACTAATTTCTCATCAAATTATATGTAAGCTAAACCCACCCTAGGAAGGGATTTAAGTAGGGTAATTCAAAATCGAAGCTCGTTAGCATACCGTTTATTAACTGAGCCGTAAAACCCTCTGATGATATGTACTTGGTTTAACTGGTCATAATTTTCACTACGTTCAATAATGCCGCCGTTAAACATCTTGTATTTCTTTTACCATGTGTGTCAAATGTTGCTTTTGACACCAATGTTGATATCATAAACTTGTTATTACACCGCGTTAAAATGATGTTTTAAAGTATTTATTTAGTTTGCTTCTGAAACTCCGATACTCATCCGAATAAAACGTGTCAAATAAGTTTTTATCGTATACCTTAACGAAGCTCAAACAAAATTAATTGTTTTACCGACTGCTTTAGCACCGCCGTTAAACTTTTTGACAAGTCATCGCCATGAACAGATTTAAAACGACGATTTTATAAAATCTTTATCAGTCCGTTATTGTTCCAGAAAACTATATTTGCAACTTACGACTTTCTTTCACGAACTTTTGATTTTTAAGCAACTCTATTAAAAAATCAACACTATTATAGTTTAAGACGTTGTTTCAGAAATAACAAAATTTATTAGACGCCGATTGTCGTTATGTTGCCGGAATTTCAAAACAGTGAGCATTCAGGATAATTTCAAAATATGTAAAGAGTATCGCAGCATTACATGTGACATTAACTAACCAAAATAGCATTTGTCCGAGTATAAAATATCGCGATGTCTAAAACCACTGAACGGCCATCTTTTAAGTTTAGTGTGTCAAAAATACAAACGTCTTATCAGTAATACGAGACTGCCATTCTGTTAACAGTAATACCTTAAGGTGCCTTAAACCTTTTCATTTTAGCTTAATTAAATCTAAACTAGATTATGTGTCGTTGGTATGGAATCCATATTATAAATCAGCTATTAGCATATAACTTCTGTTTCCATAAAAAATTCTCCTTTTACTAACCACTGACTTGGCTGTTCTGTATTATGTGTTCTTGGTTTAAAAAGTTGCAGTAAACTCCGTGTATCTATTTTTATCTCCATGATTTTCCTTGATCCTTTATTGTCGTAATGATTATTCCTTTGTTCTTGTCTTCTAAATCTAGCAAAGAATGTTTATTATTGTTGATCACTACTGCTTTATGTTTCTTTATTGTAGAAGTATTGTCCTTAATTTTTTTATTTGTGAATTATGCAGATTCTTAACATCTGTCAATCCTCTTCTGCCCTTTTGTCTTCGTAGATAGACTCTTTCTATTGCAGAATTCGGATGTAATGCTCTGTAAGTTATCATGCTAGTTCTGGTATTTTTGTTTATTTCCTTCGGATCTGTATTACTTCATTAACACTCCCAAAAGTATAGGTAAGTACTGAAACTGTACATGTGTTCATGAAACTCGTCTTATTTTTGCTGTTTATTTGTGTTTGTAGAATAGTACGTACTTGTTTTAGATATTGTTTTTTAATAACATGCCATCATTAAAATTTCAATTCCTAGTAGGTTATGAAAATAAAAATTCATGTCTTAGGTTAATCCATTCTCAGTAAAAATTGTTTGTCAAATTGACAGTTTGAATTTGTTTTATTGTGTTATTAATTGGTTTTATAATTTGTAGGTTATGTATTGGCATTGGTTGGCGGGTGTCTGTCTAAGCTACGGAAAAATTTCTTAATAAAACTAAAAATTGAGCATTTCCACAGAAGCAATATCAATTCGTTCCAATTTTATGTGGTAAATATATATCATATAAAGGCAAATCTTTTCTTCGCCATCAAAAGTTGTGTAAGGATTGATCACCGTATCTCCAGACGAAATAAGGACGAAACGATCGTCTGGAGGTACGGTGATCAATGTTTACACAATCTTTTGACGGGGAAGACAAGATTTGTCTATATTATTTATACGTATCGTTCTCATTCATACATTTTATTATTTCTCCCTTATTTAATTCATATTCCTGACCTTTATTAATATTTTATTTCTCTCGCAACTTCTACAAATGGTTTATCAAGTGATGTTTACCTTCTGTTATTTTTATTTCGTTCCCATAGTGAGTTTAGAATATGCGAAAGCGAGTTCATGACCAAGCAAAGCCATAAAGGGCTTAAAGCGTCCTCTTGAAATATTTCTTCTAGTATTTGTATTTTTTTGATCGTGATGCTTTCTTTGGGTGTACGAAATACAAGTGTTGTATTTCACCTCGTTATTATCTTTGTTAAACAGTTTACAATGTGTGTATTTATTTATTTTTTTTTTTGATAGTCAAATCAGCCATAGATATATTGCTTTTTTTTTCTAACCTGCTGAAGTATGGCATTATAAATTATTATTTGTTCTTTGCGGCCTTGTGCTTTTTTTACATCCTTTCTGCCCCCACACAAACACGCGCGCGCGTCCGCAGGCACACACCCACACCCAGACGCACCCACAGAACATATCTGCAAGTAACGTGTTACAAAGTTTCAACAATTTTAACTGTTAATATCTTGAAAAGTAAGTCATAGAGACGAAAACGCTATTAGACTTTTAAGTTTGTTTTTTAACGACGAATAACGATTATGCGCCCTTTACGGGACACCCTATGTAGGCTGATGATTTGGTAGTTAAAACTAGTCTAGTTAATTATCAAGTGTTTGTAGTTTTTCTAAATATAAACCAAGAAACAAGAAAAAAAATTAAAATTACAATGAAAACCCACAAAAAATCTCACATCTTAAATATTTTAAAGCACTTGCACCGTTCTTTAATATATAAAAGAAAAGTCACAGCTTCTAGAAATTTGCCATGGCAACTCAGCGTTAGATAACAAGCTCTTTATGAGAACTAGAAAGAAAAATAAATATGAAATTCTTATCCAACATGTTTTTAATGGAAACTTCATTCATTCAAGTGTGCTTTTAAATTTGAATTTAAATTTAAACCTATTACACCAAACCGTCATATAATTAAAAGATTTTTGGGTAAATAGTTAAAACGTGAAATCCTTCCCTTGAACACCCAAGAAAGAAACTGAAAGATTAAAAGCCAATACACAGTACACGGCTAATGGAAGTATTAGCTAAGGCATGGTACAACAGTTTTCACGTAAAAAAATGTTTAACAATTTTTAAAACCAAAAGCATAACTATACATACATTGGTTAAAAGCATAAAGGGTTGCGATAGTATTATTTTGGAATGGTGTTTTTACCTACGAAAGTTTGTGAGGGGGCTTTTGGATGAACCATTCTTGTTACCAAAATCAAATAGACATTCCATTTTGAGAAATCTATGCTTATGTTCTATTTTCGTAACAAAAGCAAGAAACCATTAAAAAATTCTTTTTGTGTATGGCCTTGAATTATCTAACATTTATTCCTTTATGGGTTTTTACAACTTTGTTTGTTACAACGCTTGTTTAATTAAAGGCACACAGTTTAAAAATGATTGACAAGTTTCTTTACTAAACTTTATTATAATTGTTCAATTTACTACTAGGTTAATTAACTGCTATCTAGTTCAATGTCGGGAATTATTTGAATGACATTTTTGGACTCAAGAAGAATATTCGTATAATTAGAACAAATTTAGATTCTAAAATATCTCTCCATATTCAAAAGTCTCTGTATATAATAATAGTACGGGTTATGAGTTTACATGGATAATTTTCATTTATTTCTAGCCCATTCAGTAATCGCTCTCGGCAGTTTTACAAGAATACCTTTAGTGTATTACTATAGTTAAATAATTAAACCAGTGTTTAAGCAACATTATATTTAGAAAATTATACTTAAAAGATTCTCGACAACTAATACGAACACTTTACAATGGATTATTTACCTAACATTGCAGTCTATTCTGGTTTATACATTTTTATTTGACAATAAATGTTGTTACTTGTTATTTTACTCAAAATCTTTACTGCTTGGTTGGTGGTAGTGTAGATACCGTATAAAGGTAGGTTTATATTCTTGGAATGTAAGCAAAAAATGGATTTTCGAAGGAACGCCGTTTTTTAGTTGTATTATTGATTTCGCAATATGGTTGAAATCTTCCGTAAAAACAAACCCGATTATTTATATCGCATTTTCAATTAATCTGTAGTGACAATAGGTGTACTAAAACCTAAGATTGAATTTTATACACAGTATCATGCTTGGTAAGCTTCATCTCTCGGTAGATCTCTAAATAAGTCAAACTGAAAAATGTTTCTGACAAAATCTTTCATATAATAATTAATAGAAATTACTCCTTTGTAGATTAGAAATTGTCGAGTACCCCAGAAACTTGTTTTACCAATTACTAAGTTTATTTGAAAACCATTGAATGTTACTATTATAAACTACAAATGTATTCCGCATTACGACACTTTCCCCTGAGAACAAAGAACGCTGATAGATGCTTAAGGCGCTGGTAGCGTTAATTTTCGTCTCCTCATAAAGTTGTTACAAAGTTTGTTATTAGATTATAAAGTTATCGGAATTTTATTTTAAGGATTTATTCTTTTAAAACTTATTTGCAATATACTAAAGAACTAAGTTTTAAGATACGTGCTATAAGCGCTACACCGCTCCCGTCGTAAGCAATTAGCACGAACGTCGTTAAGGATGAAAAACTAATCGCCGTACGGATCTACTTCGGTGCGTGATCAGTGGTGTGCCGAGAATACTGTATTAGGGAAAATTATTTAATAGACAACACACGCACTAATTACGTTTGTTATTGATGAATTAAAAAACAATAAAATTGAGAAATCTGAGTTTTTTATGGGTAGATCACTTGTCGCTTTATTAACAAACAGAATTTGAATGTATTATTCCGGTAAACTAGTCTCTGTAGGGTTCAGTTTGCCATTTCAACGGATTGAATATGTGCGACCAGGTTTCTTATTTTAAAATCTAGGTAATAATGGCAACGTTTCTTTGTAATCTGCAATCTGCCTTCTTTTTTAATTTCAGGCTAACAGAGAGATAAAACGTCGCAAAAAATAAGTTGGGGCAAGCAATTGAAAAAAGGATATCAAAACCTGCAAATTAAAAGTAACAGTATTGGCCTGGACCTTAATGAACTAGACGTGACTTAAAAATGATGAACAGGACAAACTGTAGGCCACGGAACTTTTCACTAAAAGAAGTAACCAAACATAAAATAATTACGAAGACTTTGGTCTAATTTATCAAACTAGCAAATTCGTGTTATCAATCAAACTTGTAACAAAGGTATCGAGCATTTTTAAATTTTATAAAATTTGTAGATTATCTATTGCTAATTATTCGTTAGCGTGATTTTTGTTTTTGATTTGATAATAAAAGTTGATTTACGTATACACTAGAATAAATGGCGGCAGACTTTTGGAATTCTCGCAGCATTTTTCATTTAGGTAACTTAAAAATTATTTTGAACTACTTTTATTTGTATTTCTAAAAGTAACGTCGTGTCGTTAAGATTTAAATAGCTTTCATTACACATTCTGTCAAGTTCTAACATGTATTTTATTATTACTACATATAAACTCGCAGAACTTTTGTAATAATCTTACATGCTAAGCAGAAACAGTTGTGAAATAAAACTTCTGAAATGTATATACTTATATATGTATTATTATTAAAACTCTCCTTATGCCGAGCTAAGCCAATAATACCAACGAGGCTACCGGTATACCCCATGCGATTTCTTTTAGTTTTATTTTTTGTTTTTATTATAATTTAGTAGTAGTAGTATTATTATTATTATTATTACATAACATTAATTTCCTGTGAGCCCATATGAACTATTTACAGGTTTTGTATTAATTCTGTAACGAAAAGACTAGAACTGAAATAAGAACTTGAGATTTTAAACGTAGTAATAAATAACATTCTTTACAAAATAAATATACTATAGAATTTATTATAAATCTATCTGTTAATTAACCATTCCCGAAGCTTCCTTATCAGCTCAGAAGTCTTCTTGATGTTCTTATAAAGAAATTGATTTAGTAATTTTGGAATGTAATAATAAATCGAATCATTTCCATAGAAATTATTGTACTTAGTAGTGATGAAAGTTATGGATGATTGTAGAACGTTATACATATTTTCTCGAACCCGTTTAAATGCTTTATGAAAATAATATTTAAAAATAGTAATATAGTCTTGTAGTTGATATATTTTCAAAACTTCAAGCTCTTTTCTTATTTCATTTTTGTTGTTTTATTGTTATTCTTCTTAAGCTTTAAGAAATTATTTTGCGCCTTTAATAAGGGTTCCAAGTGTGTTGTATATGCACGACCATAAATCATAAAACCATGTCTTATTACCGATTCTCCCAAACTTTTGTAAATTAATACTTTTGTGCGCACTGGCACAATTGTTTGTAATTGATAGAATTTGTATGATAAACTTTTTAATTTTTTAGATATTCTATATGTCTAGTCTCTTTCCTAAACTTTTGTACTGTTATCTGACTAGAAAATCTATTTTGTGACAAAAACTGCAATTAATTAAGTTTCCAGAAAACAAAAATTTCTCGTTACTATGTTAGTTCTTAGAATTTATGAATGCTTGAGTTTCCAAATTAAAAAGCTTGAGTTTTTTTATTGTTTATAAATATTATGGTGTAGTGTAAACCATTATGATGTTAAATGAAAATCAGTCTGTAATTTCTGCAAACATGTAATTTTATTAACATCTGCTGATAATATTGCAGTATCATCAACGTATTGATAAATATTACACAATCAATTTATTTATTCGAGATATATCTTTTACGTATAAGTTGATGATAAAATACATCCTTGAGGAACACCGATATATGTTTTCTTTAAATAACTGTAACACTTGTTAATTCTGACAGTCTGTGCTTGATCTGTTAATAAACTTTGGAATAATTTATAAACTGCCAGTCTTACTCCAGAAGCGTATAATATTCTAAGAAGTATAGTCCTTTCTATTGTATCTAAGGATCAAGAAATATCACGACTGCATGTTTTACATCATTTAAAGTTACGTTAATCTTCTCAACAAAATCCAATAACCACGTATTCTTTCTTTTTCAAAAACCAAGTTGTGTATAAGGTATAATTGGGAATTTATTCAAATAGCAATGTAGTTGGTCATTTAGAAATTTTTCTAAAATTTTTTCTAATGATGGAAAATTTGAAATTGATCTGTAATTATTAATATCATCTTCTTCACTATTTTTATAACTTGTAGTAACTATTGAAATTTTCATTTTTTTTTTGGAATTTCACAGTTTCCAAGCATTAGGTCAAAAACATGTAGTAAGATATCGCACAAAACATGTAAATTATTTTTCATGTCCTTCATTCTGATGCTGTCATATCCAGGAGTTTCACTTACGTCATATGTTTGTTTTATATTGTATAAGTCAGGAATGAGTGCATTATTAATATTCTTTGTTTTATCAATAAACCCTGACATAAAATACACCTCTAAACTGATTTATTACATATACAGGATAATCTTGGAACGAATATCAAGTATTCACACCGCAGATTTCCGAGTCAAAGTCAAGCCTGCTTGCCTTATATGAACATTATTTCCTTAAGCGCGTTGTTTCCAAGATACGGGATGTCAAAGTCTACTAAAATTAGTTATCGTCCGGCAGGGGCGGAGATTAGGGAGGAAATATGTTACGCCACTGGAAAGATAAATAAAATTTGTAAGCTTTTGGGTGTATATTCAATTTGACAGAGAAAGTTTATCTGGCAGTCTTTTCGCAGTATAAATCGTTCCTAGATAAAATAGAATTTTATGATGTCTGAAAATGACAGAACTTACAGTTGAGAATTTTCGGAACGTGTCATCATAGTACAGACATGACTGGATTTCATCTTTCGCAAATTTTCTGGGATCCTTCACATTGTTTTATTATTAGTTACGTGAATTGTTCTAAATTTTTTTGCAATTCCCCAGGTGCTTGCTGTATATATTTTCTTTGGGATAACATAAGTACATAACAAATTTAGAAATGCGTCTATATGTATAATTAAATCGACCCTTCTCATATTGGAGTTATTAACACTAATTAATAATTAAAAATTTATAGTCTATAGCTCTTATTGTCTTTAGATTGTAGTTGCTTCCGTGCAGTTGTGTACCGGATTTCTTTTCTTGTTTGGATAAACGTCGACTTTTATCAAATCGAGTGGGTATTGTAATTTTTTGAATTGTGTTCACTTCGACCCCTTAGCAAGTTCCGGCAAACGTTAGCTCGGTGCTGGTTTCTGTTTTGGGAGAACTTACCATCCTTAAGTAACAGACTGAGTAAGAAGGAAACAATGGGACAAGCCTTTGGCGCTCTTACAGCATGGCTTATATTCCGGTTGAAATCTGAGTGAATCACTTTTTTCAAACTAAAGACGATTCATCGCATCCTCAGCTGTCGGTATACTAATGATTACACATTTAGCAATTATCCTCATCGTGCTTATTAATTAATTAAAGTTTTTAAGCTTTCATTTAATTAAAGAATATTTAGGTACAATTTAATTGAATGATTATTTTCGTAATTATTTAATTCTTAGTTTTAATATCAGTTGCATTTGGCTTAGTGATAAGAACTTTGTATCTTTATTGTTCTCTTTTGTCAAGGCTTTAACCTTCATTTATCTTTCTGTTTAACAACTTCAAAATTTAAAACTGATTCTTAACTTCTATAAGTAAAACTTATATTTGACTTTTTATTTATTAAAAACTTATTTTCTTGCTCTATATATTATAATGCCATTAAAATTTAGATTCCAAAGTTTAACGATATATACTTAGATTATTAAAAAGACTATTTATGCGTTGTTGTTGACACAACTTAAGGTGTCTTATTGTGTAGTGTGCTACTCCTTGTTTACACCCTTTAGCTACCTCCTCCCACGCTTCCGGCTAGGTAGAGTGAACCTAGGCATAACCAACCCTTCTTTTCTATTCGGGAAGAAGTTTTGGTTACAAACTTTTTCAACAACTACACAAAATCTAGATTAAGCTAATAGAGCAAAAAGAATTGTACAATGTGAATCTTAAATTAAAAAAATTGGCATTCTTTAAATACATAATTTTATTTATTTTCTTACGGAATATAATCAAATTTCTAAAAACAATTATGGCGAGATATTCTATAAACACTAACAATTAAAACAAAGTTGTTAATAGAATTAAAGGAGAATAACAATTCAGAATTATTTAAAAAAATTTATCATTTATTGTTAATATAGAAGAGATAATAGTAAAAAACTGAAACTTTCCTAGATTATCAGACACTCGTATTCTAGAAAAAGCAAAATTAAGCTACAAATATTCCCAATACACGTATGCAAGAGAGTTAATTCAGTAAATTAAAAAAAAATACATATCAAATCTATCCGCAAGCACAGTCGACTACTCACAAGAAATTGCTTGTAATAAATTGTCGTGTAAAACCAGTAATGCATGAGGAAACAGTTTTTTACAACGTGGCAACTGATTTATCAAAGTAATTTAGGTACGCTATCGGAGGAAATCTTAATTCAACTTACTAATCGGTATGCAATTGGAGTTAAATTTCAATAATACCAGACTAAGTATTACTGCAGAGTTGAAGTTCTAAGTGCGCTCCATATAATTATTATTATTGTTGTTATTATTACTATTATATTATCCTTATGGCGTTTTGATAAGAAAGAAAGAAAAAAAGCACATGTGCTGGAAAGACTGAAACAACAGTCGCGCTTAAAGAATTTGCGAATATGTAGGATTTCACAAAAAAGAAATGAGAACGCGGACAAATTTTAATTGAGTTTTTTAAGTTGAAGTTAGTTATCGATGTCCCTGAATATGCTATCGATAGGAGCTACCGCATACAAAGCAGTGGATAATTTCCTCCTATATAATTATTAAATTTAGTTCTGATAACGCGGAGAATGAAATATTTTATTTGAAAGCTAAACTAAGAAACACTAATTTCTATAATAAAAGAGTATCTTCTCGCGCAGTGTATACTCCCTATTTAAGCAAATTAAGCAAAAACTCGTAGTACAAATATATGGACACATACTAGTAATAATTTACACGGCCGCAATGTACGTTAAATGGCAAACTTTACGATACAGCAAGTATGTGACAAACAGGATATATTTAATCTGTTCTGACTTGATGAGCCCATTACAAACCTTAAGGAACATCTTCAGTACAGACCTCTAACCACCAGAGCATACCGAAATTAGTAAGATAGACATATAGATAGAGCTGCTAGTAGTGCCGCTGAAAGCCCTTCTGATCCCATACCAGCACGATCGGATGACCTGAGAACAACAGTCTGCAACGTCGAATAGCGCAAGCGACAGAGTGAATGGGATCGTACCAAGCCAAATTGAAAACGGCTAAACGCTTTGTCGAACCATGGATAAATGTTACTAATCTAACAAGAAAAGAAGAAGTACTAATTACTAAACTGAGATTAGGACATGCCTACGCCTTGACGTACTATTGTCTTAGAGAGAAGATGAGACGGTGTTATATTTGTAACGAAATACCAGTACTACTAAAAATGACTGAGTATGATATCTTATAATGCCTAGCGCTCACAAACTTAACCTTAAACTCGCAACCTACATTACGTGAGAATCTACAAGACAAAGCAATCAACTTCAAAAACTTTAGAATTTATTAGAGAATGGAGTGTATTTTAGAAACTGTAATTTTCAGCTTCCTTTCCATATTGCTTTGTTGTAACGAAGTGGCTGCCTCTACCTCATTTCAAAAAAAAATTCAATACAAAGATGTTACTTCATACGTATAAGTGGTCAACTTTTTGTCCAGTAGAAGAAGGTCAAGAATGATGCTCAAATTACTGGCACATCAAAACCGGCTTGCAATAGTCTCATAAATTCTATAATCTTTAGTAGGGTTATATAGTTGGACGGGATGTGCCACTTTAGTTACTTTTAACCGGCAGCAAAAACTTAAAGCGCCAAGGAATGCATGTAAGTCACATTTTGTTATTGGTTTTAGATAGTTGCCTTTCTATGCTTGATTAGATGAGTTCTATCAATAATAGTGATATAAGGTAAACAGATACAAATAAATCAGTTTTCCAATCCTCTTTGTTGCCGGGCTTTTATGTTTTTTAAACTCTTTACCAAGTACTTAAATTTATCTTAAATCTGATAATGTATTATAATCTCTCCATTCATAAACCTGCGCCATCTATTTGCACCAGGAATAGCTTCGGCAGCGTCTTTAGGTGTAAGCTGTATAATTCTGAACCAAAAAGAATATTTGATCTCTAAAATCAGCTAAACTCAGAATTTGTTTGTCGGTGAGTAGCTCAGACTTCTTTATTATTATATAGACTGCTTCAGTAGCTAGGGCTCGCTATTAATACCACACTGGGTATAAATGCTTCCATTGGAAGAATGGTTCATCCTTTTAGTGCTTAGATATGTGTCACTCTTTGGGTAGGTATCTATTTTAGTTGATATTTGTAAGGGCCTCCGTAGGTCAGCGTTGATGACATCCTTAAGATATCAACTGCTAAAGATTAGATTACGATACTATTTATAGCTTGGTAGAATTGCCCCAGCAAAATTTATTTTTTTCTCGTACTATAGTAGGTGTGGGTATTGTCTGAATAAACTGTTTAAATCCTCCATATTCCAGAAATTTTTGTTGCAACAAACACCTTTGTGTGCACAGAAACTAGTTTAGTTTGGCTAATTTTCCGTTTATTTTTAATAAATGGTATATTAAGTTCAAGTAATAAAGAGAAATTCATCACCAGAAATTTGATTAGTTTATATCTGTTTTACTGTATTACGTTTGAGTACATTTTGGCGCTAATTTTTAGTAAAATAACAACACTTTCCGTACCTTTAAAACAGCGTATACTACAAACGCCTTGCCAATTTTAACTTTCCCGACAGTTTTTGTAGATTTATCCAAGTCTTCTATAAATGTCGTTATGAAGTGCTTCTTCTTCTTTTGTGGTATTCTCCTTGCTGGATCTCAAAAATATCTTGTGCTTTTACCATCTCAAACGCAATAAGTCACTTTTTTTTAAACATTTAGGTCAGAAGAGTGATTTACAATAACAGATTATTTTGTATTTTGAAATCTATTGTAAAATCAGGTAATTAGGTTTTCATTTATATCATCACAGATTAGTGTAGGCAACTTGAATCGGCCGTAGACATTTGTGCCTTCTTCTAAAAAAGACTTAGATCCTCCATTGCATTGGATGTAACAGTTTAAAAACAAAGAACACCACAATTAAGAGCCTGAGATGTGTAAGAAGAAGAAAAACAAATTTCACAGTATTGTAGATGCGCATAAGCAATTTACAGTTTTTTTGTCCCCGTATCTTTTCACAATTTATAATTGATTATTAACTCCCAACATTTATGACAGTTTATCCAGTAAATATAATTAATCAGGCAGGAATTGCTAAATTTGTTCATTTGTTAATTTAAATTAAGAACCAAGCCAAACTATGCCAATCTGCCTTCATGGCACACCATTGCAAAGATCAAAACCTCGCTTTTTAGTATTTTCGTTATCAAATACGTACAATTTAGATGTCTACGGTACCTGACGGGGTACATTGCTAAAGTCTACGTAAGATTCTATATCGAACCATAAAAAACCCTCTTAAACGCCCAAACAAAGAACAGATGTGACGATGATAAAGAACCGAGACGTCGTATGTAAATTTAAATGAGCCAGAGATGTAAGGGACAAAAAAAGCGCTGTAGGTAGGCTTTATTGATTTTAGAAATCTCGAGCAATAAGGGAGTTATGGATTTTTGGCTGTTTGGAATTATTTTGAAAACAAATAAAGGTAAGTATAATTCTTCTAAATACTAACAAGAATTTCACAACTTCGGATTTGAATAACCTTGTATATTGATACATCACAACAAATACAAAGTAACAGTGAAAAAACTAACCAACCTTGCATAGAGATTTTGAATTTTAGTGACTCTATAAACATTATTATACACTTTTAATTTCAGAATCTATATTGGAATCGAAATTCTTAGCGAATGGCGTAGAGGTTGGCTTTTAGTACCCATAACAACCAGTTTCTGGCGCTTGAGTATTAACTCTGTACTACATATTTGGGTTTTCCATCAGTTCTTTCTGTCATGATTGCCACAAGCGAACGTATACCAGTGAAATAGGCAAGTCGTATCTACGACGTATAACAAGTCTTTCTATTTAATGAACTAATTGCGCTCACTGGGCGGCAAAAAGCTCTTTCACATGAAGCTTTCCCAGTCTTAATGTGCTATATATAGTAGTGCTTGTTTTGCTGTAGAATCAGAACTACCACAACCGCACCAAATAGATAAAACTATATGAGCTAATAATACCATTCATTAACTAACACTAGATTTATCTGCGTTGTAATTGTTGTGAACAGTATTTGCGTGGTCTTATTTGTATAAATGCATAATTGCATTGGGAGAACCGAATCTCTACAGTTAACCAAATAACCCATCCACAAAAGCACGTATTTTTCACCAAGAACTAATAATAGTCTATTGATAAAGTTGCCGGGTTTTAACACTAAAAGAACTAGAAAAGAATTAAGTTGATCAGTAGAAAAGCTGCGACAATTGTTTTTAGTTTAAGAATGAGTTATAAAGAAAGTATTAGTAAAGTTCAAGTCAAATGCATTTTTTGACAGTGACATTTTAAAGTCCAAGACTGTTGTTTCTTCAAATATTCTCAAACATTTTCCAATTCGTATACTACAAACCTTCATTGTAGCTAATACGGTAATTAATGCTTGTAGACAAAAGCATTTCGAGATATTCTCTACTGTAATGTGATATTTTAATGCATACAGTAAACAGAATAATAAAAACAAAATAGCAGAATACATTCAAACAAATAAGTAACAGCAACGAAGGCTTGAGCTTTTGATTGAAACGTTCGAGTAAATTAATATAGTTATATTTTCCTGGCTAAGGTGATCAAGAAAAGTACTAGCTTCAGTCAAACAAGTTTCAAATACAGAGTCGTTTAAACCGTATTAAGTAAAATATTATACAGAAAAGTTAGAAATTGCGTGAGATTCGAACTCACATTTTTCGTACACAGAACCACTACTTTATCCGATTAAGCTAGAGAGTTCTTCCCCAGCAGAAGCTATTAGTTGTAATTGTATACCATGTACTGCAGTTAAGTTTTTGCGACACACATCTCTTATAACCCATTAATTTGTAAAGAATCTGTGCCCACTAGGATTCACATGTTTTATTTATAATAATTTATTTAAACACCATTTAAAATTATCCGAAGGGAAAATAAGTCAAAACGATATTAAACTTATTTAGTGCCTATTAATAAGGAGTCCTGATATGAACGTCCGATTTAATTTAAAAGATATGATTTAATAAACATCTATTAAGAATAAGAGAAATAGCTGTATCTATGCGATTTTCTAGTGAATCGCGTCCTGGAAATCGAAATTTATTTTAATAGATGATTTACTAGATAATTGCAACATATCAGTTGAACTTAATACTAGTATGGATTTTTTGTTTTAGTAGGTAAATGAAAGAATAGCAAACGAGACGGCATTTAATGGAGTGTTTTCTCTTTTCTCTGTTAAATCAAAACCAAAAAACCGCCTACGAGAGGCTTTGACAAAAAATCTTCTTATGCTTATAACATATTATTTTATAAATGTTAACAAAATGCAAATTACATTAGTATTTTACAGACCGACTCGTTCTATAAAAATTACCAACAGTACCAAATACCCACAGATTAAGTAATGCTAATTAAAGTAATTTTTAACAGGTATAATGTTCACACTTTGTCCTCTTATTTTTTCTCTTTTCTTTTATTGTCCTAAAGTTGGTTTTTTGTGCGACTACAAATGTTGAACATTACTAACTTTCAAAATAACTTCTGTTACCTCTTATGACTTCCCAAGCTCCTAGGTACATCCCCTGGAGGCAGGTAGACTGGTTTAAAAAAGCTGGTTTCATGTTTCATACCGCTGCAGTATGAAAGAGCAACTGAAAAATAAATGCGGGGATTCAAATAGGCCTAACTGTTTTTTCCTCTGTTATTTATTTATTAAAAGATATGTAAATTGTGAAAGGATAACGTTGTACCCTAAATTAAAATAAAAGTTAAACCTTACGCTCTTTACGTACTCATTTTGTCTACAAGTTAAACCTTTAGGGAGGCATAGTCATTTTAAAACTCTTAACATGCAAAAGAAAAAGTGAAAATATTAAATATGAAACCCGGATCAATTATTTAAATGAGATATTTAAAATTTAAATGCAATTTAATTACTTAAATTTAAGCCGTATTTTGAGTTGTGATCAAATTTGTACCTCTTTTAGCGTCATTCTCTATCAAATATTATTATTCAAAAACTTGTAACGCATTTAAACTGTAAATAAGTATTTATCAATCTGTTAATTTTATTAAGAATACTACAACTATAGCAGTTAAAAAAGTTACTTAATTTACTTACATCCTTCGTCAATTGAATGATCAACGTCGCTTTTTTTCTTGCGATCCTACATTCTTGATTACAAAGACAAAACAGTCATACCATTTAAAGGACTAGGCTAAATACGTATCCTAACCTAAATTAAACTGTAGCAAGTTAGTTAATCAAATTAAGTCACTAAAACATAATAACCCTTAATATTTACGTTGATTAGTTATGTACGTAGTGACTGAAAATGTCTAATTAAAACAAACATTAAAAGAGATTTGGCAAAGGCACAGATATCAAAATTTTCTATACGTGCACATAAGTAGGTTGTTTTACCGCGTACGTGTACAGAATGTATCATTATTACTACAAAAAATTAAACATTACTAAGCTACCTCAACAGTCATTGTTTAATTATTTATCTAGTCAATTACATAAGTAACACAAAGGTTTTTCATAGAAACCAGTACCGGTTTTTATTTTTGTTTCTATAGTTTTCAAGTAAGAAAGTTGAAAAAGTCCCGTATAGCAACTAACAACTTAAAGATAACATTACCCCATAGTTATACAAACGATATATCTAGAAGCAAAGAAGTAATCATAACATAGTCGAAACAAAATTAGAATTTAAGTTGCAACATTAAAAACAAAGAAGTACTATGAATATAGATGAGAAAAAGTTTGGTTTAAATTTGCTATTACTCCCCCCCAACAGTAAGTAAACTGGTGACTACCATGACATGATTATTCGTAGAATAATATTATCTATTACCAGCGTTATTTGTAAGGTTCGAAGTATAAACGCATTACTTTACATCACGAAGATTGGCACATTCTATACAATTCGATCAGCTGATTAAAAAGCGTGGCCTCAGTTTAAATTTAAATGATATTAAAAAGATGGTAGAGTTGTAAGAATTAATGTTTCAAAATTAAATATTTCATGTAAACTAAAAAATATTGTTGCGTTACTGTATGAAAGATTTTCCAGTATGACGTTGACAAACTATTTTCAGAAATACTATTTACATACGTAAAAACGAATTAAATGCAAGCTCATGTTATACATTCGTGTTCAGTCTTTTATCCCTAATACAAATAATTTCACTTTTTTTTTATACGTTAATAATAATAGTAGTTGTCATTATGAAAATTATTAGTATTTGAATACTTTGCACAATTTACTTGTTATATCTTATTTTTTGGTAACACCTAATAAACTCGATAAATTAGGTAGGTTTATTTGCAATTCTTGTATTATAAACTTTTTTTTTTAATTATAAATTGATTTGTATCAAATTTGTTGCTAATTTTTTAATTATTATAAACTTACGAATATATAAAAGCACTTTACCGCTCTATAATTGTTTTTTCTCTACGTAGAAGGATAATTGCACACAGGATTTTTTTCATGGAGGAGCAAAGGTTGGAAAAAAAATCCGTCCTATTTTATGGATTCCGAGCTCTGGCTCATTTGTTTTTGATTTTAGACCTATGAAAGGGCTGATTTTTGGGTTTCTAACCGCGTTCTTTTAAAAAAATTCCCGATATCCTTCGTAAATCATAAATCGCAAACAAGGTTTACATAATAGAAGCACTTTTGAGCAAAACGTCCTACAACACAGTTTAAATTAGACAACGTAGAAGTATCGTGGGAGCAAGAAAAAACCAAATCAAAGATACTCTTGGAATTTTAGAAGATTGTTTTAGAGTAATCCACAAATTATGAATTCAAACATTAAACTTTTGAATGGTATAATCATTTTAACTATGGAATTTCACTATTTTCGTTCTTGATACCATTACAAAAATTAGTTTCTATAATATGAAAATTTTATTTTACTCTGTTAATATTTTTAAATTCACAAAATCCATGGGCATCTTTGACTTAGTTTTTTGTTGCTCTCACGGTATAAGAATTAAGAAATTACTAATGTTACCAACGATCAGACTACAGTTTATAGCCATTTAAAACTTTAAATGACTTGCTCGGTAGTTCATTGTTTTGTACTTTCTTTAGTTGAATGCAATGCAAAGCGGGTTATATGTAAAAAGAATTAATCATTCACTTCAATCTACATGGTACTGATTCCTGACTAATTGTTTTATTTGATTCGCCTAACAACGAAAGGTACCAGTCGACAGATTATTATTAAAAGATGAGTATCTTTGTGATTTATTATACTAGTGGCAAATAGACATACATCGTTTCACGCTTTGCGAGATTACACATCCTTCTGGCATTGAAAATTATTTTTGTTGCTATTGCTATTAGTTGTAGGCTTTTGTTGAAACTTTAATTTTTAAGCAGTTTGTTACTGTATACTGAATTACGATAAAAGTTGCGTCCAGTATACTCTAACGAAATTAAACCTAATTAGCCACTAACCACCACCGTATTGAATACCTTGCATTTAAGGATGTTATAGTCTGCTAATATGCAATTTTTTCAATCGTTACTAAGGGGTTGTTATTATTAGTGAAAATGCAAGTATACTCCTAATTGTCCTACATCGACATGTATATTAGAGTGATACAAAAGGAACATTTCTATGATATTGAATATAATTGTGCAAGCATAACAAAGGTTGTTACAGTACAGTTTAGTACAAGGAAGTGTAGTTCAGAATAACCGCTTATTTTGGATATATTGTCTATTTATGCCATAAATGAGCGGGCTCTACAGCAAAGTCAGGTTAACTATTCATAGCCGATCGCAGAAGTAAATCGCTTTTGAAGCGGTCGCCATTTAATTAAGAGCCTTGCTGTAGTTAATGCACCTTTAAATGGTTATGTAATCACTAGAAGGACAGGAGAGCAGACTAAATTCCACCTAAGTTGAAAGCAGGAATTTAGCAATAACTTGTTTCATAAATAATTCGTAATATCTTCTCGATTCATTATTTATAACAAAAAAGGATACTATGAAACTTAAAAACGAAAGTTGGTAGAACTCGAGAGTGTTTGTTGCCAATTTTTCTCTTTTTATCACATTTAATAAGGATAGGTTTTGATCTTGAATTTTATCTAATAAGAGGGTTTTAGATGTATTCTATCCTTAACAACTGTCAAATATTTGAACCTTTAACTCCTCAAAACTCAGATATTACATATTTTAACTACAAAAATTTATAAGCTTTATGAAATCCGCCCAAGAAATAATCATAGCTACAAAATAAATGTGGCTGACAAAAACACACGATTTCCAATAATTAGTGTGTATGTACAATTCGGTTTATTCTTTGACATGTCGAGATAAACAGATTTTCTGTGGGGCTCGTGAAACGGCTTTCCGAGAAATATTTATGTATTCCCACATTTCGTTCGTGTTTGCAGGACACCCGTATTGCAGGGTTCGTCTTTTCACTACAGCTCTTACATTTTCGATTGGTGATAAATCGAGTTACCTAGCAAACCACCGTAACAGAGTAATATTGTTTCTTTCTAAATATTATAGACTGACAGGTGTCAGCTAGAGGGCTTGCTTGTTGGAGGTTATGATTGCTACCCTAAAGAGACAAGATATCTTTAGACAGCAGAATCTCTAAAAATCTTGATTTCGAGAAAAGTAGTTTATAAAATTAAACAATTTCTTTCAAACTGCTATTGTTTTTAGTAGTCGTTTTTAAAATCTATTTCGTATTTCATGTGAAATATACATAATTCGTATCTCTACATTTACTGAAATGCATTTCAGTTTACAGTGAAATATGTGGAACAACGACATTCAACAATTGATGGGTTTCCGCGTTCAGATAAAACTTTTTCCTTTACTACATATTATCAGACAAAATCTACTCCTTTCCAGCCTATAAGTCTTTTCAAATACTATAAATTTTTCAAAACTTCTATCGCCATTGTGCATGTATGACGATAATATGATCAATCTAGTGTTTCAGTGTTATTCAATTGGCTGTTTGCAGTTTTTCCAAACTTTTCTAGTTGTTTTGGTATTAATAAAAGCAGTTGTTAGTAAGTATTTCATTTATATAAAAACAGATTTTGACTTTAACTGTTTAAACCCATCTATGTTTTAACTGTATGTCTTTGTTATACTGGGTAATAGAAACCCACATCGTTATTTCTTTTAATTTTTCTAAATAAAATGTTCTATAAGGAATCTTTAAATGTCAAACTTGGAAAGTGTATTGAAGAAAGAAAACTAACAGATGTCATCTATTCACTATATTTTAAAAACTGCATGTTTAGTTTTGTTTAGGTTTTGTATACTCTCGTATATTATCTTCTTACATAGCACCATCTTACATTTGTCAGTCTTCTCTGTTATTAGCTTAATCAATACACTCAAAGTTACATGTAGTTTCCTTTGTAACTTTTTAGCTGTAATTTTTTTTTAAATTTTGGTGTGATATTTAGATTTGCTATGTATTCTTCTACAAACAAAGGTATACGTTAGATGTTTCTTAGAAATGCACCGTCTGCCAGAAATTTAAAACGTTTATAGTGAGAAAATTACAAAGAAAAGTTCAAGTGATCTGGATTGCATTGGAGAAGCTAATAACAAAAGGCTGAAAAATTTAAGACAATGTCCTACACAAAAATAGTATACTCTAACACATGAAATTTGAACAAAATTTAACAAACAATTTTTAAAATATAGTAAAGAGATGAGAACCCAGGGTGCTCCCTTTAGGTTCCCTAGTTCCACTAATATTCGACAAATTGAAAAACCAAAAAATATGTTAACTTTCTTTTCCAAATACGCCTTTCAAGTTTCGCACCTAAATTTAGAGACACCTTGTATATAACTAATTTATTTTATATATTTATTATTTCAACTATTTCTGCTTGCTTATTTATTTCTACATTCTTTGTATATGTTTGAATTATTGCGCACCTAATAATTACGTCTACGACTGTACATTAATTTTATACAGGGTGACCCAACGAAAATGAAACAGACTGAATAACTTCCACGAAAACAATTTTTCGAAAAAACGCTAAAACAGGGCAATTTCTATTAGGAAGGGGACATTTTTTTGACGTACAATTCGAGCCCTAACCCTCAACCTCCTAGGGGGGGGGGGGGGTCAACCCCTCAAAGATTTATAACGAGAAGGGGATTCAAGTGGCAGATCATTAGAAAGACCTTTCGATTCTCCATATTTTCCAGTTTGAATTTTTAAATCCGGTCGATTTGTTTGGAAGATACAGGATGCTATTAGATTAAAGTGACATTTGTTCTCATTTTGTTTAATTTGACAATTACAAACTGCTAACCAATAGTAAAATGTTAAATGTGTCTTGAAATATAACATAACATAAATTAACGCAATAAATGTTCAGAATTTTGACTACCAATTCCAAACAATAAGATTTGGAGCACTTTCAGGGTTATTTGTTGGCATTGGTTGACAATACGTTGTTGTAAAGCTTTTAATGAAGCTGATGGCGTCACATAAATTTTACTGTCTAAGTGACCCCATAAAAAGGAGTACAGCGGCGACAAATCCGGTGACCGAGGAGGCCATTCAATGGAGCCTCTACATCCAATCCAACGGCCTGAGAAAGTTCGATCCAAATGCTCGCGAACGGAAAGTGCAAAATGCGGAGGAACTCCGTCTTTGCTGAAATATTAATTGACCCTCCGGGCAATGCTCGTTATTTTCGATGATCTCAGTTAGTAGTGGATCAATGAGATCCTGCAGCTAGACCAAAAAGGACCAAAAGAGGCGATCACCGAAAATGCCCGTACATACATTTAACTTTTCTTTTCATTGGGTATATACATCATGAAATATTCTTAGATTCGAATCTGCCCAATGGCGACAATTATGACGAATTACCGTACCATTTACAAATAGGGCATTCCTAGGAAAAACAGGCATCATATAGAAAATTTGGATTATTCGTGGCTTCTTTACTTCAAAGTCGTCTTCATTAAGTTCCGAATCTTGGATGGGTAAAACTTGTGGTGTTTTAAAATTCGTTGAATACTAGTTCTACTAACACCAGATACAGCAGCAAATTGCCTCGTACTTAACGTAGGATCGGCAGCAATATGACCCAGAACCGCCACTTGCACTCCTTCATTTCGCACAGGGTTCTTAACATTTCCCTTTTAACTGATTACAGATCCTGCTTCTTGGAATTTTCCCACTAACTCTAAAACGTACTTGCACCTACATGTTTATTTGCATGCCGTTGATTCAACTGGTCGGTAGTTTTGTTTGTAATCTCATTATTTCCAAAAAAAAAGTGCAATCATTTAAACCCTTTCTGCAATCGCGTAACCTATAATGTGAATTTTTTTTAATTTACAACCACAACAACAAATACTAGAAAATTCACTTTCCGCCCATACTAAGAAAATAAAAAACAAACATGACAGGCTTGTTTAGAGTGAATACAAGATTGTCAAATTAAATGAGAACAAATGCCAAATGCAGAAATCTTCGTTTTAGATTTCACACTCCGTGTCTTTCAAATACATCGACCAAATTTATAAATCCAAACGGTGCAATATGGAGAATTGAAAAGCCTTTCTAATGATGCGACACTTGAACCCCTTTCCCATTAGAGACTTTTGAGAGGTTGACGCCTCCCCCTCCCCCGGGGGTTAAATTGTACGTCAAAAAATGTCCTTCCAATACAAATCAATGTGTTTTTGCGCTTTTTCGCATAATTATTTTTGTGGCAGTTATTCAGTCTGTTTCGTTTTCGTTGGGCCACCCTGTATAAAGTTCGTGTCTTTATTCTCTTATGTTACAGACTTTAAGTGACATAATTCTATTAGTATTTTTCTTGTTGAAACGACATCATATAAAAAAATAAGAGTAACATCGGACAATTAGCAAAAATCTTCAAATTAAAATTTTAGAATTATCCAATAAGTACCAATTTTGAACTTAGTTTAAAAAGTTGTTAAAATGTTTTCGAATAATCCTTTTTTTTTTGCTAATATAGCTCAAATTACTATCTAATTAACTAAGTTTCATTGGAAGTGTTAATGCACTAGTATCTGAAGCGAAACATGAAAATATAAGATGCGGAAAAAAAGGTAATTTCAACATGAAGGACAAACAAGATCAAGAGGCGTTTATTTTTTGTTTCCGCTCTACCCTGTAACGCATATTAGATATATATGGTCTTGCCTTTGTGTTGTTTACCTTCAAAAGCACATAATAAAAATAAAATAGAATGAAATAAAAACAAGCTTTCCTCAGAAAGCTTGAACTAAAGGACCTTGTGAAAGCTAATACTACGAAGTGCAAAGACTGGAGTCTGTAACAGTAAAAATAGTATCACAGATTTTTGCCAACTTCGTATTTTTATTATATCTAACAACGGAATTTTATAAACGTTTCGGTTGACAAATATAAAAGCTCTTTTATTCATGTAATTAATAACAATAGCAATTAAATTTCTTACTACAAACTTGCATGATATAGTACGTATTTACATATAAATCACAAACTCTGTAAACAACGAACTTCTGATTTTCCATTGTATAGTTCGCTTCATTTTACTCTCCATATTTTGCAGATCAGCAAGAAAAAACCAATGCTAAAACAGAAAGCTTGGCTTGGATACTTAATCGCGGTGAAAAGAAGGCGGGCATTTTGCAACGTTGTTTAAACAGCAATCATACACTTCATTTGTCAGGATTATTCAAATATACCTACTTTGAAAACTCACTTTTATTTTGTTATGAAGTTATGGCCAATCTTAAATCAGTATTTATTTTTTGTACAAACTGTTCCAAACGAACAAATTACACGATTAGTGAAAAAAAGGAATATTTTTTAAATGCATTTATCCGTTTTTCATGTAACAAATTTTACTTTTGTGTTACTTTGGATTTTTCAAGTCAAGAAAATCCCTAATTATTGTAGATATTTTAATAGCACACCTGATCCTACAGTTCATTTGTTATCAGCTTACATTCTTTTTACTTTAACATGAACTGAATTGTGTTTTACAATTTAAGAATAATTATAAGAAAACTTTACTTCCAATAAACATTGGTTTAGGAAAAATACTTCTTTATTTGTAGTCTATTGCCTAAATTCTAGGTGACTAAAACGTCCAGTATACAAATCACTAAAAACTAGATAACAATATTAAATTAATTAATTAAATTATAACAAACGCTTCTACTTAATTATTATTTGAACAAATATGATTACGATAAATACTTAAAGCGTATTTTAAATTTGCAACGATCAATTTGTTAAATAGCTCGGAATTCAAATGAAATCCATAAAAAAGTATAAAGAAAATAATAATATACATATAAGTAACGCAATTTAATAAGCTAAACAGAAAAATGGCACAGTGAAATTTAGAATTTGAATTTAGCAATAAATAATACAGGTAAATGAATAAAAATTAAAATTGTTGGAAATCAAGAATTATAAGGGGTTTCAGAATCAGGATTAAAAGTTTAAGTTTTTTTTTGGCTTTGGTAAATATCAATAAACTAGACTTTATTTAAGGTTTTAACCAATACATAAAATAATATAATTACATACTTAAATTTAATGTACATAGTTTTAAGCTTTTTAATGTATTTATATAAAATTTTGTACACATCTATTCTTTTTAATACCAGTAAATTTTGAAGCGAAGTGGGAAGTTCAAGCTGCAATTTTATCAGATCTTCATATAGTTGATCGATACGCACCGTTGTGAAGTTTCATCTTTTTCACATAAAGAATCAGATGATCCCTGCGTGGCTGCTTCTTATTCTACAAATTGTTTGTACAACACCACGGATTGTAATTTGACTAAACCAAGGTATGAGAGTTACGTTTGGCTGAATTTGTTTATATTTATTTGTTACACCAGAATTTTGATAACTATATTGTCAGTTATGCTTTAAATTAATTTTCAAATTAGGTATCATATCGTTAAATGCAATTGAAGAATTTTTATTTGATCCTTCTGAGCAAGCGAGCTTAGCTGGAGAATCTGCAGTCTTTTTATGTAAAAATATCAAAATAACCTTCTATCCGTGCCAACTGTGCACCTTTATTTTCTCGGCAAATTGGTTTGCCTAAATCAAAAACTACTGAGGTTTGATGATCAACTACTGGTTTGGTTTTTGTCGAATCAGTTTTTTTTAAACCACTTTTATTGTCCGTAAATATAATACGGTTTGTGTAACTACATTCCAAACAATATTCCATTGCTTTTATGACAGTTACCATTTCTGCAGTATAATTTGTACGATAACTCGATAATTTAAATAATTGTTGGTTATTACGTTTAGGATGATAAAAAGCACAACTATCATCGTTGTTTGATTTAGAGCAATCTGTGAAGATACTTTCACATGTTAACCATTTAGTATTTAGCTGTTCTAAGAATGGCACATTACAAATATTCGCTGGTGCATTTTGAAGATTTGAAACTAAATTTATCTTTGGTAATATTCAAAACGATCACAGTTGAGTTTATAACACGGTAATATCTCAGAACAATGCTACATAATTTTGTTTAGTGTAGGAGCTTTTTTCATTTTCCAATAAGTTGCAATTAGACTAAGAACAGATAATTTATTATTTTTACCAAAAACTTGTTGAAAATATTTTTTCTTGGAAGGGCTAATGGAGGTTCTTCTAATTCAGCTTGCATAACTTCAACTAAAGTACGACGTAAATAATCTACACAAAGTCTTAAATACCTATTTCTGATGATATCAATTTTATTAAGATGATGTTGAGTCGCTACTTCATTAAATATACAACCGCAATCGATGATTGATATCATTAGCGATTTGTATTATTATTAATTTTCATAAACTGAGGATTATTTTAAAAAGTAGTGATCGTAGCTATGCATAACCCGTATTAATCAACAGATAATTTAATTTTGTATCTAGCCATATAAAAACACACAAAGTGTTCTATTAAAGAAAACTAAAATACTCACGTTTTAAGTTGGTCAACTTTAAGGTGTTGATCTGTCTTACGAAAATATTACTTGACGTTTTCTTGGTATACTCCGACAGTCAGTTATTACGGCCACACCTATAACGTATTAATTTATTGTTGTTCGGTGTAAACCTATAAATATCAAACATCACTATAGAGCTACTACATTAAATAACGTAAAATGTTTGAAATTAAACAGTAAAAGAATTCACAAAAATTAAATTGATAACAGTGTAAAGAATAGTTCAAGACTAAAGTGAAGCTTTGCATATCATCATGTGCAAATGCGTTATATTACAATCTAGTTGAATAGAATGTAGGACAAGAAAGCGCTCGACATAAGGGTACAGACAAACCAGAGTGACGTCCAAACAAAGCGACGATAAAACAGCGCGATGACATACGAACCTGACTTGAATACCAATTTGATTTAGATTATACAATTTAAGTAATGGTATATTAAGTAGTTTACCACAATGTGTATTTACATTGTTAAATTAGTGACTTTTGTTACAGAAGCTATGTAAGAAACACATTTACGTGTTTATAAAGTACTACAATAGTACTGAGAAACTTATATTATCTCAAATCGCACTTTCTATTACAATAAATATTTTCATTACTTTATATTACGCTGTAAAAATATATAATCATCTACTAAACAATTAACGGAGCTTTCCATTTACATACATTGCAGATAATATAAAGCAAATATCTGAAAAGAGCAAAGGGAACGTATTTGTTAGAGGCACGGACGTACGTCATGTGTTGTAAACTAATTTTTTTATTTCACACGTACATTGTGGGAGCATCAGCTGCTAATGTCATATATCTCATTCTCATTTAACGTGTAAATTAGAGAAATACACAACATTCATGAACTAAGAAGCTAAACCTCTAGTAAATCACAGACCCAATGCTGCTCTGTTTACCATACTGATCTATAAAAGTCCACTGTTCATTTTATAATAAACTATAGTCGTGGTTGTAAACGATGGAGTGACCTTTTAAGACTGAGTCAGGTTTAAATACGTACAGGGCGGCATGATTTCATATATTGAGATTTATTTAATAATTTAATTGTTGCTAATAAGATTAAGACGTGGTGCTAAATATGCTGAAGCTTATCTCACATTTGGCAATTTCTAACAGAATCTTAATAGTTTAAGATAAAATATTTAATATACAAAGTTCCCAACGTGCAAATTTCGGTTTTAATTTCAAAAACACATTAAGACAACAAAATCTGAATTCACATGTCATCATTTACATCAGAAGTACAGCACACAGAAAGAAATAATTTAGTCTGACAACTTAAAGTTAATAACATTAAATCAAAGACACTAATGCCAAATTATAGTTATTTGAAATAATGCAGTACGATTTGAAAATGAGAAAATAGTTAATTGATAAATAAATTGAAGAACGCGAATAATGTAACATTCGGCAAAGAGAGTCTCCGAAAAGAATAAATAGATTTAAATTAAAAATAATTAATTTCGAAGCTTTTCTACCCGGGGAGATATATCCTGTCAACAGCTATACAACTTAAGCGGTATGTTAGTAGCTGCAGTAAGATGTCGGTCTCCAAAACTCAAAAATTCTTTTTTTCTCTCACTTTAGGATCGTCAGTCCTTTTGTTTGTCCAGATTTATAGTAGATATCTTCAATATCTATCATACAAATACGTTTGTTATGTATTGCTTTTCCGAAGCAAAAAACCCAATTCATTGCTCAGTCAGGAAGTCGTTAAAATAGAACTTTGGTTTCTGTCTAACCGAAAAATCGGGAAAATTGGGTTTGTTCTATAGCTTTTCCCTTCTACATCGTTTATCAACACTGTTCTAAAACTAAATCATTTCCATGGCCAGAAAGTCATTAAAAATAGAACTTCAGCTTCCGTTAAACCAAGAAAAAACAAAAAGTTTGCTACTGTTGGTACTATTGGCTTTTCCTTTACGTCGTTTACCAATACATTTCAAAATTGTTCAAAAACCGAATTCTTTGCTTGATTAAACAGTTATGAAAATGAAACTTCTGACTTCTGTGGAACCAAGAAATAGGGAAGACCGCACTAGATTGTTCTATGAGTTTTCTTTTACCGCTTACCAACATACATGAATATCTGTACTTTACACGCTTGTATTGTTAACCAAGTTTGCCAACTGGATATATCGTAGTAGGGGTAGATTGGTTCAAACTGAATTAAATAACTTGGATGTAATAAGTATACCACATATGCCTTTCTTATTTTTTTTTGGCTACTTTGGTCATTTTTTCTGAAAAGACTAGTAGATTTTGGAAAATCTAAGATTCAAAACTGGGTGTCACCGAAAAACCTTGACTGTGTAAACTTACGAATTTCTTACCGACCTAATAAAAGGATATTGTAACTATTCAAGAAACCATGCCGTGGTGGTAAGTAACCATCAAATCCCTTTTTTGCCTTTTCTTTTCTCTTCGTACTTAAATACCCATCTAACTCTTAAAATACATTAAAAACAAAGCCTGCAATTATCGTGAAACGGAAATTGTGGAAATCTGGAAATGCATCTTCCGTTCCTTCCTTTTCTTGTTTGTTGTGGTTGTCGTTATTTGAATTACACGTTTCCTTAGATCAGAGCTCAAAATAATTATATATCATTTGTCGAGAAGTTTTTCAATTGTAATATTAATATTCTTACATTATGTACTACGTCTAGAATTCATTTCGTTTTACCTGTTTAGGGTAAAAACAACTTATATATAAATAGTCTATTTTTGAGCGCTTAAGCAATTTTGCGTTGTATACAAAGCAAAGTAAAAGTAAAATTTAAGAAGTTTATGATTAAAAGAAAACCTCGTATTTGAGTTTTATTTTCCAGTAAAGAATGACTCGATTAAGTTTTAAATTTTTAATAACTTTGCACAGTCAAGAAGTTTAGTAAGCGGGCTTTGCTACGGAAAAATACGAACAAACGAGGTCTGCTCATTTATATAAAGTAGGTGTTTGTAATTCACGCTACTGCACTAGAATCATTAGAGAAAATAATTAAACTAAAATTTAAAGAATATCAAGCTCTTGAACACTCCGTGCTTATTGTGAGTTTATTCATATATTTCATTTCTCTTTTTTTTCTAGTTTCTAAAAAAATTTCTACATTTTATTTCCAATTGTTTATTTATACGAATAATTATTAAAAAGCAATAGGTACGTTTAATGGAAAATAATACTGTTTAAAAATCAATGTGTTATCAAAACTAGGAGCATTACTATCTTCCTTATTATTTCTTAGGATGGCAAAATAAACCTTGGGAAGTACAGTACAATCATTAAATTCTATCATGTTACATCTTCTATCGCTTCTGATGTAACTAGAAATGATGTCAATTTGGAGATTTTAAATGGAACACCCGCAATATTTTTATATATTTAAAATGAGTATGAAATTTACCCCATTTCTAACGTTTTGTCTCAGGATAGATTCTATTAGAAATTATGTATCCAGACTATCTATCTATCTATATTTAGGCCAAAACCACCCGCAAGTAATTTCTTTTTTTGTGGAAGGTATTTCCTATTTCTCGTTTATTTTATTCTTTTAGAATATTTTATTTTCTAAGCTTTCTCATAAAAAATGTCATTTATATCCTTTTTGTGTTAATAAGTATACTGGATCTTTGTAGTCACCTAGAAGCTGCAATTACTAATAATTAATATGTTAACTTTTTCTGCTATTTTAAAAATGATGTCTAATTAATACTAAATGGCTTTATTCCTTTATTGTTATATTGATATAAGGTAGACCTGCGCGAATCGGAAAAACAAAGACAGATTTAATAATTTAGTTTAATTCTTAGCCCTTAGAATACTGACAAGGGTCTCTGGGAGTCTTCAGAGATGTAATTTTAGCAGTAATTTTTGAAAACATTAGTGGGGTCGTTCAGAAACCTCTGTTATTATATTATGTAACCAGCGCTCTAGTCGATAATTTGCATGCATTACACGTTTTGACATACTTTATAACTGCAATAGACCATAGCCTACTACCAGTGACGTAATAACCACCCCTCACCTAATTTTAGGTGGTAGTGTACCTTAAACCATTGCTTCCTGTATATAGTCACCTTCAATTTGGGTGAATAATTCTAGTTACTACTAGTTAGTATCTTTCATTAGCATTATCTCGGTTGGGGGTTATTTAGACGACCATTGTTAAAATGGTCATTATCTGTAGGTATCTCAGGTATATTGTACATGTGTAGTAGTAGTCATTAAACGACAATAAATCATCTCAAAGTAAAAGCCATTTAACAAATATTGAAAAGCCCACTATAATTTATAATAGTGTTTTTAAATCTATTATTGTATTTTAACCTAGAACTTAAATTTTAAATACGTTTAATTAAACACCGAATAACTGGCGAATCACTATCAAATCTATTTGTTTGTTTTCTTTATCACTGTGTATAGATTTCAAAAAGGAATTTGCCCCAAAAGGCATATTGTCCTGTTTATGAAATCGTACATGAGAAAACTATATGTCATTTAGTGTTCTTTTTGAACTTTTGATACTATTAACGGTATTGTCTCCATTATTTGGGTATTTCAAACCTTTATCTTGGAATACCTACTATTTTAGATTCCCATTTAGGTATCCTTTAAGCCAGTCTTTAACTATACAATTTTTTTAGTGCCAGAGTTACTACATAAAATTTTTTATTGTACTAAAAATAGGACAGAAGCATTTTCTGTTTGCCGCTTTGTCAAATTTGTGTCATTTTTAGTATGAAAAGATTACAAAATTTAACCTATAAAAGCATCAAAAAGTTCATTCCTTTTAATAAACTTTACTTAAATTTACTACAGCTTTATTAAATAGATAGATATTTCATTCAACAATGGATGAAGAAATATTATTATTTTCCTTGCAAGCCATTTTAACAGCTCAAATTAGTGTATTAACACTTAAAAAGAAAAATGCAAGAAAGGTTGAAAAGAGAAGGGCACCACGATATGGTGTAAAAGAAGTTTGAATCTTATTAAACTGAAAGAATATTACAACGTATAACATGTACACAATAGTGAAAAGTGCAATACCAACTTAAACAGACTTCCAACTGTTGAGATTTAATTTTCCTCAGTTCTTGTCAAGGAATTTAATGTAAATACTTAGGACATGTTCTAAAATATTATTTTGTAGGATAGATTGGATGACAAATAGGACTCTTTTATACTATTACAAAAATTGGATGCAAATATGATCAAATATCTTGTATGCAACGTTTGTATATTTACTTTGTAATTTTATGTAGTAACTCTGGTACTAAAAATTGTATAGTTACAAACAGGCTTTACAGAAATCTTGCACACTTAAAATGTTTAAAACCAAAGATAAGATTGCTCGAGTATGCAAATGTATTTTGTATGCTCAGTTATATTATTAGTTATTACAGACTTAATATTAGAAATTTTACATTTTACTTTTATAATCTGTCTATTTCTTATCAATAAGCCATTTTTGTTGCGTTATACACAATAACGTATTTTAGTTATCCTTGCCATATGGCATTTTGAATACTAAAACTGTAGATCCGCTTAGAAATATACGTAATTCAAAAAATTCAGCCAGAGAGATATTATGTTGTTAAGTAAAGCATAATGCTTCTAGAAAATGTAATAATTGAGGTTTATAAGCAAAACCGAATATAGATACCCCAGGTAATTAAATTTTTAGATTAAAAGTTATGCGGTTGCAGGGAAAAATTAAAATCAAAGTTTATTTGCTGCAAATTTATGATTACGTAGGTTTATTTAGATGGGTAGCTGATACGGGTGTCCTGAAAAGCAATCGATACTGTTTGAAAGCCGGCTTTGTACCCCGTGGTATGTTTCAATTAGTACGGAGTTACCGACACTTTTATGTAGATTTAGAATTAGCAAAAGAGTTTTACACTCTAATTTTTTTTGTATTTTGGTTATTACTATAATTTGAAATTTAAAATATCTAACAATCTTTCTTTTTTTTTGCTAGAAAATGCCTCTATTATTCTATTCTATAGTTGAAGAACAGCCAGCAGGTAGGGGAAAATAATCTCGGTATAAAAATAATATAAATGAGAATAATAAAAAAAAAACTGGACATAGAATAAACAGTAATCACTCGAGCAATATCCTACCTATGGAATTTTCATTCAAAAGTTAACAGTGTTTTAACTGAAAATCAGCAGTTAACCGCCATTGTTCTGTTAATAAGGTAGCAATTGAAGTGGAAACAAAAATGAATAAAGAAGTAATACACTGTTATATGAAAAGTACAAAAGTTATGCAACCTCTTTATAAATAAATATCTGGAACTAAGAATAAAGGTAAACGAACAAAATTTTGTAGATTGTAAAAGAGAAAAATATAACAAGAAATACGCTATCGATAACTGAGATAAATGAAATTGACTCAAGTAGTTATCATTCTATACCAAGAATAATTCCTAACTATAACGCATACCACAATAAATAATAATAAACCTTATTAATTTATTTATTAACGTACTGCTCAGCTACTAATAACGTTTGATCAGTAGGGGTAAAAACACAATTTGTACATAAAAATAAACAAAGAGATCGTAGCAACAAAACACCAAAGAAAAAGAACAACTGTAATAGACATCGCAGTTCCATTGAGTTGTAATACTTAATATACAGAAAACACATGCCACCAAAACTAACAACAGTTTAAATCGTAAACATATCAGTGCAAAATTTCATTTTACTGGACAGATAAGGAATATTGATGAGTCAAGATACGGCGTTTATAGTAGACCCACGCCACGGTACGTTTCGAGGATAATGAAAACAAGTCAGGTGTAGTAAGTCAAGAAAAACAAGCAATCTATAATCCGACCATAAACTTTTTCAAAGAAGAATTTAAAGTAGAAAACATTTCGGTAATGGCATCATGTTTGGTTCATGTGGAACACTGACAAAGAATTAAATATAGAAATTTTTGAAAGTTATTTAAATTTTTCTTTTCAGTTTTTATATCAAAAGTTATAGCGCATTTTCAAATTAAATTTTTTTATAATGCTATAATTCATTGCTAAAAACTAGTTGTTGTCCTAATTTTTAATTAATTTTTCATTACATAATCATTTAATGAATATTTATATTTATAGTTTAAATAATGTCATGTTAATGTTCGTGTGTCAAAAAAAGGCAAACTAGTACAGAATGTAATAGTCAGGGATTCGAATAAAGAACTTTATATTACTAATGTCATGAAATAGGCAAATCGCAGGAAGATAGCCATCTAGCTTGAGGTAATTTAAAATAAGATACGTTTATATTTACGTATTTTAAATTTTAATTTCAACAGAAATTTTGATAATAGGTTGAAAGGTTGGCAAAGTTGACAATATTGTATGTGTTCTACTAAAAGCCTATTTACTCCTCCTTAGATTAACTCCAACTCCCTGATTCCGAGAAGTAAGATTTACGTAGTATTTCCGACCTGTGTCCTACTCTCTTCTTGCGGGCAGAGGGATGACGGTGAAAAGTCCGTCTTAGATTCCAGTGAGTAGAATCATAAATTCAAGAACCATCAAAATCGACGGGATCCTTCTTGATAAGATCTAGAAGATGCACATGATCAAAGCAGATACTCGTCAGATCCAGACTTTTTAGATTCTTAAAATGTATACGCTTTTGTGTGTAGCGATATTCGTTCACTTTGTAATTATGTTCGTAGTATTACACTTTTGTTGCTAATTAAATGTATTAAGAAAGAACTCAAAAAAACTATACAATACTTTTATGTTTTAGTTGCAACTTGTTGATATGAGGAGCGTACAAGATTAATTGTGAAAGACTAGACCAAGAAACTTTGACGTTTGTTGATATTCCATGTATATATGTAAAAGCGTACTTTCCATAGCACATATAGTTTACAGAACTGCGTGGAGTGTACTTTAGAAGGAAAAAGATTATTCAGTTAACAACGGGTTGCAACTTCTCTTTAATACTTATCATGTTTCTAGCAGAGTAGAAGATATCGAAATCATCTACGTATACATGTTTCTTCCTAAAGTATAATCAACACCAGTAATTATTTTGTTTACTTCAACGGCTAACAGCGTTACGCTTAACTTAGGAGCTCGAAGAATGCTTCTAACTATGCGACTTCATGAAAAAGCGTCATCAACATGCACAACGAATCTGCGCTAGGTCAAGAAACTCTGTACAAAGATAGTAATTTTCTTACTGTTGGTGAATGATGCAATGTATGTTAAAGATGTTGTACATCTTTTTTAGATCAAAGATGACAGCTACAGTTGCTCGAAACTCTAGGCTTCTTGTCTTTGTCCTTACCCTCCTGCCGGCTGTTTAATGCAAACATACTTTTAATCTACTAGTGTGAATATATTATTATTATTATTAACAAGAAATTAACTTGTACAGTTTGTGCAACGTTCCACCAAATCAAAGGTACATGCAGCTTTTGTAAATTTAGCGTGAGATACACAAACAAATAAGTGATATATAGTTAAGAAAATTTTCTATCTTAGATAATTTAAATTTTGTAATACTTTTAAAATCAACAGCTAAATAATAAAGCGTGATCCACAAATTTTATCTCAAAGTGAACCTTGGAAAAAGTGAATTATGTTTGTATTAAAGCAATACAGATTAATCCATTAGAACCACTAATCAAATCAATAGAAATACATTAAAATGTGAAAATTTACGGATTCTGAAAATTATCACAATAATTTCTTGGCATTTTAAGAATAACATTCAGTCTTAAAAGACTTATGATCTTGATTTAATAGTGTGTTTCTTTTACTATTACAACAATATTTTTTACTTGTCGAAGTTGACACGACAATTAAACTGACAATCATTTATTAGAACTTTTATCTACTTGCATCTGAAACTGCTCGCATTATTTCTGACATGGACAACTTTGAGATGAAATTTAATAGATCACTCCTTACTTTTATTTATGCCAAAAGAATTAAATTTGATGTTATTGATACAAAATCTACTTGACCATACAGTACATCCGGCTTCTTTAAAAGGTTACCAAAAACATTTTAAAGACCTGAATATGAAAAATTGTAAATTCAAGATTCTCCGTCACTGATACGTGATGACTTAGTTAGATCTTTATTTTGTTGTCATTGTAGTGACTTTCCACGTTTTTAGTTGCAGCCCAGGAATTAACATGTCTTGCCGTCGATTAAAAATATTTTGTATTCTGTTTTTATCAAACCTTTTTTAGATGCTACTTTGATCTTATCTTTTCAAATTTTGATGGACTGTACGTGCTATCGACATTTTGGCTGTTGAAGTCCTGTCTGGAAATTATTAAATAGTACTTTACCTTTCTATTTACTACTTACTGTTCTTCACCGGATCTGCAATTATTAGTTATTACAAGCATTTTAGATTATTCGTTTATTAACCGCAACAATGAATTACGCAAGACTGCAGTACTAACATTTAAGTAAAATACTAATGCTTAATTTTATGAGACTTCGTTAATAAAAAGCAAGACAATACTTCTTACATTCTATAATATCCTACTTGCTAAATTTTTCAGAAACTTTTTATTTCTGTTTTCGCTGTCGTTTTTCTTCTTATCGTGGCGTTGATGTTTTATGTAAATAACTTTACATTAGCATTATTGTATCTAGGAAACCTTAAAAATAAAAATAAGATAAAACGAGAATTTAGCTATTAAAATAAAGTGTAATAGCTGTAACAAAATAAAGGCCTTTCAATCAATCATCGATATGAACTTACGTACGCTTCATTATTAATATGGAGCATGATGGATCTCTAGTTATGAGTCGAAAAAAGTAAACCTTAAATATATCGTTCAACAGAAGATATTATAACAGATAAATCATGCAAAACGGCTGTGTTATTACATGCAATAAGCGTTTTGGAAATGAGCATCATTTCATAAGCTCCCATTTTAACTTAATTAAATCTCGCTTTACACAGCCTGTAGATTTTGTCTTTTTATTCTTCGCAAAATTCATAAGATATTTTTAAGAATTGTACTTCAGTTTTACATAGGTCATGTTTTTAGGATTACGCTGTGGTGTTCTATACACTATCTGACTTAAATAAGAACAAAATCACTCGAAAGTTTATTGAGGGAGAAATATTGCAGAGTGAATGGTGTGGTGATATTCAGAAAGGGCTGGGTGTTATTCCGTATCAACAAGTAAACGTTTTTTGTAATACGGTAATGTTATCACCATGGTGACAACCAATCAGATAGATGGTAGCTATGCGATCACGTTGCCGTACTTTTAGGGTCGAAATGAAATCATGCTTATCAATTTTTATACACTGCATAAACATATCAAAGAATGCAAACACAGTAAAAATCCTAATGTAACAGTGTTTTGCAGAAGCATTATTACCAGCGTCCTATAATCCTATTAATGGCCTTAGTTACGCGGGAAATTAGAAGAGAAAAACAATGTAAATGTGACAGACTGTACGGTCATATTACTGTTGATGCTAGAAAGATCAATGAAAGACTACTTGAACACGCGGACAACGAAAAAGCTATCCTAGATTCCAGTTTAGATTTAGGACCAACTATTCTACGATACAATAGTTGAGTAGAATAACAGAATACATTACCTTCAATTTATAATAAGGTCTTTTCTCGAAAACATTTTCCACCGTATTGAACTGAACTGAAAGGGGTTCGTGGTCTGTGTATCCAACAAATTTCCGACTTTTTAAGAAATGTTGGAGTTGTTTTACTGACTGATAAACTGCTAACAATTTTTTTCCGAAAAATAAATATTTATTTTATTTCTGCTGGTGACAATCTTCTGAACTAAAAAGCAAGCGATTGCCAGTTTCCATTAAGTAATTCTAAAACACAACCAATTGCAGTATTCGATGCATCTACCATTAAAGTCAATGGTAAACGCTCATTTAGATGTACTAACAAACAAGCAGGTTTTTTTGATTTTATTAAATGATTCTTGGTATTTATTTGCTTTTGTGGTTTTATTTTTTATCATTGTGTTTAAATGTTCATATATTGGAATAAATAATTCTGCTAATTTTGGAATAAACCTGTGATAGTAATTTACCATTCCTATAAATTGCTGAATTTGACGAGTTGATTTGGGCATCGGAAACCCAGAAACTGCTTTGACGTTATCTTCAGAAGGAAGAATACTATCATTGGTAATTTTGTAAATAGTTTGGAAAGTTTAACGTTTATTCCTTAATCCGATAAGCGTTGAAAAATAATCTTTAAATAATTTTTGTGTTGAATTTTACTTTTACTTAAAATTAAAATGTCGTCAATGTAAACGAATCTAAACCTGCAACTTCATTCATACAATGTTGGAAAATTTGATCGATATTTCTTAAACCGAATGACATTGTTGCGAATTTATATAAAAAAAAGATGTGGTTGTTGCTGATAAATAGATATCTTTAAATACTACTGGGATTGACGGTATGCGCTTAAAATTAAATCGATTTTCGAAAAAACAGTGCTGCCATGAAGATCAATAAAAAACGTGTGTAAGTGCAGGATGGGATATCTATCTGAAATTGTTACTGCATTCAATCTTTTATAATCGCCACACGGTCTTCGATCAGAGCAATCCTTCTTTGGGACCACGTAGAGAAGAATAAACCATTTGAAGATGATGGTCTGCAAACACCTAATTGTAACATGTACTTAAATTATTATAAAAAGTTTGTTTTTAATGTCGATCAGTAATCTAGACTTTTCCAAAAAATCAGCATCAAGAATTGGGCCGTTAATTGACTCTAAAACAAAAAGAGAACTAAAGTTACGACATTATAATTCAAAACCGACTTTCAAAAGTTTTGACCCAAATGTTTTATTCTTTGTTCCGTTAGCTGCAGTTAATTCAAAATTAGGATTTTGTTTGTATTGAGGAAAAAATGTACTAGAGTTTATCGATAGATCGGCACGATTCTCAATGAGGAATTTTAGATGGTTTTCTTGGTCATACAAAAATAAGCGCTGCAATAGTAAAGTTGACTGGTTTAACAAGTTGGTTTTATTTTGATTTGAGCTTAAAGTTTTGAGTTTACATGGTTGCTTACATTTTTGGGCAAAATTGGAATGATACCAACAGTATTTACTATTTATATTGTGTTTTCGACTAGTTCTACTGTGACTCCAGGACCCTGTAAATGGTTTTTGCTTAGAGGAAAAGGAGAGACAGAAATTAAATCTCCGTAATTTTTCTTCCAATTCCTCGTTTTTTTGTTTTAGGTGTTGTATGTTATTTTCATATGAAGGAGGTGGCTAAAATAAAAGGCCAGATAGTTGTGAAATATTATTTGTTTGATTAACATCCCAGGTGTTATCCACAATAGTAATTAATTCGATGATTTCCCGCTTACTCGTAGTGATGGGTAATATATTTCTGTAAGTCAGAGTAACTGTAGTACATCCAGAACTAATATGATTATCTCTTGAGTCTAAAGGTAGAGATGACTCAACAAATTCAAATTTTGTATTGTCATTGTCATTGTCTGCATTTATATTCGGCTTTTTACCTAATGGTAGTATATATATATATAGTAGTAATACACTTTCAAAGGCATCCTAGAAATAAAAATAATAATTAATAAAGTTAAATCTTATACTATTTCCGTAATTTTACCTACGTAACAGTCTGTTAATTTGTAGGTGGACACCTTGTAAAATAAGTGAGTGGTATCTTGTCCTATTTAAGTACGAATTAGGATTGTCATGTGGTGTAGTTATAGGAATAACTATGGAGATTACTGTTATAATAAGTCATTATAGTGAATTATAGAATAACACTTAAGATTCTAAAATACTCGGGTAAAAATTTATTCTCCAGAAAGAAGAAAGCACCGATTTTAATTTGAGAACTTAACTGAATTTTTAACTAAATCCCTTTGTTTATCTTAAAACACATTATTTGACATATTTGAAACTGCTCTTTTTGTACAAGGCAAGAATATTACGGAATAAGCATTAATTTGTAACTTCTTTATTAAACAAAATTGATCAGTACGATTAATAATTCTTATATAATTGATAAACAACATAAAATACTGACGAGAAATCATTTTAAACTAGATATACAAATATGTCGTTTGACGAAGAGGAGGTAGTAATTTTAATTTTTCTCATTTAAATACATACAGGAAAAGCCTACGGCCTCAGTCATCGTTTGATCTGTGTTAATAACCATGTACACCTCATGAATCACTAAAAAGGTTGCTAACAACCTTCGTATATTACATTTATAAAACAAAATTGCGAGAATAGAAAAGTATCTTAAGTGGAGAGAGACCACTTATGCAGTATTAGAAATGGCAGAACTAAATCCTTACAGCTGCCTACAATACAGATAAAAATATTAAGAACGTTTCAAAAAGGAAAACGCGAGTAGAAGATGCGTAAACGAGAAAATACAATATATACATAGAGGATGTTAAGAAAAACGTTTAAGTATTTAAGGGACATATAGTACGATCAAAAACAAGTAAAAAAGTCTTAATGAACGTGCGTCCGCAAATCAACCGTTTTCGAGATAAGTGCGATCAACCCTTTCTAAATTACTGGACAAATGATATTTAGGTTGTTTAGTAAATGGAAGATGGGTATAACTATTGTAGATCAAGCATATGCGTGCGTTCTAGTGTTATTGTTGGTGTAGTATTCTAGATCTTACTGGATTGACTGGGCTCTTGGATGGGGTTCTAGCGAACACCTAACAAATCTGCTCCCAGGTGGGCCCTCTGAATGCAGAGGTTTCACTAAGTACTGCTACTGGCTTAATGCCTTTAACACTTGCACCGACGGACGGAATGCCCTTATGGTTCCACTCCTGCCGGCTGGTTAAGGCCAACAGGAGGCAGGGACCGAAGGTCCCAAGGCGGCATTGGATAACCGAGGTGTCGTCACTTACCAGCCAGCCGGCTGTTGTCGTCACCCCCCACCCTGCGGTTTTATTATTATCGTTACCGTTACTATTATCATTGTTGGCATTGTCGTTGTCGTTGTCCTTATTATTATTATTATTATTATTATTATTATTATTATTTTGTTTTGTGTTTCTCATCTTTAGATGGTTTCTCATTCATTTTGTATAACGGATAATTTCAAGTTATACAAATTATTCTGTGTTCAGAAATCGGCGTACAATATGACATCTATCTAAAATTGTAGCTTTCTGCATCAATCCTTCTAAATGCGTTATTCCTAACTGATCTAAATGCTTGATAAAAGTCTGCGGTATTATAGCTGCAGAAGAAATAATTAACGGTATGATTTCTACATTTTCTAATTTCCACATCTGTTGAGTTTCGTTTTTTAGTTCTATATATTTATTAATCTTGGTGGCATACGTTTTCTGTAAATTATAAGTTAATGGAACTGCAATGTCTATTATAGTAGCTCGTCTTCTTACTTTATCGTAAAGAATTAAATCTGGTTTATTGGCTTGTATTTTTATATCTGTTCTTACTTTTCTATCCTAATATAATTTATAATCGTTATTTTCAAGAACTGGAATTGGTTCATACTTATAATATGGAATTTTATTATCTGTAGGTTTGTATTTTTTGCTAATTCTTGGTGTACTATCTTTGCAATATTATTGTGTCGTTGTAAATAATCTACATTAGCTAGACTAGTGCTCGATAGTTTTTTCTGATTCACCACATCTTCTGCATGTATCAATAACAGTTTCTTCTTTTAATATGTATTTCTTGTAGTTCTTTGTAGTAATAACTCTATCCTGTATAGCCATCATAAACCTAACAGTTTCTCCGTACAGATCACTTTTAGCAATTTATTGGATGATATTTTATTTACATGGTTTTGATCAAGTTGATGCGCGTGTGTTCCGTGAATTTCTTTATGCTTCCATTTTTGTATTTGATGTTCAATGTAATCTTTGCTTTTATTTATTACTTGTTATTATTATTATTATTATTATTTCTTTCTGGCTTTCTCTTGATGAGAGAGAAGAAGTTATGTGCTCACCAAAGGATCGTTATTAGTAAGTAGTTTTTTTCTATATTTATTTTTTTTCAATTGTCTAAGAAATTTCTCACAATATTACATGTGCTTAGGATAGCAGTTTTTTGTAACTGTATGTAGATATTTTTGTTAATTAGTAGCTTCTGGCAGTTTGCTAGTAGCTGTTATGTATCAGACCTGTAGCAAATATAACTGTAGGAACTACAACTACTTTGTTCATGTGACATTGTTGCGTCAGCTCTATACCTAGTTCTCGGTATTAATTTAGTTATTCTGTATATATATATGGTCGGCATGTTATTACAGTTTGACATACGCTCGTCTGTTAGGTGTATTATTTTGTTCTTTTTATCTACTATAGTTACGTCAGGCCTATTATGATAGATTGTAATATTCGTTATGAGCGTTCTATCGTAGTATAACTTATGTGTCTCGTTTTCTGAGATGGTCTATGGTACATATTTGAAGTACGGCATTGTTTCTGTTGTAAGGTTTTAATGCAATTATTATTATTAAAATGGTATAATATTGAAGTGAAGTTAAAATGCCTGTAAATGCACAATTTACTCACAGAAATTATATGTATATCTTGATGTCAGCCACAACTATTTTCTTAAGTAATATGTTTAAATGTAGCAAGTAAACATACTACATTTAGAACTAAACGTTCCAAATTTACTTAACGATCCATACACCTGACTGTCTGCTCGTTTATTGTTAGTTACGAGATGAAGGATCGATATAATCGCACGTCTTCACTTGTCGCTTATTAATTATTAGGCTCTTGGCAAAACAAGAAGTACGTACTCAAATTTACTTGTAAAGTACAGAGTGATGAATTCAGAACAAACTCAAATTTTACTTAATATTCTGAATCATTTCGTGTAAAAAGCATTAACTAAAAATGCCGCCTTAATTGTATAATTTATTTTCTTTATATTGTGGCAGTAACAACGGAGTTGAATACAAGCGAAATATATGAATGTATTTTATACAAATTGTCTCATAGCGGGAATTAAATTTAGTACCTGGCGTAGTTACACTCACAGATATCTGAACCTTTCCGCTCTAGAGAATTAGAACAGGTAAATTGACAAAGTTTTGTCGTGCTCTTGTGGGTTCCACAAATTTTCTTTAAATCCCATTATATTACTTTATTCAAGTTGACTATGTGGTTTACGTGGATTACATAATTGCACACGCATTCTACTAAATGCATACCTGTAATCACGCAGTTACTCACGTGTTAACAGTCAGTTACGTATTTAAATAAGACATTTCATTTGTAAAAGCAGTAAATGTAAATTTTCATTCACAAAACATTTACGTAAAATACTCGCTCGCACACACACACTATTTGCTTAGTTAATTAATTACGGCAATAAACCAAAAATGTATTTTTAAAACCTGTATAAACTGTTACCTCTAGAGAAAGCTTCACGTTATAATGAGAGTAGTTAATATCGGGTTAAGGTTCCGAATATGTAGTTTTCTCCTTATATAGAGCAGTTATATTATGTGATATTTTGTTTAAGTTCTGGAAAATACCATTAACCCTTCTAAATCCAGCACGCATAAGCGAAACAATGAGAGCAAAGGGTATCTCTGGATCAGGTAGTTTGTTCTATTGTCGGGACTATTACACCCTCGTCACTCTACCAGGCAGCTATTGCAAGGCACAACTCCCTATATCGATCCGTGACCCTGATTACTACAAGTTGGGCCACAACAGCCTCTCTCGTTCATTATTTTCAGTTAAAGTCACTGGTATTTTATATTCATAAAACTTCAGTTTGTGTTTTGTGGCAAATATTTGTCTAAATCTTTGTATATTGTTTATATTTGAAAAGACGGTGAGGTAGGAAAATGTAATAATGACAATGCAAACAAAAAGAAATAAATCGTTAACGACTTTCAAACTTTCGATTAGCGTGTAATTCATTCTCACGCTATTTTTTAAATAATTTATGAAATCTAGTTGTACGATAATATCTGTAATTAACTGGTGCAACGCATATTAAACTCCGTGTAATAAGGTTAACGCTGAAAATTTAACATTTTTCGTTTCTGTAGTTTTAGCAAATTGGAAAACTCGTTTTATGAGAAAATTTTAATAGGACAAATTTTATAGCACTCTTATTCAAAGTTAAAATGTTTCCTTTAACCTTTATCTCTACCCTCCATCGTCCAAGGATAATCCATTAAGAGAATTTTTCATTCAAAACAAATTACATTGCGAATTTTACTATAGCCTGCTAATATTAAAGAATAAATGATTTAAAACTTTCCTAGCATGTTAATATGTTCAACGTTTCTTCAAATTACAGTAATTACAGTTTAAGTTATGATTAAACTAATTCCTTATTCAATGCAGTGTTTTAATTGTGAGTGTTGTAACATTCTAAACGAAGCAACACAAGAACGATTTTCCTAACAGTTCTATATAATGGTGCGACATAACATAAAATAGATTCTCCTAAAACTATTTTAATGCATAATATGTATTTCTCTGATTGTTGTTTCCAAACAGATGAGCATCTTGTTTCATTAAAAACTTTTTACTTACGTATATTTACTTCCAAATTCGATTTTTAATTAACTGCTAAATTGCTTAAAGTTGCTGAAGAATAATCTTTAATGATGCAATCTTATCTCACAATTAGTACGAGCAGATGGCGAATATAGGCTGTTAGGGATTCATAAAGTATATACGAATAAAACCACAGTTTACTTGGTGACTGAGGTGGTACTTTCTTTTTTCAAATGTTTATAAGGGTGTACCCAAAAAAAATGAATATAAAAATATCACAGATTCGTGGGATCGAAATAAGACGATTTAACCCAAGTTACTTATATCCTCTTTCATTTTTCCCGTGGAGTGCCACATTTTCTAGTAATATTGGCTTCTCTAAAATCACTAAAATCCAACGGCCTAGAATAAGGTAATACGTTGTATCAAAACCAGGATGCAATCATCCGTATCGCATTTATTAACAGAAATTAACCCTAATACTACCGAATAACGTTTTTTCCTAAAGTACACCTTTTTCGAGGTACAGGATGTGAAAGTTTCATTAGAAGCAAGACATTTTAGGTTAAAAATTAATCTTTGTATCTAGGAAACGGTGTACTTTAGAGAAACAAGTTATATGGCATAGTAGGCTTAATTTCTGCGAAGGTATGCGATGTGAATAATTGCATTTTGTTTTTGAGACAACGTATTACTACCATAAGCCGTTGGATTTTAGTGATTCTGAAAAATCCAATATTACTAGAAAATGACGCATTCTACGGGAAGAATGAAAGTGACTTTTTTGCTGAATTGATTGTTAATTTCAAAAATAGAGGAATTTTGTAATTTAATTTTTTAGCAGCGTGACAATTTCCTTTAATGGGCTAGTTCCTTCTCCATCTCCGGACCTCCGATAAGGATATCAAACAGAAAACTACGTGAAATCGTAGGCACCTTAAAGTAAAAAGTATGAGAAAGTTTCATACCGGTATGCCACCTTGTCCTGAAAGATCAAAAATATAAATCTTAAATTCAATCTTGCCACTCTGCATTTCACAAACGGTAAAATTTAGGATATAGGTAAGTTGGGTTACATCGTTTTATTTTAATTCCAAGAATCTGTGATAGCCCTGTGTTTATGGTTTTTCAACACACCCTGTATAATCAGGAAGAAAGAGCTAGGGCACCATTTATATTATCACCAGACGATATGTGCATGCAGCAAATGGACTGCTTCTACTTTTTGGTGAAATCTTCATGTCCGTCGGGTTTCGGATCTTTCATAAGAACAGTCTCAGCGGCCGTACCGGATTGGCACTTGCCGTCCACCGGAGGCTTTCCGCCAGCGATATCCAGATTCCAGAACAGTTGTCGTACCTACACGTCTGTGCGGCCTTTATATAACTTTCGAACACCAATCACGTCTATATTTTTCCAATATACGTTTCGCCCCAAGATATCCGAATATCCAACAAAAATCCTACATTTCTTAACCGCCAGAGTAACTTCATAATTGATCATATCATCATCAGAAACGCTCTAAAGCCGCACTTTAAATCCCCGACTTCCATCGCTCCCGCCCACCTTTCTCTGATGATCTATCGCACCCTACTCCAAGTCCAGATTTTCCAGAACACTCTTCACATTATCAAAGACTGAAAGAACGTTCTCTGGAAATAATTTCAGACCTATGTAAAATCTTTCTCGAGTTTCTCTAGACAGAATAGAAAAAAAAATCACCGTCCACCATGTCACCTTTGCTACTCAAAACGCTCTCCAAACTTCCATCCTTGAAAGAATCATACACTCTAAACGTCGTCCTTTACCTGCGAACATTAGAGTAATCATCCACAAAAAGCAAGCTGTGTACGAAGAATACATTCGCAGTCACGATCCAGTAGCGAAAACGCCTCCCGAACACCATAAATCCAATTGCTAAGAAAGAAAAAGTCGAAGTTTCAGCATCCGGCAAGAATTCCATCTAGGGAGAGAATTTCCTTACCAGAAATTCTTCCCACCGGCTATTATCACCCTACTTACTCTCATTTTCAACACTTTTCTCCGTTGAGGACACTTCCCCAGCGCTTAGAAAGAGGCAGTAGTTGTCATGCTTCACAGATCACACACTAATTCAGCATTCTACAGCCTCATAGCATATAGTAACGGCAAAGTTTTCAAAAAGATATTTAAAAATAAACTCCGAGGATTCCTAGACGCTCAGAGCTTTTTACTCGATTATCAGATCTGATTTGGTTCTGGTAGATCCACCACCGACATTATCCTTCGACCCCACACCGACGTCACGGTAGTTTTCAACCCCTGATGCTGCGTAATGGTAACGTTTCTAAACATTGGTGGGGCTTTTGACAAGGTCTGGTGCGAGGAGCTTCTCTATAAGCTCTGAGCCGCCGATATCCCAACCTGCTCTGTCCGCCTAATTAACAACTATATGTGCAAGATGTACACGACATATAACGTATTTGTACGCAAGCAAACGGCCCATCCGCATAAGCATTAGACACATGGGCATTCATTGACTCATGTGCAGAATGCACACGTAGCGAACTGGCGTCTATTCTTTTGGCTCTCTTATTCATCTTTTGCTGTCACGACATCCCCCTCCCCTAGGATTCTGACGTCGGCCAGTTTCAATTTGCGGATAACACGGCTTCTGGCGTTCGACTAGGATGATTGTAGACTTGATTCCAAATCTGAAGAATCAGATTAACTCGCGAAAAACCCCCGTTATTTTATTCTTGTATTACATTTACACCAATACAGCTAGATTCGACCCGAACGACGTCCGCCTCGAATTATGGGACACACGGTCCTGACTTTCGCAATTTATCAAATACTTTGGTGTTACTTTTATCCCCACCCCCCCAATCGTTTTTCAGCGCAGTAGCTTGTTCTACATACCCTATTGTCGCATTCCAGGCTGCCATCCACGGGAGTTGTTACACGCCCATAAAACCTTTATCAGGCCCGTAATCGACTACCGACTCATAATTTTCTCTACCGCGCTGTACCGTTATATGCGATCGTCAGACTCCAATAAAAGTAAAGGGCCAGAAGATTCTTTATTTAGAGAGCGTCCACCCTCCGGAGGTAGTATGTTGTGAATTCGTAAGTGATCAGGGCGGTGGAACAAAACAAAGGGCATGTTCTAGAAAATTCTACTTTCGTACAGGAAACTTAGAAATAAACCTAAAAGCGCCCTTCATTTTGATGAGATGTGGCTAAGACCTGACCCTCAAGTTGATGGACATTCACTTGACACGCTTTTTTTATTTAATAATTTTATTTGACATGTTCTGTTGCGTACATCTACATTATGTGTAGTACTGCATGCTGTACAGATATAAGGGCCTCACCCATTCTGTTCAGTTTTGAAATTCACCGTCTTGTTTAAAAATTAAACAGGGTTTTCTAAAAACAATCATGGTATACAAGAAACTATGATGTCCGCCACCAGCCGCCGGGAATCACGGATTGCCTGATTTGCACAAGTTGCTCCAAACTACATCACATTTACCAAGGCGTGCGTATACTTTTAATTTTTTCTCCACTACAAAATTACCATTCCACTGATTAAAGAAGAAAGCTTCTTTACCATTTTCAACAACCCTTACCAGCTCTACTTACTGTAGATATTGTGTATGTACAATAAATTTCCTATACAGCAGCATAGCATAAGTTAGATGATATTGAATTTCTGAATTAAGATTAATCACTAATCAGTATCTAGCGTTTACAATAAAATTTGTATATATGATTTAGTTAATCGTTAAGTTAATAAGTTGTAATTATTTAAGTTATAATTTGCCAGTTAGTGTCAGTTTTTAAATTAGCTGCTTACTGTTTATTAATAGCAGGTCAGTTTTGGAAAACTACAAACACTCGTTAGATTGTATAAAAATGTAATAAGTACTAAAGGTACTGACCATAACTTAGTTTGTTAATGTGAAATTTGTGGATTACCATGAAAGACATTTTAAAGAATATTAGTGTTAATGTTTCCTTGTTTCTATTTCGAACGTCCTAATGATTATATTATACACAGTAGAAGATCTGTAAATGAAACTATTACACTGAAGGGTTTTGTAATTTTTTTAATTACACAGTGAAACAAATTTGGTTAAAGTTTTGCAAACAAAGGTTGGTCAATGGCGTTTGATCCTGGGGCTCAAAAGATAACGAAGTCGCTATATTCAGTGGTGTGAAATATTTGTGATTTTATATTCTCTTTGGTCAGTATTTTGATTAAATTCGATTATTAAACTATCAAATAGACTTGCACAATCCACATTAACCTTGAAAAACATTTTAGAATTAAAATAATGAAAATAAATCGTTAAGATTAGGTATTTCACGTTTTCAATGAATTTAATGCAAAAAATACCACAACAAAATCTATTTTGATAAACAAAAATATATCTTAGATCTTATACGTTAAGACAAATTACCCGATATGGTACTCGTTGCTAGTTGCCATCGTCATCATAGATCCGATGGTAAGCAACGGATACGAAGCATTTGCCGATCGATTCTGGCATTCTTTTTTCGGATTTTTATTCAGGACGGCAAAATCCATTCCTAGGCACCATTTTATCACGCTACCTTATATTACTTTAAAACGGTCGAGTTTCTCCGGCTGTTTAGAAATTTGAAATCAAACTGGACGTTGTTAGGATATACTCAGCGGAGCTTCTTTGTAGCTAATACTTTACGATATCCAAACAAAAAATTTTTTTTCGAAAGAGCGCGATTACGGCCAACTACAACGGTTCAATGATGGTTAAAACTTGAGTTTTCAAAATATCCAAACGAAAAAACAATCAAAGATCGCCCGAACCCGGCCTACATGTTGAGTCATTAAATACCATTCACGACAAGAAATACTCTTGTTGCAAGACTGGGGTTAAAAAAGCAAGAAAAGATTGATCTGTATTTGCACTAATTCTGCTTAGAGATTGCTCATGGCGATTGGTGTATGTTTGGTATTTTTCGTTATTTTTAAAAAAACATCTAGAATCTACGATTGCCTTTGCTTTTCGTCGGGAAACTCTTGTATGGAAAGACGTCTCCTGTTTACAAATTTGCAAACCCGACTCTCTTGTCATTTACTGTTATCTAAACAAAAAATTAAGTAAGTTGAATTTTTCCTTAATCTTCTTTAATGTTCCAGGCCGAAATGCTTAATTTGACAACACCATTGATTTTGCTTGTTTTTGCTTACAGTTCATTTTAGATAGTGTTACTACATCATACAATACATTAGATTAGTGAGAGATTAAGCAGTGTTAAGTTTTTGATTTGAAAGTCCAAAAAAAGTTTAGAATGTAACAGAAATAATTATTATCATTACCACTACAACAGAACAATGTGCTTCCTAACACAGTTATAACCCTTAAAAGCTAGATTTACTATACCAAAATCGGTCCAATGCACGCATTGCCACATTTGAACCTTTCGCTGTGGTATATCGTGTGGCTGTGATTTTATCCATTCTGCTGTAACCTTTAGCTGCAAAATCTTGAAAGATAAAAACCTCCGTTCCATTAGTTGCGTAGACCTATTTCTAAGTAGAACGAAACCCCTTGATTGCATTTCGATATCTTTGGAAAACTCAATCGCGGCCGCTACTAACGGACATCTAAGTATGAACCAAAATTTGATCAAGTGTGAATGGATAGGTAGATAGGCATGTTCCCTAAATACAGCGCCCCGGTTCCTTCATGTTGCGCACCTAATTACAGGAAGCTTTTAATATGATTCTGATGAACAAAGATCCAATTTTCATGACATTTGGCTATAAACATGCATCGAGAATTATTCTAAAATGTTTGTTAAGTTAATGTGAGCTGTGGAAATGTATTTGATTGTTTACAATCGAACTTAATCAAAACCCTTACTCAAAAGTAGTAAAAATCACAAATAGCCAAACTGAGTAACTATATTGACTTCAAATCTATATAAAACAAAATATTGCGCTAACAATGAAAAATCGTTCGCCATTTTTTGACACCAAAAATCTCTGCCCTAACTTTGTCAGTAATTTGTGTGTTCACTGTATCATTATATTATTATTGATGATTTATAGATGTGTCGGTTGTTATTATTGAAATGCTAAGTATCATCTATAAATTAATTCTAGTAACAGAAATTTAGTTTGTGTTATATACTTTTATCTAAAACTTTTATTTATTATTTTTATTTAATCATCAGTACTTCTGCAAATGCTTATGTATAGTTTGAAAACTTCACTTTTCCAGTAAACATAACTGCAGATCCCAATTGCTACTAACTTTCTATAAACAAAATTTTCTATTTGGAAGGTTTATCGAATTTGTATTCAATCTAACTTTATTTTGTAACATTTTTGTAGGACTAACCCATTTTATTCTGAAAATGTAACGCGTGGTCGCTTGATTGAGTGTAAGTTTCTAACAAGTTTATAGCAAATTGCCCATCGATGTCCCACTAAGGTTTTTCAAGTTATTCAAAGTGTCCGCAACTTTACCTTTGAATAACTTGCGTAACATGCTTTTGCAACGTGATGACTTTACTAATGTAGTATTAACGAAATTCTAGTTTTTCTTCAAGCAATTTGAATTGTAACTAATTTATTATACTTTCAGTTTCCAAATAAAAAGGTTTTTGAGACAAATGTAACTTGTTTTCAGCAAAGCGGTTACGTTATTGTAACAGGGTTGTCATTTGCGATTTTAATTTTAAAAAAAACTTCCAGATTCTTTATAAAATAATAACACACGTATTTGTCTCAATAAACGAGGTACACAATATAAAAAATGTAGAAACACTGAAATAAAAAACAAACCCTTCTTATAGTTAAAGTCGCTGGTGATTTATGCATCTTTATGGTAGTTCTAGAGGTACCTATGGGTTTTTCGTTTTTCTACTTAGGGTGGATTCACTACGGCTGACAGGCAACTGACAGCCACTAAACCAACAAAATATAGTCTAGTCTAAGTAGTCTAGAATTTCTAATTATTCATAACTACCATCGCCAACACGGACGGTAACCAACAGACGTCGGCCACTATTGGTGGCGAGAAACTTTGATCTGTTGGTGCCTGTTGGTTCCAAAATTGGATAGTGCAAACAACAATTGTCGTTCAGCCGTTGCTTGTTGTGTACGTAGTAAGTGTAGTTCTAAATATTAGAATTAATGGAGAAAAATTAATTTCACTTGTACAAAATGATATAGCAGGGGAATATAATGATAATAATAACGATAATTGCCAAATAGTTGTCAGAATAACTTTTAAACATGTCCTCTACCAATCAGAACTTTTACAGCAACTACTCGACTGTGAACAGTCGGTCGCTTGCTACCGTCAGCCGTATAGTATGGATCTATACCTTTACAAAAGGTATCACAAGTATCTCACTAATTTTAATGCACTTGAAAGATAAGAATTTACAAACAGGCAGAAAAACATCTCAATATGCCCCTACATTCCAATAGAGTCGTCTGACCTGACACATTCTAAGTTTATTGACCGATTATTGAATGAAAAGAAGTAAAAGCTGAGCCTAAGAAAAGAGCTGCTATTGTTGGCACTAACAATAAAGACAAGTTGAGTGTTAAAGATGTACCAAAATTGATAGACTTACACATCGTGATTAACTCCGGATACCGAAAGTGAAAATTTATCATTACCCAAAAGGCCGGAAATATATTCTTCTTTTAAAGCTGTAGCTAATAGTGATCTGGATGCTGTAATGAATCGTACCACACTGTAAAAAGGTATGTTTAAAATACGCTTAGCCATACTAGATTGTTAACTTGACCAATTTAATTGTTAATTTGGCTACTAAAGTTGTCATTTTGGCAATGAATTATATCTGACTAGTCAAATACCCAATTACCTTGTTAAAATGATAATCTGATTGGTCAAGATCTCCGTATAGCTGTGCTTTTACTAATCATACACATTGCTAATTTGACTATCCTTTTTTACAGTACGATGTGGCATGGACATGCTTGCATGCGACGGTTTTGCTACAAACTCAAAAATGCCAAACACCACAAGTCGAGGTCGCCAGTAACTTGTCTACAAATGCGAGTTTAAAAATAGTACATGGTAATGTGTAATCGGTTATCAATAAAATAAGTGATTGAGATGTTTTAACTTGAAAAAATTGACATTTTCATGTGCTAGTTGGTATTGGTGTAATACTGACAGCATAAACGATATGGATTTTGAAAGGTGTTACCGCTTCGCGAAATACTGCAAATCAACAAGATTACACGGCGGAACAGCCATTTGGTACAAAAACACGTTGTCTACCTAGAAGCTTGATATCTTAGAAGACTTCATTGAAATAGAGCCCAGCAAGCACAAAAGAATTGCAATTGTCACCATATATAAGCCCTTTGACGGCAACTTTATCATTTTCCTAAATAGTATTTTTACAACATATTACTGAAATTTACAAAACATGCTGAGAATACCATCCTAAACGAGAATTTAAAATTCAAAAGTAGTAGTATAAATCAATCAGTAGTATAAACTAAGTACTGATTAACGTGTTTCATTCTTACGACATTGTAAATAAATTAAATATATTGTACCAGGTACTCCAATACTCATACTATTAGGGTAAGAAACTATAATTTAGCAGACTATTCAGCTAAGGAATTTAATTCCCGTACAATTAGTAAACTAAAAAAACCATTAGATAAAAAGAAATCGTTGAGGCTATTTTAAACACTTTTAAACAACTACTGCGTCTACATGACTAGAGTGAGATAACTGCTTATAATACTATTGATCGAATTTCCGAATATTTCGTCAGTGTATTTACATAAGTTGAAGAAGTTCAATTAAAAAACCATAGGTTAATGAGGGAATATGCCAAGCCAGTAAAGAAATTAAATAGCTGTACTAGAAACAATTCAAATTGTGCGACGCACGAGATAAACATCAGGTGAAGAAAAGAAACTACAGGAAAATGATCATGCAAAGAAGGAACACATTTCCCGACAAATTACCAAAACACCAAACAAACCTAAGGAAGTGTGGAAAATCGTGAACTCTCAACGTCGTATTTTAAAAACTGAAAATGAAGAAACTGACGCAATTAAAGACTTCCACTTAATAGCAAATCAATGTTGCGAATTTCGTGGTAGTGAAATAGTAAACAAGACAATTTTTCAGTTTAATCAACCAACGGAGATAATGAAATAAATACTGTTACGCAATTACCAAATAAAATTCGACAGGTTGCCATACCGTATCAGTTTGAATTTAAAAAACATCATACACGCAATAGTGCATATTTGTGTCTATACAATGATATTAGAATTCTGGAACAGAACGCAGTTCCAGAAGCCCTTACGTTGATGACAGCGACTGCTGTTCCAAGATAAAGATGATAGTAGCAAAATCGAAAATTATCGCCCTATAAATCTAATCAGCGTATTTTCTAGTGTAATAGAAAATGTAATTTTCAAGCGGTTAGTTGGTTTTCTGTCTGCCTTATTGCCAGATTCCCAACATGGGTGTAGCCAAAATCGTTCAACCAAAACGCCCATCAATGCCTTCTTCAATTCAGCACTGACAAGTAAGGACAGAAAGCAAAATGACAACTCGTTAGATTAGAGCACATAGAAGCCCATGAAACCCTTTCAAGATTATTGATAATATTTTTCTTGAAAGGTAGAAAATTTGTCGTGAGAGCGGGCGAAGCATTATCAGAAAAACAAAAGTTTCATTACGGAGATACCCAGAGGTTGGTATCGCGCCTGATAATTTTTATTACATTTATGTCTGATTTGTCTAGATACATTGAGGAAGGCATAGATAAATAGTAAGCAATTAAAATACAAAGAGAGAAAATCACCGCGGCAATGTACGGTTGGTGTAATGAGAATTGTCTCGTGGTAAACGAGGACAACAAATGTATTAATATTCAATAAAGAATCGTCCCACCACACCACTGAAATATAGTTTCTAGACATAATGGTAGATAGCGACTTATCCCGGTCAAGTCAAATAGCTGGTGTCTGCAAGAAGCTAAGCGATTCCTTTTATGCACTACATATTAAATTTATTTATTATAAGTCTATTTTGCACTTTCTACTTGTTGATTTCCTATAATACCACCGTATGGAGAAGAATAACAAATATCAATTGAGTATTCATTATGCAAAAATGGATTATTTCATTAATTTTCAATCTGCATCAAACACAGCCATGGAAAGATACATTTTAAGACGACGTTAAGACAACTTCTGCAGCCGCCTCTAAACCCGTCATTAGGCCGTTTTTAACTAATTACGCTTTAGTGGGATAGTGATAGACCTAACGACTGATAAAAACGAATTGCAAGAGGACGTTTGGCAATAGCGCAACTGAATGACACTTTATACGTATTTGTAGAAGTACCATAGTACCTGTCAATTTTCGCATTGTGATTTCTGTGGAGTACTGTAATATAATTTACATTAAGTAGAAATTCAAACTATAAATTATTTGAGGCGAGACTACTAGTTGAATTTTATATATTGTTCGTAGTTGGAAGCTATTCACACAATAATATTATTGATACAAGTTTATAGATTAATCAGAGTAATACCTCTATAGAATTTACTTATTGTAATGTAGAATGCTTTACAAACAAAATATTTAATGCCTCTCTATAAGTTTATTTAATATTTTTCCAAAATGCACTTCACTTTAGAACAATTATAGGTTAAATTGAAGTTTTAATAATACCTATGTTTTTGATTTGTGTCATAAGATTTTAAAATTTGCTTATGGAAGGATAGATTACAACTTAATGTCAGTATTCTCGTACTAGACAATGTTAAGACGTATCAAATTCATAGCATGTTAAGCATAATAGTACTTAAGGTAGGTACAAATATTTCACATTACAAGTTAATTTACTAGCTCCAAAATTACCAGTCGACCCACAAGTGCTATTTCTGCTATAGCTTTCGTAAGACTTCACCATGTAGGTTTAGGTAAAATAAAGGTTGTAGAAACCGAGTCTTTAAAGAAGCTTCATTAGTTAGTGAAGGGAGAGCAACAACCAGCCGAAAAACCTCTTCACCCTATCATGTATTTATATGTTAAAATGTAACTTTGCCGTAAAACGCAACTATAAAATAGTAAAAAACTAAGAACCCTCGTACGTATGAAACTCGTATAGAAAATCTTTGTTACGACTTCCTGCACACAATACAATGATATATGAAAAAGCTCCAGCGTATGCAGCGATCGCCGTTTATAATAAAGTACCTTCGAAAATAAAACACCTATGTGGTATTAGATTTAAGCTATCACTAAAGAAACGTTTAATTGACAAATAATATTAATTATTATAGTTTTAATGTAATGTGTGTACCGAAGTTACGAGAAATATTCTAGCTTTAGTATTTATTTAATGCGCCGTTAGATATGATAGGTATTTAGGATCAGTTTATAGAAACTGAATTAAAAATTAATTAATAATTAAATTTAATTCGGTGTTGTTGCTAAGATGCAAACAAATTCTTCAGCGTGTGGGGAAACTGCCGGTATAAATGTTGGCGCCCACCTCCAGAAAAGACAGTGTACTCAGCATCATTTAGTATAAACAAGTTTCACCAACAGAAAAGTATTTTTAGGGTGTAATGCAGTGCTTGGTAAGTCCAATAGGCTACCAGGTACCCCGTTTCTAACTTTTCCCTGTCCAAGTCCTTCTTCGTAGTCCGACTGACGTCGCTATCAATAAAGTTGGCCGGCTTCGGGAGAGCTACGAACGTCACTTGTCCGGCATCGTCACTGTTCGTAGAGCGACATGTCGCTGTTGGTAAGTGCCTCACCGGCCGGGAATGACTGTATCACGCAGAGAGGTTCATCCTGTCCGAAACATTCCATGGCATTTCCCCAAACCCTCTCTGGATACCTCAATTCCGTAGTACACCTGACCCTACTCACTTGGTAGAACATGTAACCCGACTAGCTCCGAAACAAAACCACAGGATTCTGTGACGAAACGTTGATGTGAGAGGATGTTTGTGTTTCTATAACGATGTGAAAACGGTAGCACATGCACTCTAAATGAGTAAAAGTAGCGACATCTGTTCGAACACATTCGTATTATCACCTAACTGTTAGTTGAAGGTCATCGGATAGCGTTTGAAAAGAACAAAAGGTTTTGAATTGGTTTACTTATTAATCACTCTACGCTGCAAGGACCGCTGCGCCTCGAAAGTAACACCATACTAACTAAATTTATTCTATTGTAAATGTGAATGTTCATGTAATGTACCTTTTATTGAAGATTTTAGTATGTAACTTTTTTTTGTAGTTGTTACTAACGCACTCCTCAAAACCAGGTTGTCAACGAAATAAATAAAATATAATTATTATTAGTTTGAATTGTTTCTAACTTCAATATAATTATAAGTACAAAGGAGTCCATAATTTATTGAACGTCTTTGCTGATATGATGGCAACAGCCGTAACATTAGTTTCGATGTTCTTTACTGAATATTCTTTTTCGTTTTCTAACAATTTTTAAAATAACCTACGGTAACTTGTATGATGTTACTACTATAAATCATGTTAAAAAGTGCAAACAAATGGAAATATTCAGAGGACTAATGCAACATCCAATAGTTCACAAACGCGATGCATTAATCTCGAAAAGTGTACGTGAGCTGCAAAGCTTGTTATTGTAATTTACATAAGTAAGTGTTAAAATATGTAAATTTCTTCAACGGCGTTTTACAAGAAACGATTCTTTAAAAAGTATAGCAGCTTATGAAATAATTTGAAAATATGTTGTTCTTGATAAAATGTCCTGTAATGTAGAATAAATAATTTATCAAGAAAATCACGAGTTTGATCTTCTTATAAGAATGAAATTAACCCCATTCTAAGGATCTTTGTATGTAAGGTAAGGTGAAGCAAATTGGGCACCTTAACGTAAAATATCGAATAACAGCCTATCGAATGGATGTATAAAGTGGAAAACAGTATGTATACAAATGAAGTGTATACCTTCTCGCATACAGTGAATATCCTAAAAGACCTAAACTCCTAAACCCTTATCTTGACTTAGATTTTGGTATTTTAAGTGAGACAAGACTCTCAATATGAATATCTTGTTCGTTACGTTATTAATCAGAAATATCAACACCAGATGCCGTAATTAGAAGTAAAACATAAATTACAGAAAAACTAAATATTTTTAAAAATGATGTACTAACAATTAATGAAATACTAAATAGGTAATGAATAAAATATAATGTTTATATCATCTGCACGTGTTTTAAATTCCAAGAAATCTATTAAAAGGTACTAATTTACCCAGACCTGAATTTACCTAAGACGCGACGCACTGAAAATCTTTCTCGGTCCTTAGCAGCAGTCCTACTTTACCGACAACATTGTTATTGTGAAGATTATAATGTACACATATGCAATTTTATAATGTCTCAATTTGATGTAATTACTTAATTAGATGTTATCTAGCGATTGCCAAACCTGTCCTACCTTACCTTAACGAAAACAAAGTACCCAGCTATTTTATTTTACAAGGTATGCCTCACATTGTTACGATAATCATTATTAACAATGTTACGAATTTGACACAATGTATTATTAAACCTCCCCATAATTTCCATCCGTTTTTAAGCGCATGAAACTAGCCCGTTAAGAGGTTATACAACATTTCTAGATAAAAAAAAATGAATTTTTGGTAGAAAAATATAGAAAATATAGCCTAAATAACTTAATTAAATACAAAATGATATTCATTAGCACACCTTTAATCATTAATATTTTGTACAACGCTTGTTCTTTAATTTCGATAAAAATTATTAAAAACCAGGCATGGCGGAAGTGCAGTATGAAAATTTGCAAGTTCATTGCACACAAATTTTTCGATAGTAAAGAAAACGTTAAATTACTCTAATTCACTTTTATCGTAGCTGTCATTCATACTGACTGTTACATCACGAAACAATAATTAGGAACTAAACACGAAAACACGACATTAAAACCAAACGCTATAATATACCCTAATTTGGTAGTGCGGAAGTTATCCGTTATGGAATCACGTTTCTGTATTAATGAAGTTATGGAAGTATTATCAGATAGAAGTGAATTTAATTTTACTCTATTTTATTTATATACATAAATATTCAAATTTATAGGGTCATAACACTTCACAACATCGGTCGTAATGTTTAGGTATTTAATTAATTTTAATCCCTACTTATGAAGGCTAAATTCTGTGTTATTTATACACAAAAGCATAGAATTGTACTGAGCACAACAAAAGCAATGAGATGTACCTTGAAACAAAGCTACCTTTAATATAATATATTCAGAGATATTTGAGAGAACAATAATAGATAAATAAAAGTTCAGACCAATATTTTAGACGTAATATCCAACAATACCCAGCTAGTTATTATAGCTCAAACTTCCTTGTGGGTGTTAACTGCAATACGTTTTAGACGTAAATGGAAGGTAGCACTTACATGTTGTCTTTTATCGTTACCATTAGAGTAGGAAAAATGCCGACTGAAATCGATGTTGTGAAGTGTAGTAGCGAACTGAATTTAAAACGTTCTCAGATGTACCGTGGACCGTCAATTTTAAGAAGTTAATTTGATATAATATTTGATTTTAATTTAGACTAGCACGATGAATACCTCAATAACAAAAAATCCTGAAATCGATGCTTCATCTATGTAAATCGCAAGTACATATTAACAGCTCCGATCGAAAGACTATCCTGAAAATCAGACATCAAACAAAATGTATGCTACTTAAAAAACTGGTATTATTTACTCGCGTCAATGTACAATATGTCTGATGGAAAAATAATGCAGTTATTAAAACAACAATTAATTAGAATTTTGGGAGACGGATTTGACGCCCCCCTAGCTACAGCCCTGTAGGTTCTTAAATGGCACAATAAGCTTTACCAGTTGTAATGAAAAAATAAGTTTTATCTTTTATAATTATAAGTTTAAAGTAATGACGTCACAAGATTTTGTTTTATATTATAACACAAATACAAATTTTTTCCTATTACCTGATGCAATTTCTTTTTCCTTCCCGCAAAAAATTTAAACTCAATTTAAACAATATAATAATTTATTGAATACACTTCGAAATTTGGAACAACTACGACATTAACAAAATCAGCAAATGAACTAAAAAGCTACTTTTTATACATTGTACTTATATTTATAAGTTCATGTTTATCACATGACTTTCTTTGTTTCAAATAAAATGATTTTAAACAGTTGTTATTGCATTAGCATTAACTTAACAAGAAAACATGATTTCATGTGTTCGTTGAAAAGAATCATGTAAAACAAGTAGCAACTTTAGCAAAAATGTATAAGTAAGTAGTATTAAAAGCATCTAAGAGTAATTAACTAACTATAATAATACGTGACATTATAATAGCTCGTAGTGTTAAACTTTTGTACCATTATAAAAAAATTTTCTAATAAAATGTAAAAATTGTTTATGATTAAGTAGGTTTAACATGAAACGTATATATTAAATACTATAAGTAGACAAAACAAATAAAAGAAACAAAATGAATAAAAAATTAAATGAAAATAAATGTATTAAACTTTGTCATCCATACGTAATGGAGCTTTTACCTCTCTCGTTTATTTTATTTAGTTGATACAAAATAATGGAAATTAGATACATAAAGATGCTATGAGTAGACAAAGCAAAAAAAAAGACAAATGAAAAATGAATGAAACAACAAAAAGTAATCGAAATAATATCGTGCGACCAAATTAAAAAACGAGTAAGTAATGCAACAAATTGTTAAGTTGATTGACAGAGTCAGAGACAAATTTAAATATTACTAAATTGCTTCAAGTTTTATTTAGATATCGTATTTATAAATAAATTTTTATTTATGGCTTATCTGTCAAGAACATCAATGTTTGTTGCAATAAACTTTTAAAGTGTATAGGATATAAAAAGTTTTCCAAGACAGTAACTGTAACCGTAACAATACAAAAAAGCACCTGGTGAGATTTTTAGCATGCATGATATTTACTAAACGAATTAATCTCAGCTCCAACAGGCCCGGTCTCAGAATTTAGTGCCCTGAGACAACTACAGATTTTTGCGCCTTCATGAATCTTACACCAAATAATATTACAAAGTGTAACACACCAAAATGCTCTTTTTGATATAACAATGCAATTCTGTTCACTCTTAGAAATACAATAATTAATTTCTTGATGCGCCTGTTGACCTTACATATTCTGAGTTAAAAGAGGTTTTACTGCAGTTCTATTTGAATTATCTAGAGTAAAAAAAGGATGATGGATATTAAAAAGACCAAAGTATATGCACATTTCGGAGCTAATCTATCCAATACAAATATTATTGGCAATCTTTTAACGATTTTCCTTTTTGTTTAAAGAATATGTTCAACGTTCCAAAGGAGCGAAGGCCAATGCCGACTGATTAGCAACTGGGTACTGGAAAGAGCCATTTCTGGCAGTCAGTAGTACATAGAAACTATGATTAGTTTCTATGTTTGAACTACTCCCTGAAGAAGTTTATAAATAAATAAAGATTGAAAGATAAACAAACTGTTTTATTTATAAAAAAAAACTTAAAACCCGTAAACCCATCAAATAATATACCTATAAGGTCGTGAATAATAATATTATATCAGTCTTAATTCTATATACATTTACTTACATTCCATTATTTTATAAATACAGCACTGAACCAAATACAGGGATTCCACATAAAAATATAAGCAGATTTCATATGGATTTTATTCGTCTTAATCCAGATAATCTTCATAAAGCCATTATTTTTGTTTGATATGTCCTATATCATGCATTTGATAGATTGGATAAAATAGACTATTATTTTATTATTTATTATCCTCAAAGAATCTTTAGCTAGCGCAAGTACGCCAGTGAGACATTTTAGCAGGCAAAGAAACTTGTAACAATTAATTACTCTATAAATAAACATAAAAATGAAACAAATAAAAAACCGACGTATCAAAATGCTAACGTTTTTCTGTATACCATTTGCTAGTAATCGTTGCTTTGTCCGCCGTTAATTATGTAGTTCACGGTTAGGTTCGCATTTTGTTTGTCTATCGGTACAAAGTTCTAGACTATTGCACTGTAAAAAAGCTGTTGGTAATCAGAATAGCAAAGAAATTACGTAATCTATCGTAAAAATGACATTTTTTGATGTGTGTTGCTGAAATCTATACATCAAATTGTGTAGCTGTGAAATTCAAAGTCAACACGCATAAGACAGACTGGCTCTAAAAACCCAAAACGTATGATTAATTTAGATAAAACAGGGCTACATACGCCTGTAAAGATTCTAGAATTTTCTAATAATAAGAAAGTTATAGCCGAAAAAAAGTTTTTTCTAAGACCGTCATTGACCATTAAAACACACAACTTTGCCTCAATTTAGACAATATTGTCGTATTTCTTAAACTTTGGAAAGTCTCGAATTTGACTAATTTTATGTATATACCAATGCCACATAAGAATACTAACACACAAAACAATATAATAGATTTAAGTGAAATTTTATGTGTAAAAAGTGAAATTTAGAAAAGTTTTAGGAAATATTCAAAACTAAAGAAACGTATAATTATGGTAAAAATTCTTACGTTATAGCCTCGTAGTCGTAATGCTCAAAATAAAAGTGCGTTGAAACAACTTCGCAAATCGATGAAAACCCTGACAGTGAATAAAGTCAAATTTGGCCCACACTATAACTACAATCACCGGGTTAAAAGAAATGAAAAATGTTTAACTAATGGTTTGAAAACTTCGTTTATTATTACAAGACTCTTTGTATAGTTTTATTTTAGTTTGGAATTTTAACTTCCTAATTTTTTACATGTTAGAATTAGAATCCTTTTATGTATAGTTCTTTTTATAGTATTCATTCGTTGATCATATTTTGCTTTGTGTTTGGGTGTTCGTTGTAATGGATTTTAATGGTCGGTAATAGAACCTACAATGTTGCCGTATATTCAGTTACATAATTTGATTATTCAAACTTTTCAGCTAAAACAGGCTAAATCAAAACATCCAAGTTATTTACCATACAATATTTTGAAATTAATTTTTACATTCTCAATGCCACAAAAATGTTCAAATTACTTAAAAATGATGAAAATCCAACAATAATTAAAACAGCGAGTTACAGGTTCTAATTAGTTTGATTATAATTAATGTAATGTAATGGAATAAGTTACTGAATTTACCAAAACTTGTTTTACTTTTAGGTAATGTTAATGTGTTTTCTATTTTAACTATAGATGCCTACTATTGATTACACTTCGTGTTTACTGTAAATAATTGAGAACAAACTAAAACAACTTTACCACTTCTGTATGTTCATATTAGCAGCAACTAACTAATTACCCTTATTTAGAATTTATTTTTAATAACAGAAAGTACATATGTATGCGCATACATAAATAATTATAACCACAGTTATTTATTCGTCGAGGTGCTACAACAAAAACAAGTCAGCTGTACTTAATTTCTTGATGTACAAGAAAAATAAAAAAGCAATTACGTTATTATTGTCATTGACATCAACGTATACAATTTACATAGAGAAAGGTACCTGCCAATTTTACCAATTTAAAAATTCGAAAGGTGGCGATATATTAAACACAAGACGAAAACTGGTCAAACAGAATCTTATTTGAAATATAAGAAATAAACCTATGCACCTAAATACACTCATTTACGTCTGTAAGAATTCATCTTATGAGTATTGAGAATTGCTGGAATTTGTTAGAAAACTTGTAACCCTATGGAAATAAAATGCGCGACATTTAGATAACAACAAAAGCATTTTAATATTTAAAGAATACCAAAAATGATTATTGCTTAATAAGATAATTAACATTACTTTAGGCACAAATCTGATTTTACACAAATTTACATAGTACATGTTGCCCGAAATTGTACGATATCGGTGACTCCTATGATTTATAAATATAACATTTTTTTAAATTTTATTTCAGATAAACAGAATGAAGTTTTAATTAAATTGTATTTTAAATTCTAAATTTGTAACTGAAAATTATTAGAGCTAGTGACGTTTTCCATAAAAGTATTATATATGCAGTTCGTATTTTTTGAGACTTTGTTTTAAATGTCCTATATCATTCAGTGTGGAAAATACATTTTGTTACTTTCACATTCCATATTAAACTATATAAAGACATTACATAGTGAACGTTTATGGTTTGTGCAAGTAATTTGTTAGTTAAAGCCAATTTTGAAAAATATTTAAGTCAGTTTTATTCGATGTCTTAATTTTTGTTTTATGGCATTTACTTTTCACATTTTTAAGTTTTCAGTGCGATCTTAAGAATCTTGTTAGTTTGTGGTTTTGAAATTTCGAAATGGTAATAGTAAAGTGTCAGTATTCTCTTAAGAACCGCGAAATGCGCGCCGGATAAATTCGGAAATCCCCGAAATACCATTATCGAGTCCAGCCTAAAAACGTTGGCTGTAATTAAATATTCCATGTACTTTTTTAAATCAAATTACAAATTGTTGCATTAAATAATAACGTCATTGTTTACATTTGTTACAAATAGTAAATTATTATTTATATGTTGAAACTGTTGTGCACGTAACCTATAGCGAAGTCATTTGAAGTTTGTGGCTATGTTCATCATTCATACAGCAGTAGTCGTTTTTTCTGTAAGTTCTAGTCTACCGCGCAACAGTCCAGGACATAACTAAAGTCTAGTACTGTGTTTGCTTAGCCTTGCTATCATCTTTGTAATGCATTCTGTAGGTTTGTTTCATTTAATAAAAGAACGTCTATTTAAACACTAGTTTTTATTGTGCAATAATTTTTGGTTGTTTCACATTTACTCTCTGATGTTTGCATTTGTTATTTTTCTTTTCCGTTCTGTTACCTGGACATTCTGTCCAATGTGCTTTTTGAATGTTTACTTGCTCTTTTCCTAACTCTAGCGTTAGGTCTTTCTCTGTTCTTCTTTATTTGTATTACGCCACTATTGATGAACAGTCTGTGGTCATTGACACCATTTGATTCGATCCATTTTGCAACTTTTAGTTGCTAGAATGTACGCTGCAGTCAGGCCCTATGGTCAAACCTGACCTTGAGAAACTGCATCGCTTCAAGAGGCCCTGAACAGTCAGCTGTAACTGTAGGCCGTTTTGAAATGGAATGTAACAACAACGGACTCAAACTTGACGTGGTGGTTTATGTTGTTCTCTACAACGTAGTGCAGTTTAGTTTAATCATTGGCAAGCCAATGCCAAAGAAAGTCACGCTTTTAATCAATTTTAAGCTTTATAGAATATCCAACCAACCAACAAAACGAGAAAGAAAACTATGGTTGCAAAAAGCTAGGAAGAATAATGAAAAAGAAACAGGAATGCTGAAAACAGATTTTAAAGAAATTCTGCTGGAGATAGAAAATACTCAAGTAAGATTTGTAAATCTACATTTCTATTTTCTTTTTATAACCATAAGTGGTTATTCTGTTTGCACAATAGAGGAGGTATTTATTATAATTGACATGATTCAAGCGGACAATCGCAAGTCGTTCAAACAAACAACGATCACCACGAAGACTAGCTTGAAGGTTGAGGAAACAGTTCGTCGAATTCCGAAAAAATTATGAATGGTCCAGAAGAAAGCAGTTAGAGAACACGTCCAAACTTGGTTGAGAGATTTCAGTAAGGCAACATACGATTAGTTAAAGTACTGAAGAGAGCTGAAAGATGTGAGTTAGTAATCAACCGAAAAAAACGTCCATTTTCGAAGACGCAAATTGAATGTCTGGGAAACAAAATCTAAGCGGGAGGTATCAAACAATCAATATTTAAGACAAAAGCCATCTAGAACTTCCCGAAGTCGACAAGGACAAAACAGATACAAAGTTTTTTGGGTCTAACTAGATATTTTAGAATATTCGTCAAATACTATTCGTTAATAGCCTGTCTATTAAGCGGCCTGCTGGAAAAAGATTGTAAATTCAAGTTAGACAAAAAAAAGATGCTTCTTTCCAATTCTTGAGCCAGACCTTTTTTGAAAAGTCAATTTTGACAATATGTAGCTCTAACAAAAAACACATGAATGCAAGTGAAGGAAAATTTAGTGCCATGGTAATATGCATCTTGTTCAACTTATGACAGCAAGAAGATTTTCAAAGGTACGCGGAAGTACAGCAGCTATAACTTATAAGTTGTCTTAGCAATCGTTGAAATACCCAAGAAGTTTCGAATGTTTCTCATTGGAATTAATTTGAACGTTCATCATGAACATACATAAGAAAGATTTAGCAACTCGAGCGCCAAGGTGGACTTTTTTACTCGTTTCAGCATCACGCTCATTAAAAATGAATTTTTGGATAAGTTCGGTACGCAAACGATTTAGAAGCCATAATGGAAATGTTAGAAACGAAGCCATATGATAATTTCACAATGGGCAGGAATCTGGTACATAGAGGAAGAAGGAAGAAAACGTTTTGTCATTTGCATAACGATGAAAGTAGAAATCATAAACAAAGTTCATGAAAATGGGCGTTTCGTACTCCTAAAGATCAAATACCTAAGGGTGCTGTGAACTGGTTGCCAGAAATTCCGTGTGACGTAATAGGTGCCAATAACTGTATTGTGATATATGCAGTCAGCACCAGAAAAAGCAATTTTCACGTTTGAATTATTTTGAGATAATACATAAAATACATAAATAGAATTGCCCCATATATATATGAACCGACGAGATGCAGCTTATGGAACGGTCAGAACTCGGTAATTCAAAAAATCTGAAACTTTGTCTGGGTGTAGAGTAACATCTTCTAATGACATATTCGGCTTCTGTTGCTACCAAAATTCGGTTTTAAGAGGTGTAAACAGCCTTCAAAGAGGTAACTTCGAAATTTAGAAAATAACCAAATAACTTATGCATCCAGTTTAAGGCGTTTAGGAACAGGGTATTTCAACTTCGCGCATACACGACTTTTCTTATATAAAAGTGGAGCCTGGATTAGTGGGATTAGTTATTTTTGATATAAGTGTGCTGTCACGCCGCTTTTTAGGCGCAAGGGGTGTAACCGCGTGCTACAAAAAAAAGAGTGCTTAAAGTTTACACAAAATGAGAAGGAACAACAATTAACTATTGATTTTGAGGTTAACTTTGACAGATGTCAGAATTAGGGACATAAACTGCAAAATCTATATCTTTAGAAAACATAATATAAAATTACTGTTTTTCTTTTTAAACAACAGCTTTTTAACGGGACTTCTCCGACACCTAAATTCAGTATCTCCATGACCCTCTCGACAAGTCCGACAATATAACACCTTAACTGACCCAATCCGTGGTAGACAAGGATACGGAAGTCCACCCAACCTCTACTCCCAACAGGGGATTGCAGCATAATTTTAAGCAAAATCTGCTAACCTTGGTAACACTGCATCATATCGCGTACTAATGGCAACACTGCGTTTCCATGGCAACGCTCAACTTAGGTGACACCACTTGAAAATTATTCTGTTCTATAACAATTATTAATTGCTTTCAATATTATTTACGATGTGGTGTCGTTGTTAGCTGTTACTCGGCGTATTTATTTAATTATTTATTTTTGCGGGTGGTTTTTAGCGTGCGGCAAAAACAGACTTGTGGATGTCAGTACAAGAAACAAAATGTAATAGACCAAGAGCTAGCTACGTTTTTTCACCGTGACTCGATGCAAGGCTAGTTCTTACTTGAAATTGTTCGACTACTACTCCGCGAAACATGCAAGTTTTCATGTTTGATAACGTGACAAGGTACACGCTTGGAATTTTGTGTGCAGCACATTATGACAGCACAGATAACGTTGACAAAGTTGGCACAAACAAAAGTGAAAGATAAAGCGTCGGCAGAAAGGGTCAAATATGCAAAAGATTAATGAAAATTAACGTCTCTTGCTGTAAGGCTAAAATTAAATTTTAATAATTTTTAAACAATTAGAGAACGATACCAAACGAGACGGACACCAAAGTGGGGAGTAGACCTCGGCAAAATCTCTTGAAATTTATTGAAAGATTCAGATTTTTTTAAATAACTCAAAAACTTTTTGTCCAATTTGAATAAGATTTGATATCTAGATATTTCCATGATAGAAGCATTAGATCGTGTAGAAAGCTATTTGAAATATCGTAGTTCTTAGTGATCTCCTTTTTAAGTAAAATATCTACGTCTTTGGTCTTCGAGCACAATTCATATAAAAATTTGCTTTGGCGTTTATTTTCTGCCAAAAAGTTATTTTAGTAAATTTGTTTTTCTCCTGGTATTTTAGTAAATTCTAATCTATTGCAAAGTTTTTTTCTTTATCCAATCAATGCTAATAGGTTACACTGGTCAACAGTGACCTTGTTGCCCTTAATATACGAGTGGTTGTAGGATGATTTTATGTTAACAATTATGAAACCACGATTGGTTTTGTGGAATTGGCTCTAGTTTTTTAAATAAGCGTGTAAGAAGTTGATCATTTTTAAATCAATACAAATCAACCATTGATGTTCGTAGTAATTATTTTTTTGCAAAACCAATCTAATATTCTTTTATTCTTCTTTTAGTTTAGTTGAATGAACAATTGGGATGGATGCATTTCAGTTTCAATTGCACGATAAAACACATTTTAAACTTCTTTTGCAACTATCAATAAAGAGTCGCCAATCAGTAGGTTTACATTCAGATAAACCCATGTCGAGAAGTAACTTCGTGATATTGTTACAATAGACAAGCTTTTCATCGTCACTGAAATATGGTAAAATCTCTTTTTCTCTTGTTGTGTAAGCTGTAATTGTTACTTCTGGTCGCAATAAATTATTTTTCTTTAGTCTAGACGCTAATAGTTCCGATGCCTGCTTTGATAAATTCAGATAGCGTATCAAATCGCTAAATTCATTTTGCGAAAACAACTGTGGCGCTGACGTTTCTCTTGCATATTCACTTCCACTTGTACCTACAGATAGTATTGAACGCCGTGAGCCTGGTAACACCATTTTTTCTGACAGTGTACTCTCTGGTTGTGAACCGTAAATTGGTCGAGGCAGTTCTTCGTTGTGTAACACAGGACGTTGTATAGACTTTATATCAGGATATTCTCATGTTTTATGTCAATTAAGGCCTTTGACTTTTACTACACAAAGGTAGCAATCATCGATATGATTCGTAGGCTCCTTCCAGATCATTCCAGGGATACCGAAGTCTAACCCTGAGTGTTCCCTTTTCTTCCACAATCGCAAAGACGCAATACAAAATTGCAAACCTTATGAGTAATATATGGCTTATCTTGTTTTTTGATTTGTACACCAAAATAAGCAACATGAACCTCCTTTACAAAGTCTGTGATATTTTGTCTCTGTTTTGCTGTTGTAAACATACCACAAATATAGCAAAATACATCAGGATGAGATTTGCATCTTCCATATTGTACATTTAAGTACAATTTTGTAATTTTTTAGGTTTCAAACTTGTCCCTTTGGAGGAGCATTACATTTCTTAAAATTGCTATGATGCGGCAACAGTCATTCCAGGGGTTATTAACACATCCTATGGTATGTTTATATACAATTTCGTAATTTTTTTAAATTTTGAAGTTACTCCTTTGTAGAGGCGCCTGCACGGGCCTGGTTTTTTATTGGGGCTTTTACGTCTGTTACACTGAACCGCAGAAAAGAATTTTCATACCGCACCGTAGACGGGTCGGGTTTCTTGGTCGGGTCTTTGCGCGGCCCAGCTCCAACAGATTTAGTTCAGACCGGGCCTCAATTTAGAATTGACGTCGGGTCAATCGGGCCGTTTGAGTTTTTTGGGCAGATCAAGACGTTACCGTGTTTTTTCAGACAACGTCAAGTTTATCACTAGTTGGATCGGACTGGGCCGGGCTTGGAAATGTTTGCCTATGCAGGGCTTTACTCCTTTGAAGAGATATTTCATCTCTTAAAATCAAATTTGGGCAGCAACAGAAACGGGATATGTTATTAAGAGATGTTACTCTACACCCAGATAGAGTTTCAATTTTATTTGAATTTTCGGGTTCTGACCGTTCCTTTGTTAGAAATATTGATAGCAACACGTAGTTGATTCAAGATACTAAAGTTGAACAAAATGTTTTTTTTACATTCTGTAGCCCTTGATACACCCTTCAGATCTTTCGGTATTACCACAACTGTATACAAAAAATAGGTACGATGTATTGTGTTGACACTAAAGTCAAGTTTGGCCATCCCTGGCATAGACCATCTAGACTCATCGGCACAAACCAATAAGAGCTACGATTACATTTTCAGATTTGTCCGAATCTATCTCGGAAGGAAGGCCAAGTTGAGACGCAAAAGATAGTTTTTGGAAATTCCCAGATTATTAATATTTCTAATAAATACTTTTTCCTCAGAGCTACTAAATTTGAGGAGTATTGTACCAGAAAGAAAATTAGCTGTGCAAAGGTTACGATCAGTGTTCTAAGAGGAAATGGTCAAATGGAAGAAAGCAACCGTGTTATCATCCCAGTTGACAAAGCATGTCTATCAAAAATCCAGAACATTGGTACAGGCACATCAGAAAGGTACAAGTAACCCTAAAGAGCACTTATCGAAAAAACATTGGTAAAACTCTATCGAGCTATTTGTTTTTTAAAGCCAGAAAACATAAAAATTGCGGACACAATTAAAGAGGAGTTTTATAACAAAGAGTCAAGGACTAAAGAAGTAGATTCAGGAAGTATCGAGTCAAAGACCTAATTACCCTTAAACGAACACAATACGCCGCTCAGTGGTGGAGAATACATATTGAGGTACGGAAGAAACCTCCTAACACTAATCTTTTATGTTTTTTAATTAAGGTTTTAACCACCTTTGTCAAAACCATCCACAATGCATTATGTTGCAGTACTAGAAAGTAATAAAAGTATATCAACATGGAGGTAAAATATTTGAAAAGGGAAAGACGTTTGTGTTTCCAACTTGGGAAGAGTAAAATTAATCGTTCTTAAACACGGGACGTTCTCACCCATCGCACTATTCAGCAAAATCACTAACAAAATTCCTTAAATGAAAACAAATTTTATAAATACTTGCTGTTATGCACACAATGTTGAAACGCCGATTTCAGCAAAAAGTGCAAGTAGGTGCAAATCATTTTTATGTCAGAAATAAATGGCATTATGTACCTTCGAAAAATACCATTAAGAGCCCGGAAGGTGATAGAGCTCTTTGTGTAGGAATAAGAATGTTAATATAAACTTTTATTTTATGTAAATCAATTTTGGAATGATAGAACGAAGATAAGTAACTAATGAATAAATTTATATATTTCTATTTTAAATCAATTACCTTTCCTAGCTTGAAGTATCTAAAACTTATAACTGAAGATTTGAAATAACATATAGGTAAAGATGATTTTACGGTATAATGTTTATTTAGATGATCGTGCGCAGCATATGGAAACCTAATTAAGTTTTAGTCTCTAACTGAAAATATTATATAAAATGGCATGATAAGATACTACTAGGATTCATTAGTCATGAGAAAGTGTTATCCAAAAACTAATATTACTTTTAGGAATCAGGGCTTTTTCCGGCTTCGAACCAACCAGTGTGCGCCGTCTGTTCGAAGCTGCTGCCGAAGTTCTTGGATCTATATATCAAGTCATATTATTAAATCTAAAATTTTACGATTCATAATATTCAAGTTACAGTGTAACCGAAAGTTATCGTATTACAATACTTTAAGTTACTGAAAACTTAAAACCTCTAGTTTCACATACCAATTAAAATGGTATAAAACTGTGGATAAGGTTGGTTTGTTTTAAATTGCGTATGTGAAATTTATTTGGTAACAGCTTTACGTTGACAAGAATTTGTTTAACTCTTTAAAGGAGGATTCAGCCAAACGTCACGATAATATTTTAAATTTATAAATTACATTTAAGAGATTCAATGAAACTTTAAAGAGCTTTTACTGAATAATTTATAAAATTTTATAGTTCTTAAAAACACCTAATTTGGTTTAGGCTCTTTTATTTAGTAGTTTAGGGTTTAGTATTCTATTATTTAACGGTGTAAAGTGCTTAACGTATACGTTTACTGAAACTCACTCAGCTTTATCCTCTTACTATCCTAATACGAATTAAGTCGATTCAGAGATATTTATTTAGCGTTAAATCTTTTCGAGGGTAATTGCTAGCTTTTCTATCTCCACAGAAAAAGCCCTACGTTATTGTGATTATCTTATATCAACTTATTAGTGTAGCTAACAAAAACCAACTGTAAGAAATAAACAATAACAAAGACAATCAAAGTTTAAAAGAAACATATACATGTATCAAAACAAAAGCTTTTACTGTAAGTCGGTTCCAATAAACGTAAGTTGTATTCAGTGGTAAATATTGTCCTTTCGTAAACTTTCATCGATCATCATAGAAGCAAAACGGGAAGAGACATACATCTAGCTTAATCTAAGATCTACCCCAAACGTCAAGTCAGCGTTGAAATATTGTGTTTCGCTAAGACAACCTTTATATATGTTTTAAAATTCTCTCAAAGTAGGCCATGAAATATGATAAATCGCTTCGTAGACACATATATGCAAACTTCCAAAATCGACATTTCCTCGTAAAGTGTTACATCGTTGCGGAAAGTACAATGTTGTGATGAATAAAAATTACGGTCTGGAAAATTTTCTAAAGAAATTCTTTGATTAATTACCCTACTATTATACACCCATGTTTCATTACCTATACCCATTTTTTATAACAAACTCAAAAAAGTATGATAAAAGTACTTTTATCTTAAGAAGGATGCATGCTAATCTTCATTTACCGCTGCTAAGAAATTTATTTCAAAATTGAGTTAGGTACAAAATCTAGTGTAATAAAACCTGCTAAATCCCCTTTGTTAATGTAAAGTTTAACATCTCTGATATCCTCGCCGAAAATATGCAAAATAACGAAGTATTTTAAATTTAAAACTGAAAAAAGTGAAAAGAGCTGTTAGTACCTCCATAACAAAACACTTGAACGAAATTTTTTAACGCACGTGAGATGCAGAAAACATATTTTGAAAATTCTTAATTTATTCAGAAATAATGGGACTTTTATAATAAACAAATTTTGAAACTTTTTAAGCGAAGGAAATAAATTTCAATGGAAACGCTCTTAATCTTGAAATACTGGTAATTTCCGGAGGGAATCCCTACAATTCCATCATTCTCGCATATTAATGGAGTGGAATATTAAAGCAAACTGTCTTTTTCCCTCTGAAAGTAAGCGCACGGGTTTTACTTTAAACCGTCTTTGTTTTGTTACATCTTCTTTTCATATCTAGAATTGATAGGTATTGATGTGAATTGTTATGTAATGATAATAACGACGATGAATAACAGACTGTTTCAGTTTGGCTGGGGAATCACACTCGCTAAGATAAGCGAATTATGTCATTATGAACTATTCTGTTTCATTAAACGTATTTCATCTTTGGAAGAGACGACGTGATTAATTTATTTTGAAATTGTTCATTTCAGAAATACAAAGAGGTATTTTAACACTTTTTATGTTTAATTTTGTATTTTAAGACCATTTGTTTGTCTTCCAACAAAGTCTCCAACAAGTCTACTAGGGTACGTAAAGGAAATGGGTGTTTCTACACTTTCAAGTAACTAAAATTGAATGTAAAATTGATCACAAAACAGAGAGACTACAGGTGGAACGTACCTGCTAATAAGCCTTGCCCTGATGATTTTATCCTTCATTTGTTTACGGACTTGACAGGTAGGCATTTTCAAGTCAATTTTTATATATTGCTGTGTATTGTAATCTACTAATTCTAAACGATTTCTTTAATCATTATTACTAAATTATAAATATCCCGTCATTGCTGTAAATTTATCAGTGTAGTAGAATTCCTAAGTTTTTCTTTATTTCTATTTATTTAACATATGTTCTAATATGTTTCGGTTATCCCTACCAAAGAGTCCAAACTATGTTTTAACGGATTTCAAAAATGGAACGTATGAGTTTGGATGTACTTACATATGCTTGCTTGATTGTATGTTTTCAAGTATCCTCAACGACTTTGATGGAATTTTCATTCGTGGACTAGGCATGCGCCCGAGAGATTTTAGGCCGTACAAACGGTTAGTGACGGCTCGTTGTTGGTGGTACCTGGTTGAAGATGAAAAATATTGTTAAGTTAACGACTACTTCATATTCAGATCTTACTACTGAAGTTTAAATAAAGTTTATAAAACATGTTAAATCGCTGTAACAAATATAGTGTGTTCCGTTAAGAAGAATAGAAAAAAATGACTTTAATAACAATTTTTAAAGATGAAAAAATAAAGTTTACTGTTGTAAAAGAAAACTATCTTAAAAAGGTGAATCGGGAAGTTTAGGAAAGCTTTGCAAGAAGCACTGTGGCAGTTAGGTCCTACAGTATATACTGTTCTAATCAGAAATGAACCTCAAGTAAGAAAATATAAACGGAAATAGACACTACGTTATCGAACACTTTGTATAGCTGGAACTAATTTTAGAACCTAGTTGTACAAATTCTTTTGATAATATCTTTGGATGTTCTCAGAAATAGTAACAGTATCCTGACAACAGCTCGCTGGAACACCCTGTATGTATATTGATCGCCTCGATATAGTACCAGCACAACAAGACCGATATATACAGAGTCGCTAAAAAGTATGGAAACACGCTACCTCCGCAGAAACGGTAAGAGATGGACAGATGAGATTTGGAAAGCTCAAAGTAGGTATTTTGTGCCATGTTTTGCGAAGGTAATTAAAAACAAATCTTTAATTGTTTTTTCATATGACCGCCAAATTGAATTTTTTTAAATAAAACACCCTGTATATGACCCTATATTTGGATAGAGATTTTCAAGACAAATTCAATGATATAAGGGTTACTATACTTATCTTGAACGGCTTTGAAGATAATCGCTATTCTTTTGTCAGGGGTTTTCCTATTAAAAAGTATGGAGACACGCTCCTCGTGCAAAAATGGTAAGAGATACACAAATCAAATTTGGAGATCTTACAGTAGGCATTGTTTGCCAGGTTTTGCGAAGAGAGTTAAGATCAAATCTTTAATTGCTTTTTGGTACGGCCGCTATCTTGAATTTTTTTAAATGGATCACCCTATATATGACCCCATATCTCGATAGGGATTCTAAAGGAGAATTCAAACATATAAGGGTTGCTATGCTTATCTTGAGAGATTTAGGAGATAATCGCTATTCTTTTGTTAAACAATTCAATATGGCGGCCATATGAAAAAACAATATGGGGTCATATATAGGGTGTTTTATTTAAATATAATTCAATATGGCAGTCATATGAAAAAACAATTAAAGATTTGTTTTTAATTACCTTCGTAAAACATGACAAAAAATACCTACTTTAAGCTCTTCAAATTTTATTTGTCTATCTCTTACGGTTTCTGCGGGGGTAGCGTGTTTCCATACTTTTTAGCGACCCTGTATTATATATTAAATGATAAATTTTAGGAAATTTCTTTGTTTACAAAACAAAATCACAATAATCGTCTGAGCGGCTGCACGGTTTTTTAGTAGCTAAGGTACATGCTGTTTTTAGGTATGACTAACTCATAACCTTGTATAAAAAAGATCGGCATTATAAATGGACAATTCTTTTGCGATTATTTCTTATAATAATTTATTATTAACCATTCCTGTTTGTACGTTGACATTTGCTGTCTAAAAATAACACTATTAAACTCTTACTACGCGAGAAGTTATTTTCTCTAATAATAGTGACATTTCCAACAAAACATCCGATGCTTCTGCTTACTAAGGGCATAGCAATTTTAAACATAGGAGAAATTTATTAGGATCCTAGTTTGCTTACGTCTACTATAAACATTAAGACCAATGTAAAATGAATTTTAGAAATAAAACAATAATATGTTAATAAATATCATTATACGACTCTTAGTGAAAAACCACTATTTTGTTTTCTGAAATGTCATTTTACATTGTTCTTAATATTTAGAGTAGATATAAGAAAACTCTGATCTTAATCAATTTTTTCCATGTTTAAACTCCGATGGCTCACTAAGCTTAAATACCCTGTATGTACTAGGGTGGGCCAAATGTTTTTTGAACGAAACGCTATAGTAAGAAAATGTTGGTCTTGGTAAAAAGAAGTCAAAGAAAAGAATCAGATAATACATCTTCCGTTTGCAAACAACTTTCTGTGTAAATCACGGGTCATGATTTACACGAAACCATGGCATTAGTTTCTATATTTCAAAATATTAAATAGTTCTTACAGGTTTTAATATTCTTTTTTCTTTCTTAAGCACTAGTCTAAAAGAAAACTTACGTTCAGATTCAGGCTTATGGATTTTGGAAAGATTGTAGACTTAATGTAGCCGTCTCGATTTTGAACACTGCACTTTTGTTGATGCTTTGTAACATTTCCTAAAAGATCTCCCCACGACTTTGATATGACAAGAACTGATGATATCCCATTGTGGTAAAGTCTTAGACTGGATCAATGATTCTTTGTTTTTCTTGCTGATATTGATTTGATGAGTTACAAGAATGTTTTCTAATTTTAGGGCTGTTCTTATCATGATCATTGCTCCAAGGAAGCTTTAAGGTAGACAAATAATGCGTTGCGCTTAACTGAATTGGGAGGCAAGTATCTATGTGTTTGTATTGACTTAAACAGGTGCTTCTATTGGTAAAAGATTTATTTCTCTTGGCAAACCAAATTGACATGTGCACATGTTTATATCTGCATAAAATTCTACAGATGAACTAGAAGCCCTTGAAATTAGGACGAATATTAATTATTTATTTCAAGATATTTGTTTGAAGTGATAGATCTTGTATAATTACGCAAAACGCTTTACTCGCCCATTCTGAAAACTTCCTCTTAACAATAATGATCATGGATAAAAACCACAGAGAATTTGGGTTAAGAAGAGTTCTAAAATTACAAAAACAGCTTTTCCTAGCGATATGTGTCGAAGTTGTCACGGAAGCGTTAAGTGTCAAGGTATTTGTAATGCTCAAAATCGAGAGAACTACATTAATTCTACACTGTTTTCAAAGTTCATAATGCTTGTATTTAAACATAAGTTTTGTGTTAAATTGGTACTTGAAACATAAAAGAAAAATGTTGGAAACTGACTACTATTTAATATTTTTAAATAAACAAATAAATGTAATAAACAAATATGCTATTTTTTTAATCGTGCGCGAATGGATGTTGGCAAATTAAAAAAAAAGTAAAATTATTTGTTTATAGATTACTTGAAAGAAATACAGAATGATTACTCATTTTACCTAATTTACCTTGTTTTTAAAGAGCATGCACGAACGGAAGATACCCTATTTGAAAATCTTTTCCTTTGTCTTTTCTCTACCAAGACCAACTTTTTTTTAGATCAGCCTTTCAATCAGAAAACCGCCCTAATATACACCACTCTAATTCTATCAAGTCTTATATTCCTCAATATGTCAACGGTTAACGTATAAATTGTAGATAATTTAGTAAATTTGAACTCGATGACATTATTGACTCAAACACAGTTAAGTATTTATTGGCCTAAGTGACAGAACAGGCCATAAAATAATAATAACCCCGATGTTAGAGAAACCAAGTCAACTATTCCATGAGTTATACATAGAATATAAAATCGGCATACTGATCTATATTAGAAGTAATAAATTATATGTCATTATTTAAAGACCAGCAAATGATTCAATAAATAATTCATAATTTGAAAAGTGAAAAAAAGTGCTGAACTGACATAATGTTTTAGAAACGCTACAAAATCAAAAATAAAAATTACCTGTCAACCACAGTTTACTCCGGAAGACACAGCCCATGTAGCAAAAGGGCCTGGGGCACATAGCGTCCCTGCCCCTTTTTAAGTTTGCCTTCATATCTTGCAAAGAAGTCATTCTACAACAAAAACTCTAAATTGCAAAATTTATTAAGGAATCTTTTTGTTCGAAAAAAGATCTAGATATGATAGAAAGATTTACTAGACGATAAAAGTTTTAAGTGTACAAGCATATTATATATGCTAACAGCAAAGTACATTAATATGATTCACCTAGTAAAATTTGTTGTTGTATTTCTAGCAACTGTGTATTACTGAAGACGATTCTATATTATTCGTATTGCAAAATTTTTGTAAAATTTCATTTATTTTATTCATTCATAGTATAAAATTACAAAATTCTATAAAGCGAAATGCTTTGATCTTATGATTTTAAATTACTATCCATGTAACTTATTACTACTACAAGTTTTAGTTTTTAAATGTTATTTTTACATGATTAATAGCTGCACATCTTTTCTACACGAGAAGTAATAATTTGAAGCAGCAGGTCAACATACAGGAAATGTTGAATCCCTTTCTACGATATATCTTCCTGTTCTTTTAGGATTTCTTTTATTCTTAGCCAACACACATAACTCTGTTTCTCGTAAACTTCCCATTCAGCTTTCCTTTGAAGGTATAATTCTATTTTCGATTCGTGATGTGATGAGCCTTCTGACAATTGATGTAATAATTCTCTTAGAATTATTTATTTTCTAGTTTTACCATTAGGTTTTGCGGTTTATTTTTCTTGCTTTTTACTGCTCATTTGATGTTTCATACTTAAATTACAACAGTAACTGTCCAAAAGTAAATAGTTTGTTTGGTTTTGAAAATATACAATTACAATGCCAATTGGTTTGAAATCAGAAATACTCGATCGAAAATAATATATTTTCAGTTTGTCAACGTATAATGCTAGAAAGTTGATTAAATGATTACAGACATTCGAAATACCGTAGAAAATAACAGTGAAGGCAATTTCTTATTTTCGACAAAGACTTTCCTTTTCCCATGGGTAGTCTTGGTTCGCTACAGAAATAAGTAAAATCTTCTAAACTTGGTAGAAAAAATCATTCTCGATCATGTCCTTCAAGTTTCGAATCAGCAATAATCGCACTTCTAACAAAAATTAAGACCATTTTGTTGAACGCAAATAACTATTTTGATGTATTTATATTAGTTTTTCCGTATTGTAAACATAGCATTTATTACAAAATATCGCCAGAAAAAATGTCTCAATAAAACCATTTAAGGAATTTTAGATAAAGGTTACAAGGCAGTTGACTCCACAACTATGTAGCCTAAATACGAGGCTTGCTGGAGACATTTCTAAATTCGGGTACTTCCGATGGTGTCAGCGTTGTGCCATTGTCAAATTCGAGAAACTGTCACTTCTAACCTATAATTCAGTTGACAGTTTGTACTCAAGCTAACCAATTCTGAATTCTGTTTACATAGCACTTTGGAAAAAGTAATTTTGTGAAAAAATGAAATTCGCGTGAACATTTTCGAGCAATGAGTTGTTACGATTTCAGAAGCTATTTAACACCCAAACAGTGCATTGAACGGCTTGATACGGCTTTTGGTGAGGAAGCTCCATCGAATAGAACTGTTTATAATTGATTTAGTCGTCCATTTACATGTTATTGCCAGTAACGTTGATGCTCTACGTGAAATGATTGAGCGATATGTGATATACCGTAAAATAGGGGCCACCTTAAGCATTGACATGAAAGCAATAAACACGATTTTCTACGATCATTTAAAGTTTAAACGTACGGAAGCTTTGTAGTCGCTGCATTTCGCATAATCTGAGTGAAGCTCAAAAGAAGAATCGTGTGAATTGGTGCAAAAAAATGCTGAAGAAATTCAACCAAGGTCATTCAAATTTAGTGTACAACATTGTTACTGGTGACGAAAGTTGGATCGACTCATACGAGTCGGAAAGTAAACAACAATCTATTGTTTGGATGTTTGAAGGTGAGTCGAAACCTGCAAAAGTTTCCGTATTTCTGGACATGTGACAATCATAGCTTTAGAGGATCGAAAAACTGTGAACGGTGATACATACATAGCAATTTGTTTGCCGGAAGTCATCGGTAAAATCAGAAAAAACAATCAAAATCACCCCATCCCTCTGCATCATGACAATCTAAGTGCCCAACAGCTTCACAAACAATCGACTTTTAAGCAGTGAAAAAGTGAAATTGATGTCGCATTGTCGTATTTGCCTGATATAGCACCAAATGACTTCTTTCGGTTCCTTGACGGACGTGCGGACGTGCGGACTGCTTGGTGCCTGACATTATGTTGACGACTATCCATTTTTCCAAATTCACCAGCCATAAAGGAATTAAATTTCCTAAATGGCAGCCACCTACGGTGGCATCTGCGTTGATTCCCTCTCTTTCGGTTCCCAAGCGGCGTGGTGAGCGTTATTCTTCGCCTGAAACAGCTGTTGAGGCCTTTAGGCAATTGATTTCTGAGTTATCAGCTTCAAATTGAAAAACATGTTTCGAAAATTGGTTTGAGCGTATGCAAAAGTATATTGATGCTGAGGGGTCAATCCATTTCAAACGGTCCAGAAAAACAGATTTTAGTTGCTCGACCATTCAAAAAGAAATTATTATTTTTACTGTTATTTGCCTCAAGTATGAGTAGCCAAAAACATATATTATTTTATTTTTATACTTAACCGTTTAGAAATGACGGCCATTTGTACTCCACGATGCACGCTAATTTCTGCGTTTGCAGACATCTACGGAAAGTTACTTTCCTACGGACTGGTTAGTCATAGACATTTCAAATAAAAACTGTTGTTTTTCTACAACCTTGCTCTATATTTCTTGTTCCTTTTATTAAAGTCCTAAATTGTCATTTAATATGTGAAAATTGCTCTTGAAATTTGGTGACACAATTTAAAGAAAAGCACTCTTGAAGGAATGTTTTGTTATGAAAGGGGTGCAATATCAAAGTTAATTTGTTTTGTGCTGGTACATATCGCAAAACACTTCGAATTTTCAAAATGTTATTTAAAAACGTCGCGAACGTTTTTAGTAACATTTTGGAAATCCGATATCTCTCACAATACGCAAATATCAAAGTTGAAATTTTTACTGCAGTTTACCACTATAGAGGTGCGTAATATCCAAATAAATCAAATTTTTATCTGATTCCCCAGCAGAGATATTAACCCTTCAAGTTAGGCCAAATCTGAAAATTGTGACTTTTTGGAACTGCATAAAAAATAAAGGAAGCAAGATTAGACCTTCTTTCTTTTTCAGCATGAAGTGTTTTGCGATATGTACCAGCACAAAAAAATTAACTTTGATATTGCACCCCTTTCATAGAAAAACATCCTTTCAAGATTGCGTTTCTTTAAATTGTGTCACCAAATTTCAAGAGCAATTTTCACATATTAAACGACAATTTAGGACTTTGATGAGGAGAACAAAAAAGATAGAGCAAGGTTTAAAGAAAACAATAGTTTTTATCTGAAATGTTTATGACTAACCAGTCCGGAGGAAATTAATTTTCCGTAGAAATCTGCAAATGCAGAAATCAGCGTGCACCATGGAGTACAAATGGCCGTCATTTCTAAACGGTTAAGTGTAAAAATAAAATAATATGTGTTTTCGGCTACTCATACTTGAGGTAAATAACAGTAAAAATATTAATTTTTTTTAAATGGTCGAGCAACCTGGTTTGGATCACTTGCAATGGATTTACCCTAAGGGCGAATATTTTGGAAAACAATAAAAGCCTTTTACTAAATTATATTTGTATTTCTCTTAATCATTTGCAGAAAGCTTTCTAGCAAGCCTGGTAGGCGTAAGTGTACATCGACAACAGCCACCCTAGTAGCCACAGTTATGACGATTTAAGATAAACACTACACTTACTAGTTGAAAATTATTATAAATCCGTGAAACAGAATGAATTTTCCGCAATGTATGGAATATTTGTTGCAATCATTCCACTACTAGCGAACCATCCTGAATATCAGGGGTATTTTCTTAACGTACAATTTATGACCTTCGTTCGTTAAAGACATCATTATTTCACCTACCTTTTATAAGATAGGACTGTTAGCCTGATAAGAATAGATGCAAATTGCGATGCAGTTGCGGCAGATGTAGCATATGTAATCATTTCTTCTTCTTCTTCTTCTTCTTCTTCTTCTTCTTCTTCTTCTTCTTCTGCTTTCTTGCTACAGGATTAGACTTGTGACCAAGATTGATTAGCAGAATAGCCTCGTTTCAATGGTAGTTCTAAAAAGTGTATACAAATGTTCAGCAGCGTCGCAAGCAGTTAATTAACGAATATCCCGTACGCGTTTGACGTCCCTGACGCCCAACGATTCGTTAGACCAGCGCTTCTCAAACTGCGAGGCGCGTCTCCTGCATTAAAATAAACAAAAAATTTTTAGGGCACAGATATAATAACTAATATGTGCCTTCTTTGAAGTATACAGCCTGTACAGGTTTGACTTTATATTCGAAATACTTCCTCTAAGCTCCTTTTCGATTCGAAGTTTGTTTTTATATTTAGATCTTAAAGCAAGTACAGAAAAACCAATTTCTCAAGGTAAGAAGTGGGAAAAGGTAACAGAATCCGAAATTTGTTAAAGACTTAAAAGCAAAATTTGATTTTTCTGAGCTACTTGAAGAAATATCTATCAGTTCTTCTTGCAGCGATAGGCCGGTAGGTGTACTGTCACAGGCATTTATTACCCAATTCCAGTCACACAATTTAATGCCTTTTTCTGCAAAAAAGTATTTGCGGAAATTAGCGCTCAAGTTCTCTAAATGACCCTCCATTCTCTTTGGCAATTCTTGTTTATGATTGTGGGATAAATTCAGACGTCACGAAAAACATCTCAAAGCAGTTTTCTCCTATTTTGTTGTTCCATAACTGCATATTCTTACAAAAAGCCTTGACCCTTTCACCTAAATCAAATATATTTGTATTATTTCCCGGAAGTTAAAGATTGAGTGAATTAAGTTGTTTGAATATGTCTACTAAGTAGGAAAGCTTCATCAAGTTGAAATTCCCGCGTATTGGGTTATTTTATATTATTCAAGGGTCGCAGAATTATTCAAGGTAAAAACTTAAGACCCGCCTTGCTAGACAATTGTTATTATTAGTTGTCATTAACAGTGTTAATAACATTCTTTTGATTTTTACCGACTGGTGATAGTAAACAAAGCTTTGTTAATAACAGACATATTTGTTAACATTTTGAAATGCTCTGAAGTGCCTGTTGCCAATATTACTAGTACTATCACAGATCTAAAATATTGTTGAAAGAAAAAACGTAAAGGTGCATCCAGACCAAAACACATTGTTTCCAGCATAGTTATAAACAAGAGTGCAAATAGTAAAAGTTTCTAGCCAATATCATTTAAATGTCCAAATCGGATAATAATGTTTGCAACATTAACATTAATCATCAACACCTTTTTAATAACATTGTGTCTATTTTAGAATTACAAGTTATAAAAACAGTTAGTCGGCAAATATGAATACGAATCAAGATGAAATTATTCCAGCTACAGCACGTGTAATTATTTCTTTAAAAAAGGTAAAACATTTGGGGTACACCCAACCTTACAAAGTAGAAGGTATTACAGTGGTGGTGATTTACTATAGGATTTGAAATGAAATGAAGAAACTCATTTAATTGTTTAGTTTTAAGACTTTTATGATAATGTCCAGCAGAAATATTTTGATCGTTTAATTAACTAATTATCCAGTAAAGTGTTTGGCAGACAAAAACAACAAATACAGATGTCCCACATTTACTTGACAATTGTTATGAAACCAGTCCAGCCGCTCAGTATTAGTAACCCTCATTTGATTTTACCGACTAGTGATGGTAAACGAAGAAAACGTCTTTGACAAAAGTCAATAACAGTGGTAAAAACGTGTCTGGAGATTCCAAATGCCTCCAAAACATCAGATTTGTGTTGTTTGAGGTCGTACGAACAGGTTTAATATAATAATTGAATTTGTCTGTTTGTGGTTATATCAGCGTATGCATTCTTTGTATCTAACGTCACTATTTCTTAGCTTTTAGCCAATGCAACAAAGGTGCAAAATGGGTAGTTCAATTTGTAAATATCTAACTTCAATAAAATCGAGTATGATGTCTTTAGCATTAAACAGAGATCTTAAGACGTTTATATTGCTTTTGAATGTTATTTTATTTTGTTTAAGACTTTTTTGATCCTTTCAGAAGGTTTTCCGAAAATGTAGCATAGAGAAGTACTTAATATTTTTGAATGTGGTGTTAATCGGATAAATCTTTGTAACGGCTAGTTTCTAATCTTACTGCTTGATTCAGATGTTTTAACTATATTTGAAGTGCGTCTTAGTTGTTTTGTGCTGTTTGTTTGTTGGGAAGGTGTATTTCCACTGGAGAAGGTTCTTCTCTGATTACCACCAATATCCCCTCTCAGCCTGTTGATGTTATTGTTCGCACCTTGTTTTCATGAGAGTTGTCTTTTATAAATAAGTATAATGTAAAACTTCTGGAATGAATTAATAAATTATAGCGGCCTAGATGTGAATTTAATGGAGGGAAAGGTATCTTTTGTACATGCAAATTAAAACAGATTATGGTGCGGACCACATGATCAAAAGCGGACGTAAATTTCCGATTTTAAGGAAAGGAAAATAAATTATTAACAACAATAGCAAATCATTCTGAACAAATAACTTAATTCCGTGATTCGAATGACAATTGTAAGAATTAAGCCTCAGAAAAAGAATTCTGAGAAAAGAAGAACGTATCTCTTATAGGAATAGTTTATACCTCAGTAATTAACTATCTTGATCGACATATACTACTAAATGGAACGACCAAGATGCGATTTCTATAGAAGCATTTACGATAACCAAATCAATTGATAAGTCCTTTGAACACAGTAAACCCCAGTTTTCTGAAAAAGCATAGCACCTCAGAGTCAACAAAGGATAAAAAAATTGTTAGATAATACCAATAACGTATTACATAAAAACCTTTAAAAGAGAAATAAAAAGTTTTTATAGAAATTCCAATTAAAAATCTTTTCAAAACAAAGGAATTTATTAAGTGTAATGATGTTTACTTAAAGTAAACAAAACACACATATATTTGCAATAGAAGGAAGATTATTGGAAAAATCTTAATTGAACTTTAAGCTTGTTGACGAAATATTAAATACAAAATATTGACCTATTTAGAAGAAAAAACGTTAAGAAATTAGAAAGTAAAATTGATATTTGAGTGTACTATTACTATTATTACATTAGGTTTTTTTTTATTATTGTTATTCTTCCATTATCTACTATTCGAGAATAAATAGAACTCTAAATAATATTATTATGGCGTTAAAGAAAACCTTTTAATATACCCAGCATGATCGCAGTCCTAGATTAGATTCTATCTTACATTAGAGTAACGCACTTACAATTAGTTGAAAATTTAATAACTGTAATTCGTCTAGAAGTTAACCAAGTAATGTCGTCGCACTTCAAGACAGCTTTAGCGTAGCTTAAAAAAGGCTATCGTGCTTTATTACAGAACGTGGATTGAAACTGAAATATTTTACACTAAACGTTTTTTTGCATATAAACAGGGGAATTTTAAAATGAAACAGTAAATAATTTACAATGTATTGATGAACTGAACTTGGAATTGTCGAAAACAACAAATTATTCAAAAGAATGAAATGAAAGACACTGACATTGATGTTAAATTTATTGTAACTACAATTTGAAGCCATATAAACGTCCAGGCACTAAGTTAGATATGCTTGACAAATAAACGACAAACTTCATAATTTTAGTAATTTTGTGCCAACATTATTATAGTAAAAGCTCCGCAAAATAGAAAGATGAAACAATTCGCAGAAAAACGTAACAAAATTATCTCTAGGACTTTCGAGAAGTTTGTTCTTGATATAAAAAGAGTGGTTTGTGGGCCTTGAACTGTTGTTTTACGGGTATACTAGTATTAGTAGTATACTCTGACGATATATTATTAACTGCTATTAAATTAATGAAATTAAGCAACAAAAAGTTAATTATATAATGTTAATCTTGTTAAAAAAAGAAGAAATGGTAACAAAACAAATGTGTTATTTAAAAGTCAACAACTTACGAAAAGAAGTAACATTAGGAAACATTTAATTTGAAAAGTCTTATACAGGACGTTCCAACGGTTTATGGACAGAGAATAGCGTCGTTATCCAGAGAAGTATCAAAAACCGTCACGAAGGAAAGTTGTATATAGCGATTAGTTGCTTTTCAATTACACAGTGTTCAACACAAACGTGACGAACTAATCTTCTATTATTTTAAATTACCTAGTATATATTTTTTAAATATATTTTTATATTTATATTATATTCATACATTTCATTATCATCTTTACCGGTTGTAGATATTCCCGATTAATATGCTGTATCTGTATCTGATATACGTAGTAGTAGTAGTAGATGACTTGCTATACTGTACTATTTTTTGTTTGTTCTAAAACTTCCAATAATATGAATAATAAAATCTTCTTGACATTATCAAGAATAATAAAAATAATTCTTAAAATCACTAAGTTCCAAATTTGTTAAAAATTTATGTTAACACGAAGATTTTGAGTTATGTAATGTGTTACTACAAAAACCGCAACATATTTTATATTGTAACGAGTCACCCCTCGAACATCCTAGAGAAGTGTCGAACAGTATCGGCGTTGCTGGTCGAATGTGCCGGAGAGATCTCGCAGTGTCCAGAGTTTGCGGCCGTCGAATGTGCGAGAAAAGGCGCGAACCTTTCTAGACTCATCGAGAGTAACGAAGACACGTATATAAGCGGTAGCATGAATAGAGCCAGTTAGTTCTACAGTAAATAACCGCGTGTAGTTACGAACGAAATAAATGTAATTAGTGATAAATAAATTATTCTGTACATAAATAAATAAATAATTTAGTGTAAATAAATACTGGAAATAGATTGTAATAAACTAAGTAAAAATAATTATTAAAAATAAATAAAGATTTTTATCAAAACGTAACAATATTTTATATGTATGCTAACTAATACATCACCAGAGTTGCTGAAGGTGGAGTTGATGAGTAATAAGCTCATAGTAGACGCGACTAACCAAAACTCGAATTAAATAAAGAAGAATAATTAATTAATTAAGCAAGCAAGAATAAATATCTACATCAGATAAAGATTTAATACTTGTATTCACGAATTACAATGAGAGTATCCGCAAAGACACCTCGCGTATATCGTGTTAGTCCAACCGTGCTGCCCCTTCATATTGCTTTATCTGGAGAAAACAAAGCAAGAAATACGTGGATAGTTCAGATAATAATGCGGTTGACGCGACGGTAGCGTATTAATGTTCAACGCTTAGCAGGATAGTCATAAATTCACCCCCGACATCAGCAAGTCTATACATCACCTATATTTTTTGTTTTAATAACTAGAAACTTTTTTTGCGATAGCAACATACACCTTTTTTGGGGCATTTCTGCAACACTTTTGCATATTGTTTAAAAGTTTATTTACTTCTGCATGTTATCTTTTCCATAGTACGCAAGATGATTCAGCAGATCAACATTCAGACAATCCAGAAAAATTTGCCAATGAAAAGCAACTTTGTGTTCCTTTAGAAAGTAAAGTAACCTTAAACTAGGACTTAAATAGATTTTTAAGGTCATAATGCCCCAGACAATAAGAGTTCTACGACCTTCTCAGCTATATCCAACACATATTAAATCGTATCTTTTTCAAGAGTTCCAGATTTTACCTGTATTTATGCCCAGACAACCGGATATGTTAATATTCTTCAACTCTGTTATGATCCAAATCAGTTCTGTTTTGTATACTCCGCCTGAAAATTATTAGCACAAACCATTAGCTTTATTGACTGAAAAAAGAGGCGGCAATTATTCAAACACGTTGCATCGTATGTAGTAGTAGTAGTACTATTAAACTGTTACTTTCACTTACTTTTTTTTGCAATAAAATCTTTTAAAATATATAAATATTTAATTTTAGTTGTTTCCACTTTACTACCAAATCAAAATCACTAGCCGCATTAAGGCAAATAATAATCAATAAAACTTATGTATTTATTAATGCAATCAATCTTTAAAAAGAAAAAGAAAAAAAATCAGCTGGGGCCGATTTAGGCCCTTAACGGCACTCCTACTTCTTCTTCTTTCATGCTGTTTTATAATTTTAACAGAAACATTGATACTTTCGAAGATATATTAACGGTTTTCAATTCTGAACATTTCAAAAAACAACATTTCTTGCCAAACACGAAATGACTTGGTAAATCGAAGTAGCTTGTTCTGTACATAATAATATTTTAGAGTTTTCGAAAAAAATCAAAAATGAAGATTTTTTAGATGCGAATCTTTTGGCGGTCACAATACACCTATATGATAAGGTTTCTACTGCATTTTTGCCGTAGTTATAGTTATAGTACTACACCAAACCATAGATAAAATTTTTTGTGTATGGTAGGAAGGAGACCGTACAAGTCTTAGAAGATTATATATAGTAGGACAATTGCGTACAACTGCATTTTCATGAAGTAGCTACTTATTTTGGAAGACGAATACTACATATTGAAGAAGATAGAATCCTAGGATCTTCAAAATCTTCTGTTTTGAAAGTATTAACCGCACAAATCTTTGTTGTCTATTCCACACAGTACTACTTATTATATACCAAGTTTCAAGAATCAATGAGGTACAGTAAACACCAATTCATACTTAAATAAGAAAACCAAGATGGAGGTGAATTTGTATTACGACCAAAGTGATATAAGTATAAGACAGGTATTTTATAAACATCACTTAATAGTTTGATAACAGAGTAAGACAACAGTTGTAATTAATTACTTAAAATATTCTAATATCTCTGTTGCTTTAGCACAATTTAAGAAAAATGACAAGTTATTTAATTTTGCAGTAGCATAGGTATTTCATCTTAATCCCGCACCTTGCTTTTAAGTTACTCAGAAAAAGAAGGAATCTAAAATTAATTTTAACATTTTGTTCCTCGGAAATGGCAGGCATTAGGGAAGAATTTTATATTAAAAAACAGCAACACTAATGTCTATTAAGGGATCTACTTGTCAAATGTCACTATCCATTCTTAAAACACTTTATAGTAATACTTTCCTTTAATCTATAATACTGTCCTTATCATTGTTACTAAACCATCGAGTATTATAATCTTCCTAAAAGTTAATAAGATGTTTTGTAAGAGAGTTTAAGGGAAAACATCCTGAATTGGATTTTTTTCTTTCAGCCTTTAAACTAGAAATTTAATTAATATAATGATACTTAATCGTTTTCTAATAAGACCTTATAATCGACCTGATTAAAATGTTATCTTTAAGGAATTAGTAAGAAGATGGCGAGAAAGATAAATGAAACATTATTTGTAAGTTTTTACATTTCTATGTATATTTTAAAAAGTTAAAACTGAGAAATAAACTCTGCAGTCGTTTTTGATTAATACATCCAGAAATGCAGTAAATTAAAAAGATTGAACATGTAAAGCATTGTTCAAAATGTTGTAAATATAGAATTTTAGCTAACTTCGTGTAAAATGTGGTACTGTTTAAAAGAACGTCGGAATAATATCTATTTAATCAGATGTGCCAATTCAAAAACTGCAAAATGTGCTTTCCAAAAACTTGATTCCCTAGACGGATGATAATGCTGTGTATTTATCAACCCCGTGCGTCGTCTTCAGTATAAATCAGAGTTTGAACTCGTGATAACGATAAGAATATACGGCATTTAGGATTTGTATTCCTAAATAATAATAGTAACTTAAAAGAAAGATGTGTTCCCTTTAACACATTTTCATTTGTTTTTCAGTGTATTTCCTGATTTTTTGTAACAGTATTTGGCTTTTCTTCACATATTTTCTAACGTAAAACTTTTCAAAACCTCTTAACTTCAACGATCCATGTCAAACTTATATTTTTCATTATTTCTGCATGCCATGTTATACGATATTTTTCATGCAGTCGGTACTGCAAGATATCTATATTATCCCAAGCAATTAAGATTATCGGAAACTACATTCCTCATGGTGAAAATCCTGTTGCTTGTTTCTTCCTTATTCGGTGGCAACTGGTTACTACTGATCCATTTTTTCTAATTTCGATTGTACTTTATACGATCTGGCAATTGTCATATCCAAACTATCGGGAACAATTAAGGAATATACAAACAGGTACAATGGTCATGTTTGTGAAATATATTTTTTATGGAATTGATACTATGTCATTGTACATGTATTTTGATCCAGGTTGTGCAATGATGCGCTGCTTTCTTGTCTTACTGTTTAATAAAAACAGTTACGATGTCACAAAGTATAGAATTTATTCACTCTTCTTAACGTATATTTGTAATTAAATCGATAATTGTAAATTAAATCATACGTAAACAAGAAACAAAATAATTCAAGGGTATTCTTTAAGACCGAAGTTGCAAGCAGAGCGGTTCGTTTGCTGTAAGCAACAAAAAAGGTGCTCAAGATTAGTAGAAGACGTGATCAAATAAAATAAGCGCTAAATTAGATCGTTTTGCTACACTTTTAGTCTAAACACACCCAAAAATCTGTTTCACAATAGCACAATCTACTGCGAGAGGCCTCAAATGTTTCTGTGCGCTTCAAAACCATCAGAGATTGGTTGCACGAGGTAGAGTTGCATTCATACCGTCCTTTACGAAAGGGTTCTCTCAAGTACGAATAGCTACGCAACAGTTTTGTTTGAGCACAAGAACAGTAAAACAAAACTTTTCAATGGAACGCGCTACTGGTCTGTGACGAGTCTCGATTTACGTTTTACAGTGATTTTTGGCAAGTACAGGTATGGTGCTAACCACAAAAATTAAGAAGCGACCAGGACCACTATAAAACGCAAATCGCGACTTGTTCATTGACAAATTCAGTTTTGCCGTTCTTATGTCCAAACAAATCTGTTTTGCCACTGTCTATAGGGTTCTGTTTTCTTAAGATAAAACCACCCTTTCAAATTTATTACAATACCTAAGTTAAGTTGAGCACTAAAACGAGATCTTTTCTGCTATAACTTTGGATCAAGTAGGCCGATTGTTTTCACTAGAAGATTGCTATTATCATTCCCTTTCTAACAAAGTATCGCAAGCGGGGGAGTTTTCGTTTAAAACTTTTGAGCCGAGGTGGTTGGGACTTCGAGTTTAAGTCAAAGAGTCATATTATTATTACATCGTTCTACTTTCCCCTTCGTATTACTGAAACGGTTTCGAGTGGTCTTTGATATCTTTTCCAGCTTCAAATATGCAGGGTATCCTTAAAAGGTGTGTACACTGCCCTACCACATACTCCTCAGACCAGAATGGGGCGATTTAATTAAACTTACTTCTATCCAAAAGTGCTCCGTTAAGGCGCTACCGGACGTCAAAGACCTTAGAAATATTTCTACTTTTTTAAATATCAAAGAGTGCTTTTAGCGATTGAAATTAAAGTTTGTATGTGAATGTGTACTGGAAGAAGGAATTTTTTGACATCGGTTTTTTGCTTGTGAATGTTTCGTAAGTAGTCAATAGTTGATCATCCACAAGCAAAGATGTTCATATTTTTTAACGATTTGTCAATATTCTTAAAATTTCCTCTGCAAATAGACATTGTAATTTAAAACATCTTTTGTCGTTTGTTTGATTTTGTAACTGTAGTAGTTGTGGGAGAAAACGATAATTTTGATTTGCTGCACGACAGCAAAGCAAGTTTATTTATTTGTAAAGAAAATGTTGTGTATCAAAACTTGGCGTGTTTAATCGTTATCGAGAGGCCATATTCTTCCAAGAATTTTCTTTTTCTTTTAGATCTAAGTACTACATAAAGCAGGGTTTCACTTTATGACGTTATTAAACTGTCAATACTTGGTTTCTGGTTGACAATACTGCTTAAAACTTTGTAGCGGTATATTCTATAGTATTGTCAGTGTAGAGATATTACTTAACAGATATTTAGTTACTTATTTTAGTCTATAGTTTAACATTATATTTGGGTTATCTAATTCTCCGTTAGTATAGTTTCTGGATCCCCTTCTTGCGTGAATGTCCTGTAAAAAGAATATTCATTAGGGTTTATAACTTACGTTATTCATTTATTACTTACTCTGTATATAGGTTTAATGATCTATAATTATAATTTTGGATTTGTCTTCTTTCTTTAAAATCTGTTTTTTATGAAACTCTTAAAGAGCGGCACAATTTTTGTGGTTTATGATGGTAACCTTGTAGGTTTCCAAAGAGATGGTAGGAAATGTCCTAGGATCATCGGAGGTCATTTTTGAATCGGTATGCGAGAACTTAACTATCAGATTTGGGCGCTGAATTCTTACATAGAGAGACCTAAATATAACTGAAATAAGTTCCCATTTACTTTAATTGTATTCTCTTCTTATGCTTTCATAGTTAATCCTTATCAAACTCTACAATTTTGTGTTAAATTTTTCAGGCCTCTTTGTCTTACCATTTCGTCTTGATGGCGTTTTTTCTGTTTGTCGCCTACACCTTCCCCTTACATAAATCTTGTCATCGCAGAACTGATAGGTATGTTATTAGTATTTGGATATTGTCAAGGAAATGGTTGCGAAAGTGTTAGGTTTCCAACTCGTCGCGTACCGAACCATTAAATCTTTGTTGCGTTGTGGGACGTCTTTGTGAAACGGGCTATTTTGCTCCTGTAACTGTTAACTACGGCCGTGAACGTATGATAAGGACTTCTGTGGCTGAAGAAGAAATCTGACATTAAGCACCAGATGCTTAGGTTCTCAAATGTTCTAGCAATGTCGTCCATAGAGTCATAGTAAAAGAACAACTGCTTCATCCATATTATATCTAAACAGTGCACAATCTTTTACCTTCTGATTCTGATCAACGGTTGGGTTTCTGTCGAGTCACTAACGCGCAGAGAGCTCAAAATCTGCGCAACGAACGTGTTTATGCTGAAAAAAATCCGCATGCAATCAGGGTGACCCATTGCCAGCATGAGTTGACGATTAACATGTGGGCAGGAATCATCAACAATTTTATTATTGGTCCACTCATTTTACCGCACCGATTAAATGGCGAGATTTATTTAGAAGATCTTCAAAATATATTGCCCGATTTATTCGAATATCTGCCTCTGGGACTTCGCCAAGATATGTGGTTCCAGCACGATGGGGCACCTCCGCGTGACCCTAAATGTTTGTAACCGTTTAAATCAGCAGTATTCAGATAGATGGATCGGCAGAGGTAATGATGCTTCTGTAAACTGGCCACTGTATTCCGCCGATATGACGATGGTGTACTCCAGACCCGTACACACAGAACAAAAATTGTGGAAGCGCTTTCAAGATGCAATAAATACTCTAAAAGACGATGCTGTAATTATGCAGAGAATACAGTTATACGACGCATTAATCTTTGTATCCATGTACATGGTGGTCATTTTGAACATTTACTGTAAGCGTTTTGATTTGCTGCATTAAATTTACGTATCATATTAGCATGGGTTTTATTTTATTAATTGTTTTGAACGCCACTAAACTTTACATTGCATGCCGGAAGGTTAATCAAAATTATTTTTTTTTGTCTAAACTATTGCAGTTATCAAAATCGAACAAAAAAACAAGAAATGCGAGAAATAAAAGTGCTCATCTGTGAAAAATCTGAACTTCTTTGCATGTGGATGGTCGACTTTTGACTACTTACGAAACACTCACAAGCAAAAAACTGATGTCAGAAAATCTCTTTTCCAGTATACATTTACATCCCAAATTTAATTCCAATCTCTAAAAGCACTCTTTTGTAAAAAAAAAAATAGAAATATTTGTAAGATCTGTATAGCCGATTGCAACATTTTGAGTTGACATCCTGTATTACAGTTGTTAACTTGTATATTTATAGTAAATAGCGTAGTCTAGCGTATGGTTTAAATCAAATGTACACAATTGTCGTGTCCTACTATTTTGGAATTTCCAAATAGATTTTTTTGCAGTCTTTCGTATAAAAACCTTCGATTCTACACAAATAATTATTATAAAATCCTCATCACTACCACTACTTATTTATTTATTAATAAGAGGATTGTATTTGCAATGAAATGGGTGAATCTTTTGTTAATTACAGTTATTGTGATTAAAATTTAATTTCAAGCGTAATCAGTAAAGAAACTCAATATTTCACTTTCACGTTGAGTGCGAAGCTGAAAGGCTTATAATTTATGTAGACTTGTTGACAAATGTTTCAGTGTTTACATTTCTAACTTTTGCTCTTTCTAATTTCATTATCGAATGATATTATGAAGTTGTTAAATAATTAACGTTCTTATTTTGTTTCTGATGTTTACTGACGAAAGTTGTGCCATGTTTGTATCAGGAAGTAGATTCACAATTTTCGTCTGTTAAGTAATTTTATCAGTCTGGTCGAATGCATCTTTAATTTGATCTTGTTGGTACTAAAAACATGATTTCTAGAGAAGTTACCTATTTTTGTAAAAAGTATAAACATAGGGAAAATTAGTAATTAGTGGTTTTCAGAAAGAAACAATTTATTAAAGTTGTATTTTAATGCCTTTTTTGAGTTTCTTTTTATTTCAAAATTCAAGATTTTCGTATGCTGTCAAAAATAAAGAACGAGACAAGTAACACATCGTTCAAAAAGACCCAGTTAACTACGTAAGTAAATTTTCTCAAAATTGTTCTTGAACTTCCAAATTATAAACATTAAGAAAAAACAAAAAATTGAAAAATGTATTATTCAGAATGACTTCCAATAACTTCCATAGCATAATGTAGTTTGTTTGCAAAATCTAGCCTGACATTTATGAACACATCTGGGGTCTATAATTGGCATTCCGTGACAATTCTTCGTCGCAGCTCTTCCAGATTTCCAGACGGAATGGCGCAAACCTTTGATTTTAGATGATCCCACAGAAATAAATATAAGGGTCAGTATTATAAAGGGCAGATAAAATTATTCTGGGGAATAAATCTATTTACTCTACAGATTTCAGTATTATAAAGGTAAAATGAACTTAACCTGTCGTTTCGTTTCATAGCAACTAATTGAAATTTACTTGGGTAAATAAAATTATTTTCTAAATAGGAAATTTATCTTAACTTTATAATATTGGCCCTAACGGAATTAAGTTAATAACGTGGCTCACCACTTCAGAGGACGTTCTCTATCAATTCAATGCCCTACAAACGTTTATTCAAAAACTGTCGCATGCAAACACCATAATTGGGGATGCACCATTTTGCTGAGAAGTTAGTTTGTTTTTAGAAGGTTGTTATCGTTTTCCAAAATTTCGCGTATGATAGAGTTAGTGTAACTAAATATATTTATTGAGGTTACCCTGAATAAAAAAAATTTGAGAAAATTTATGTGGTTGTGTAGAACATGGAAAGGCTTTTAAAACTTATCCCCCTCGTAAGACTTAAATTTTTTAAGGTGGTTCTTGCAAAATACACGGGGGCGGAATTTTGTGGTATGAATTTTTTATCAAGATTGATTTGTCTCAAAATCAAAATTGACTAGTTTTGCTAATTTCTTGAAAATTTCTTTGGTGGGGAATTTTTGAAAGTTAAGTTTTCGTTGAAACGCCGTATAACATGCGATCATTAAAATTTCAGTTCTCAGTAGGCTACGAAAAAGAAATTTATGTCTTAGGTTAATCCATTCTCAGTAAAAATTATCGGTCATATTGATAGTTTTGGAATTGTAATTTGTAGATTATGTATTGGCCTTGGTTGGAGTGCGTGTGTCTAAGCTACGCCATACGAAAAAATTTCATAGCCTACCTGAAACTGAAATTTTAATGATCACTTGTTGTATGTTATCTACCTTATAACATTATTATTCTTTTAAATATATTTTGATTTTTTGTAATTAATTGTTGTATGCTTATTTGGAATTTGAAGCGTTTACTTAATCTTCCGACTAGCGCGTGGTGTACAAACGTACCCCAGCCATGTTTTGAGGGAAAATAGTTTTAAATCAAATCTGGCTTTTGTCAATTTATATTAGACGATTTAAAATAGGCTGTGACATTATAAGAAATTTTATTTCTTGAAAAACACTTACACTTACAACTATTACAAAATATTTGTTCTGTTGAATGTTCATCACATGCAAATTTTTTACATTCATGAAAAAATTTTTTAATTTTGAATTTTTAATTTTAAAGCATAGGTAGCACCTTTGGATGATTCTGTTGGAATTTAAGAATTACTTTGCATTCTCACGTTTGGAACCACATCTTGCATGCACCGACTGACAAATGAGGACAATGGGGTCGTCTAGTTTTCTTAAACATAAAAAATACTACAGAGGCTCGAAAATGGTGATGATGTAGGAATTACATTCGTTACAGTTTTGTTAACAATGTAATTAAATGGTATTTTTCAACTGCAGCTGGTAAAAGAGTTATAGCATATATTATTACACGATGGGGGTGCATTTGTACTCCACGCGGTAGTCGGAAGGTTAAGTGCTTACCTAAGTGTTTATTTTAAATATTTTTCGTGCCTATTTTCATGACTAAGATTACATTTTTACTGTCTAGAAATCCACTTGCTTCTTTCCCTTCTTGGAAAGGTCATCGAATAGAATATATCATAGTTAGAAGTCAAGAGATAAAGATTGCGAGAACACTGCTCTAGAACTGCAGAATAAATTGGTTTATTTTTGTCTTTTAAAAAGCCCTCAAATCTGTTTAACTTTTTTTATATCTTTTTTTATGATTATATGCAAATGCATGTTTCACTTGCGAGTATGCAGCCATATCATGTTAAATTATTATTGGTCTCGCAAAATACTACATTTTTTCCATTAAGTTTTATAGTACATTTATAAATGCATCTTATGAGAGTTAATTAAAAGGCAAACAATTGGTGAGAGTTGCTAGTTTTATCTTTGTCTTACTTTAAAATTATGAATTGTTAAAAGTATTTTTGTATTTAAAATTTTTAGAATAAAAGTTTATTCTTTATTAGTTGTATACACAGTGTCTCTAAATTCGGGTGCTAAACTCGACAGATGCATTTGGAATAAATGCATTAACAAACCCGTATTTTTCCGATCGAATATTGAGGTAGCCAGACCTAGAAGGGGTATCCTGAAACAACATTGTTCACTATATTTTAAAAACAGTTTGTCAGTTTGTCCAATTTTGTTCAAATCTTGTATACTCGTATGCATTACATGTTCCTGTATAACACCGTCTTATGTATATTAGCCAGTATTTTGTTCTTATCTTAGCAAATAAGTCTTTTTTCTTTTTTAAAAGTCTGGTACGAACCATATTTATATTCACTATTTATCTTGTTACAAACTTCTCTAGATGTTTGGAGAAATGCACTGTTTTCCATAGGAACGTAAAAACCATCAGAGGTTCCATCACATTTTTGAATAACATAAAATGCAAGTAGATACAACGCCAACGCGGTTTTCGAAACATTTTTGAAAATTACATCAAGTATTCAAGTTAACTGTAAATTTATCGAAAAGAATCGCGCATTATTGCAATACGATTTTTATTTAAAGTAAGGCAATCGGATAAATTAATAATCAGGCTAAAACTGTAATAGTATTGAAAGTTTGGAGATTATAATAAGGGCCAATCATAAAACTTTGTAATACATTATAACAAATAACTAATAACGCTGAAAATGTTAGTTTTAGATCCAAACAATGCTATATTGTAATCAGGAACAAATTTGATGGACAAAAATTAATATTAGATGTTCCGTTTGAAAAACCGAGCAAAATTACTTTTTATTTTTTTTTCAATCACTTTGTATAAAAAATATATATACAAACGAATTGCAACTGTAATAGTTAGTGGTTGTATAATTATTTCTAAACGATAAGATTTACCACTGTAAGGTTTTAAAAATATATTACTTATTAATTATACCATGGCGACTAGTTAAAATTGACAACCATCTACAAAAAATAATTGAATATCCCCTAAACTGTTAGTTTAGGTAAGGTTTCATTGCAGTAATTGAGAATCAATGAAAAATAAAGACTATGAAAATATGTGCCTGCTTGTATTCTATTTAAAAAGAGCTAGGCTGCTCTTTCATGAAACCCCTGCGTATAGTAAGTAATGATTTTTGAAGGTGTAGATAATCGTTCTGTACAACTTTAACCCATTAACTGTTTTCAATATTTCTACAAATAGCAAAGCTATTTAGAAGCAAACAGTTGAAACAGTTTGCGAATAGCGGGAAATATTGATAGTCAGTCGAATCTTATGATTTAGACGTATACAACTTTACAGTCATTCAAATTATACTTATGTTATTGTAAAGAGTAGAATTAATAAAATTCAATACCAAAAGTTGGCGGTGCCATTTGAAGAAATGATGTTGACTTTGATAGTGTTATGATTCTGCTAAGTATTTAGTAATTATGCAAAAATTAATTACTTTAAATGTGTTAAGTTATTCGGTATTGTATATCTGGAGTAGTTATCGTGTACCTGTACCAAAACGTATCAAATCGGCATTGAATTTTTGAATGCGAATATTCTATGCTTCTAGTTTAAGAAGACCTCCATAAGTAATTGTGTAACTGTTTGCAATATTCCCTAAAACTCTCACAATTAATTAGGTAAAGAATATAAAGCTATGCCGTAAATACGTTTTGAAATTTGCAGATATGCCCTTGTACGCAAATATGTATAAATTAATCAAGATATCAACAAAACATGCACAATAAAAACGCGTATGTAGGTCAGGGATATCACAAAACATAAAAGTACATAGTCTTTCGTAAATTTCATTTGCGTCAATGCATTTGTCGGATTCTACTTATAAGTGTAAATTAATATAGACTATATCCTGCTGTCCATTTACTGATAATTTTTTATTATTAAATATCAGATTATTGATTATCAAACATTACACTAGCAAAACATTTTTGCAAATATACCCTATGGAAGGTGTTGATAAAAATCTGAATTTCTGCAAAAAAATTTAATCCAAAGGCTACTTAACTATTTTACTTCGTATTTTGAAAGATTAAACGAGACGAATTTTGTCAAACAGAAACAAGATGTTTTCTAGATATCTAACATCTACCTGAAGTTTATTAAATTGTTGCCTTTGGATACAATATAATATTCATCATATTAGTAAGATTTTTAGATTAAGGTTTACTCTTGGAAATTTTCTCCTATATTATTAGCCTTCCAAGCCAAAATATCTTAAGTCGGACAAATCAATTTTCATTGAGTAGAGGATAATATTTAGAAAGAAACAGCTTAATTAGTTGAAAATTCAGTGAGATACAGTGTTTTGAAAATTTAGTTTGTAAACCATTGTTTTGAAACATGGAGTTTAAACCTAAAAATCGATAATTTACAGCGAAATTTACTTTCCCGACTCATGGCACCTTTCTATTAGATCGCATCACAAATAGAAATGTTGTGTTAAACAATGATAATAATAGTTGCAAAACAATCAAAGAAAAACCAACTTCACTTAAATACACTTTTGGCCCATTTTCGATATATTTTATCATTTTTTAACTTTCTGCAGTGGCTGCCGTCACCTAGATGTTTAGTAGTTATATTGATCTTCCTTTTAAATGATTTCCTGGGATAATGTCCTAAGCAGCTTTAATTTCTTTTTGATTGATTTTGATCACCCAATAAACTCGATTACGATAGTAGCAGCCATAAATAGTGGTTACATGGACATTCGTTAAATGTTTTAGTTCATCACGTATTTGCACTAATAAATATCTCCAGGCGGATGGTACAAAAGTAGGTAATTAGAAATTAGTTTAGGAATATCAAATTCAGGGACACTAAACATCCAAGAACCGTTCCAGTATAAATTCTTGATAACGCGTTACAGCGACTTTCATCTACCTTTACGCTATTACAATTTGGACACCTTTTATTACTAATTAAGCACAGTAATTTTAATAAATAAATCAATATACTCGCTACTAAAAAATAATTTGTAAAGTTCAGCGAGATACAGATTTTAAAACCGTATACAAAAGTACAATTTAAAAAGGTAGATATCAATCTTGTGTTTACGTAATAAATAAGTTTTGTTTCACTGTACTTTGACAGTTCAATACGAATTTGTACCCTATCGAATAACGAATACTTTGTGTTTAATTAAGTAAACTAAATTAATTATTGGAGCTCACTTAAATTTCAACTGCAGTTTAATGTTCGACATATCAATTTTTGTTCTTTGGGTGTACCTTAAACAAAGGGTGTCTGAAAAAACAAACCAGAAACTGTTGCTGTTTTTATGTTTTGTTTGCTGGTTTATTATAAACTAAGCAGTTTTTATTCCAGCTTTAAAATGGTAAAAGTCTGACTCTCGCTGTATTTATGCTAGACAGCAATAAATCAAAATCAGGAAGATATTAATATTAATAACTTCATTGTGATGCAATTTTATTATTTTGTTTACCAAATTATAGGTCAGAGTTGAATAGTCCGTCATGTAACAATAAAACCTCATAATATGAAATTTATTAATCTATACAATTTAGCTCGACAGGTCCTTAAGTTCAAGGTTTTCTGTACGATTTGGTAGTAGTATTTTTTCTATTGATTTTCCCATTCTTTAAACTCATATTTCTTTCAAACATATATCCATGTCAAATCTCTTTTGAAACTGAATTTTTTCATCATTTGCTTTGTTCAAGTTCAACCTTTATGATTTATAAATCATGTACATTTAGGTAAGGTATTTTTTAATACCTTCCTGTTTATAGACTGTTTTCGAGCGCTGTACTCAATCTAATTTTACATTTGTACATTTATACGTTATTACTTTTACTGACCGCCACACGTTCAAACCTGACCTTGAATCTGTTCATGACGTTTTTATTTTTGTTTGATTTATCTCATCTGGAACCTTTTATATTTTACATCGAACCAGTTTTTTATACGCTTTAAGTGTAATAGAAGTATGTATGACACGGGTGATCAAATAATTGTAATTCTGATTTTGGAAAACTTCACATTCTTCCTATAAAAATTGTGTGCATAAATCTTTTAACATTATGTCATGATTGAAGGAATATTAATATCTCTATTTACCAATTCTTCATTACAAAAACTCGAATAGTATTCATAAATTTACATCCAATAGGGTTTGCTAGAATCACCTAAGTGATTTATTAATTTGCAAGGGATTTGCTATTTAGTAGGGCATATTAATTAAATTAGAGCTCATTGTTTTTTGGATTAAAAGAGATTAGGTTTATACCCACTTCTCATCGAGATTGATCACAACCGAGAAAACTAACCTAAACCTTAACCTAATCTATCCTAAAGAAAAATTCTACAAGATAATTTTCTAATCTAACCCTATTTTAATCTAAAAACTAAAATATAAATTACACTCTAAAGACTTAACTGAAAATTAATAATTCACTAACTTAGGTAACCATCTTGTGTAATTTTTATCCTTTATCTTTGTATACAAAGCGACTGCGTTTATGTTCCTTATACTGGTATTTAGTAGCTATTGCTAGAAAATTATTAACACAACGTGGTAGAGTAATCGAGACGATATATTTTTAGCCTTGCGCTTTAATTATTTAAGCCCAGGTTACAAAACCTATCACTTATAAGGTCACATAATCGTATCAGAAATTTGAAATTAAACGTTTTTTTTAGTGTTGGTATAAATATTTGCTTTGGTATTTGGTAAGTCAAGTGGTTACTTAACCAGCTACTAAGTGTTATCACTGGTTCCTTCGATTAGCTTATAATATGGTTTCCTCTATTACATATAATTTATTGTTGAATATTTTATCATAGCTTTTATAGTAAACATTATTTACTATTGAATATTTTATTACATAGTTTAATTAGTTGGGGAATTCGAATTAAGTGAGGAGGTGAACGTGCGCTCGTACTTATGTGTTGCTATGTTGCGGCCACACTATGTGGCAGGTGATATAGATCTAATTCAGTTTTCCACGCTGATTAAAAGTTTGCAGTCAGCGCTTTGATATCTCGAATTGTTTTTGAGTTATTCAACTTCAAATGCCAAACCATAACTTAACCGTATGGGTTTACTCTGTCATAAGGTTTTATACCTACACACGGCAACAGGCAGGCACAAAATATGTACAAAAAAAATATAAACACACCTGTAAAAGTTGCCTTAAGGTGTTGGTGTAGGGGAACTATTTAATGCATAACCGTTATATAAATGCATGAACGAAGTACGTACTTTACATAATCCAACAAGTAATTGTTATGTTTCATTAATATTACACATCTTTAATTGGTTGATAAAATTAATTTTAACCTTCTTCCTTTATTACAATTTATCTTACAAATTAGTTTATGTACTACTAATCTTACATTAAAATTGTTGATGCCGATGTATATATCTATAATTAAAAAATTGTTATTATCATTTTATTATATATTTACAATTGTACTTAAGTAAAGTTGACCAATTTGCTTTAAACTCCTTGTTATTTGTTATTTCGCATTTCGTTTTTTTTTTGCTGCTTGCACGAGTCTTCTTTAGGTTCACCTTTAGTCACCAGTTGTTGCCGCCAGAGTCAACCCCACCTTTTGTAGTTTAAGGTTTGAGAGTTAATGGGCGAACTTGGTGTTCTTATTTATTTTTGTTTGTTTAGTTCTCAAAGGTTTGCAACCTTAGAAGCAGTACTTTTGAAACCCACACCCGTATGCCAAGAGAAATCCCAGTTATCTGAGTGCAACCAAGAACAGGAGCCACTGGTGTTGTACCAATTTAATACGTCTAACAGTACGTATCACCTGCTCGACTAAATCAGTTTATCAGTTGATATACTCCCTGACTAACAAGCACGCATTATCAGATATTGATACAATTAAACATAAATATGTACTTAAATAACCTACATTTAACTATGCCAAAATTGGTATTTGTATCTTCGGTGGTTCAAAAATTAGTCCAAGATAACAAGTTCCAACATGTCATCTTTCAAGATCTATAACTAAACAAGAAAGCAAAACTAGATGCATGGCTTAATGGAACTTTTCACCTTATTTTAAATCAAAGAATACGCGATGAAGATTTGATGGCCGAATTTGTAGATACCCTGTATAATAAATATGTTCTTTCTTAACATTCTTTATTGTAGACAAATTTATGCTCTCTAACGAGCCTAAATATATTTTTAAAAAGCGTATTCTTGCAGGAAACGTGTTTAAAGGTATTTACGAAATAATTTAGGGATAATTTACAACATTCAAAAGTACTTGGAATTTGCGTCAAAGCGAATAAAAGATCGATTCGAACATAAATAAAAATCTGAATAACGCTTTACAGATGTGGTCTTTGATGATTTTTTTTTATGTTTTAAGAAGTCTATATTTATAAGAATGCATTTTAGATTCATTTATAACTATTTCAGTGTTAATAAAAAGATTATCTTCCGGTTTTTAAACCTTTTAAAAGGTTTTCCGCACAATTAGAATATTTATTTTAACAAAATATAAGTTCAAAATTCACTCTCGTAATAGTGTGTACCTGTTGTTGAATGTAAATGAAACTTGTCCAGCTTACGATGTAAAGAAGGTCTGCGCTTTTCCATTTGAATTTTAAATTTTTCGACAAAGTTGTTTCGAAAAGAAACCATCTCGTATTTAGAATTTCTAAGATAAATAATTTTCTGATTTCGTGAATTCCTGCTGAAAAATACCGACGAAAGAACGAAATTTGTTAAACATATTTTAATTTACTTTACTCCATTAAGCTTATCATCTCATTTTTAATATATATTGTTTGCCGAACGGCGCTTCCTTCCTTCTTCTTTCGTAAATGAAGCTATAACCATCAACAGGATATGCTTGGTTACTAAACCATTTGCTCTCTATTAAGAGTAAGATGTTATATTATTACATGAGCGTAAATATGCGCATCCCCCTTAGAAGCTTGACGAGAAAGCAACTGCCTTAATTAAATGTCAACACGCGCTAGGTGATTTATTGGTTTATTTACTCTCGTGTAGTTTATAATCATTAAAATCGTCACATCCATAAGGAGAGAGATTCTTGCACAAAATATTCACGCAGTCATCGGAAAACACGATATAAGATTTACAAAGTATTTCTTCCTTTTAGTACTAAGAATGTTAATTAGAAATTTTGAAATGAACACGCCTTCACTGTTAATCTACTTAAACTAAAAGATACATTAAAAGCATTTGATGATTTACATTAGTAAAATTAAGAACTTTTTAAGAATGTGAATGAGTTAGGAATGGTTACATTATTCTGTAAGATCGATACTATTTTATAAAGGTAAGGTAACATACTCTAATATCGGATATGGTAATATTTGATTTCCGCATAAAAGCGTTGAGATGAAACAATACTTCCTTCCAAACCCGACAGTAGCAGCAAATTCCGTGCACCGCAACTACGTTTACATAAAGTTGTTATAGTTCGTAGTTCGTATTAATCTGTCTAATAATAATCAGAAACTGTTAACTTAAATTCTACAGGCTTAAGGTAACATTGTACTCTTAAGATAAAAAACTTTCTTCACACACTTAGCATCAATTTACTAATTTTGAGCACTATAATGTCTCTCAGTTGTGACTATCAGCATTCCTTTCAGAATTCCAAGCTTGTTTTGGCCTTCAAAAGAGAGAGAAAATGTCTTAACCTCACTATCTTGTTTTGATTGCAGTGACGCTAAATAGGTAGATGGTCTACATATTAACATCGGTGGGGATAACTATTTATTTCAATTCTCGCACGCTTCGTACCGTCCGCATATACTACAACCTTTGTAACAACAGACATAGTACGAGCAAATAAACCATATTAATGCAGTTCTGGATTTTTGTGAGATAAACCTCTTTGCCAATGATACCTTTACTGCAACAGCTGACGAAAACATCAGCACAGCTGTGCAGTAGGTTAATTCCGACATTCGTAAAGTAGTACTATGGCTAAAGCAAAATAAACTACAATTTAATACTACAAAAACTAAGACGATTGTAGTAGTAGAAATTAATGTCAACTTACAGCTTGCCAATCAAATCGCTAGATATTAGAGTTACCATCGCATTAACTAATAACTACTTTAAAAACGCTTTATGCAATCGGGAGTTAAAATTGTAAACGGACAGTTACAGAACTAATGTCAGAATTAATTACATACAACAGAGACCATCACGATTACGGTATTCGGCATAATAAAAGGTAAAATAGTTTTTACCTTTTGTACTTTTATCACTTTTAAGTAATGACATCACAAGGTTTTCTAGATTACAACCCAAGCAATATTTCTTACTATCTGATGGTTTTTTTCTTTTTACGACAGCACTGGAGTTATGTACTACCCTAATAAGGGAAATAATAAGATGTAAACATTCTTTAAAAGTAGCACTATTTTGACATGTAAATTGCATTTCATTTAGTTAATACAAAAGAATGGTAAATTGGGCACATAGAAATGCTAAATAAGTAAACAGAACGAATAAAGGAAAATTAAATGAAACGAACAAATATGAATCAAAATAATATGATAAATGCAAAGATATCAAACCAACAGTGAATAGTAAATTTTATAAATACGCTTCAAATTATCTTCTCTGATGACATTAAAACTATTAATGATTATTAGTATTTGTGAACAAATTAGGCTTTATTCACTTTCTAATTTAACAACATGCAAGGATTAAATTTTATAATTTCTTGATTATTTACCAATCTTGCTTCTTTTACTTGTTTTTATATTATCTACATAAATAGCCGCTTAATTATCGCGGGAACTGTCGTAAACAACGTAGAAATGAAAAAGTTTGCAACATTTGATATTTACCTACGCCTATTTGTTTTTTATGTTCAGTAGCTTGCAGTTTTGATGTGGGTGTTATACCCGTATATACACGTTTTTGGTAGGCTTTGCAAAATTACAATTTTGAAGTAACGGGAGGCGTTTTTAAATAAAAATATGCTTGTAAAGTAAAATATGTAATGTATTATCTGTTATACTACTTTTGCAAAGAAGGTTCAACTGATATAAAATAAAACATAAAACATTAAGTGCTGAGAAGCTGATAATGGTGTAACAAAAGACTTTATTAATATAATAAGGAAACAAGGTATGCGTGTGACTTTATCGAAAGTAGAAACAAGATATCTATATGAAACACGCAACACTGTCAATTTTTATAAAAACATTTTGGATGAAAGTTTAATGAATAAGTTAAATAAATATTACATAGAGATACTTAAATAAAAACAGTATAGGAGAAGTAGGGAGGGCAAAATCAATAAAAGAATTTTCAGAAGGTCACACGGTAAACGAATTTTTCTTAGAAATACATCTGGATCTTTTCTTTTTAAATCTGATAATTTTTTTCTTTTCTTGAGTTAGCTGCGTTAGTTATTATTATATCACGCAGAAATTCGGTTTGGCATACTAATAGCAAATAGAAATTGAACAATATTTGAGATTTAACTTCTATACACAAAAAAGTCTTCTATTTACAATAACTTAATCATTTATAAAAGTGAAGTTCCAAAAACTCATATTCCAGATTTTGTCGGTGATACTCATAAAAATTACAAAATGATTTTAATAATTTCATTAACAAAAAAGCCGAACCTTTCTGGACACAACATCGAAAAAGTTAAAAGAACTTTGATTAAAATTTATTTTCCAAAAATGTTATAACATAAACACATGGAAAAAGTATTCATTAATCATAAAGACAAAAAAAATATATTCAAATTAAATATCTTCACGTTCATATTACTGCGTGTGTTCACATTAGGGAATTAAAATTCCTTTTGGGTACTTTTTGATTTTAATAATATTTAATAATTTAGACTACAGAGTAGCATAAAAATATTATCTAAGAAATATTTTATGGTCAAAAGATGTTACGAGAAAAATGAGAATTAGTGACCCAGGTCGGTTTTCCAGTGATACAAAATACAACTGCTAGGTGGCTTACTTGGGAGGTCGAAGACCGAGATGGCTTCGCGGTATACTTTGTAGACGACTTATTACTAAAAGACAAAGTAGGGAAATGGGTCGAGAAGCACTGAGCGCCAATGACGATAGTTGTATGAACGTTCTGATAAACTTAGTAAATTCGATAATACGTTTCTTACATATAACGAAAGTGAACTCAAATGGTACACCCTGTACATCAGAGATTGCTTATACTTAGTAGCTTAGTGACGCTTAAACACTAGGAGCTCCAAGACGTAGATAGCGGCCTCAGAGGTTGTCGAATTGCTGATGAGTTACAGCTGATCTAGATATAAGGGTAAATTTTTCATATTCATTCTTTTAGGAACCCAGTATACTTTTTCTCATTATTTTAGGCCTTTTTACTTTTTTTCGTAATTTCTTAATTTTAATAAGTATTTGTGCGTATTGTCTACTTTATTGTATGAACTTGATCATTGTTTAATAACACTTCGACAGTAAGAGCTCTTTGAATTTAGAACTTGTTTTTGAAAACAAGATGCTTCAAGAAGGTTACGTCCGAATATGAAAAGTTGTGTTTATTACTGGGTTTTGGTTTAAATTTAGTAACTTTCTGATGCAACTGTTATTATATGAATTTAACACTTAGAATACTTGATTTTGTAAAAGTGTTAGATGATATGTGCATTTACAATAACTTAATAAAATAGGTACTGAATGTGGTAAGTTTACACAGGGTATACCATATAAGCAAGCGTTTACAAGATCAACTTGATTGTTCACACTGATCTTTCATAAATATCTCGGGTGATTTTTATAAAACGCATGCTATACAGAGTGATTCAAAAGGTGTTGACAATAACTCTAGGGGATCATTAGACAGGTGGTTTGGAGTAAAAAATTACAGTGTACCCATATCCGAGTTTCAAGGATTGCTGCGATAATGAGGAAAACTGTTTATTTAGTATACTAAATCTTAAAAAATAAGCAGTTAACAGAAAACAATAAAAACAAATAAAAATTACAATAATTGTTCAAAGTGGTTGCCGTTGTGTTGTATACATGCTTCACATAGACGAACAAGTGAATTATGTGCATTATGCAATTGCTCGAACCGTTAACGAATTTCTACAGCAGCTTGATAAAGTCGATTTATTAAATATTCTTGATTCTCGCTTGAAATAAAGTAGACTTTTTCTTTCAAACAACCCCATAGATAAAAGTCTAGCGGACTTAAGTCTAGTAAATGAGCTGGCCATGCAACTGGACCCCTGCGCCCAATCTATCGCTACCGAACTTGCAGCGTGAACAGCAACCACATCTTGCTGAAACCACATATTCCTTTGTAGGGGCAAAGGTACATCTTCCATAAAAATAGGTAGAGTTTGTTGAAGATACTCTAGCTAGTTTTGAGCATTAAAACTATGGTGTAAGATATAAAATATAATTAAGTAACCGTCAGTTATGCCAGTCCTTACATTTATGCTAAATCGATATTGAAATTTGGTTTGCTGAACTTAATGTGGGTCTTCTAATGCCCATGTATGCAAATTATGGTAGTTGTTCACACTATTTCTAGCAAACTGGACTTTGTTAGTTTACAAGATGTGCTGTAAGAAATCTGAGGTGTCGTCAATAGCATTTAATAACCAATGGCAAAAATTTTGTTGTTGCCTGCTTCGCGTAGACTCTGCACACTTTGTAAATGGTAAAGCTAATGCCTTTCGTCATGAATTTTCTGCCGCGCTGAACTATGAGACATATCTAGATGGTTAGCAGTTCTACGGGTACTAGTAGTAGGGTCAGCAGTTGTTGCATTTATGCTATCATCTTCAAAATCACCATTTCTGTTTTGACCAACATGATGACAATCGGTGAATTTTCCGAATTCACATTGGTTATTGTCAATTCTTATAAAAACTTGGTAATCCGCATGTCTACGATTTAGGTATTGCTGAGGGTAGTCTTTAACTACAGCAGCTGCATTTCCATGACACATTCCATAAATAAATAATTAGTATATTCCATTATTGTTAACTACTATTGATAATAACAACAACACTATCTGACACAAATCGTGAAGATAACTTATTACTCACAAATCAACACGCCTTTTACCAAAGATATGGCTCTAACGACACACCTAGTGCTTCATAATTGTGGAGGCGTTGATGACCAGCATTTACATACCGGGGTAGCGTAACACTTCCATTGAACAAAATTTGGTCCTCTTATCTTCTAAACACGTTAACTCTAGCAGTCGTCGCTGAGGATGTCGTTCAGCGTATAAAGGCACCGCTTGTCCTAATAGTACTACTTCTGTAGTGTACCCTCACTATCATGGCATTCTAATCGGGTAATGTTATCACATTCCAATGGAGAAATTCCAAGGTCACGGGAAATCCCGAGTCTTTAGGCGCTTTGCATATTTTCGAAAGCGGCCATTTTAGATTTTCAAAAGTTTGCTGTGGGGGACGAAAAATTTCCTGTTTTAGAAAATTTTAAATCGGAATGCAGTGGGAGTAAGTTGCCTGACTTACTACTCTTGCTTGATTATTTTAATACAAGCTCCTAACGCCATCAGCATATCATAATACTGTGACGTTTTAATAAAACGTTTATTTATTTTTAATATTCATTTTTACTAAGTCTATTACAATTTATTTCTAATATTTATTTTCACTAAATTTGTTTATTTCTTTATGTACAGAACAATTTATTTACATCACTAATTACACATTTATTTCGTTCGTTACTACGAGCTTATTCACTGCATAACTGCTGGGTCAATTCCCGTTTGCGTTTATATATCGTTCCCTTGTTTCTCTCGATGAGCCTAGAAGGTTCGCGCCTTTTCTCGCACATTTGATGGTCGGAACGTCTGGACAGTTCGAGACTTCTCTGGTATATTCGATTGATGGCGCGTTACAATACTTTCTATTAGAATAATTAGCGACTTTTTACACAATTTGGATTGGTACTGTAGAAACTAGTTACTTATGCATTGCTAGGATTTGCAGTTTAGTAACATTTTGTAAGTTGCATTCCCTGCACCTGCATTACCGACACCTTGCACTTTGCACCGGTCGATCTCGGCCAATTTCTTGCCGAACACAGAGCAATAAACATACATCGAGTAACAAATCACAGCGTTTTATTTTTCCATCGACATCAACGAATTCCAGGAAAATATGTAGAAAAAAGGACAAAATGACCTGTCACTTTAAACAATAGACAAACATTTGTCAGTGATTACTTTTACCTACTTGATTAACATTTCTTCAGTTGTCTTGAAATCATGATGAAAAAAGTATTCGTCTAACCGAAACATCATAGAGGAACCTTTTATTCAGTTTTTGCTATATATATTGTCATACTACTGTCCGTATATGAGAATTTTGAAACACCGAAAACTGAATTTTCACATTAATTTAATTTATGCTTAAATCATTTCTGTTTTGAAACCACAAAAATAAAAAATTATTTTTAGAAGTCTATTTTGTATTTACATATGTTAGTATTTGCTTTTCTTGATTTTTGCAATCAGTTTATTGTATTGATGTATGAATGCCATCTAATTCTTCTACGTCAATCTAGAACTATCATTTTAATAATATATTCACAGATACTCAGATTAATATTTATCTTAACGAATCAATCAGGAGCAAATTGCGTAGATCCTTGGGATAAATATTTGAACAAGTCTAACTTCATAAAATTCAGAAGAAGTAACTGAACACTAATTAAAAATGAATCTTTATAACATCTTTAGTCGTTACAGAAACGCAAAACATTACAAATGGTGCTTTTTTTTGTTGGCTTTTTTACAACTACAGCTAACATCATCAACGCACTGATAAAATTACACAACACGTTTTTTGATTCTCCGAGTTGTCTGGAACTCAATTATTAGAAAAGTTTACTCTGTTTTATTTACTTCAACGTTTTGTTATAATTTTCGAGATTAATTAAATAAGAATACATTTTATTAGAATAAACAATTTCTAATACTATGCCTGCTGTGTTGTAAAATGTACGAAATCATATTTTCTTGGCCTTAATATTCCCTTGCTACCTACAGTTTTCGGGTTACTTCTTGAAAAAGAATTGTGTTATTTCATTACGAAGTTAATGAACATTTAACACCGTGTCTACTGGCAAAGTTGTTTCAGACTTGCTTAGGAAGTAAAATCCTTTTACACTTTCTTTCTTTGTTCCTCATTTCTCAAAAGTAAGACTCGTCTACCATCGATTCGTGTGTAAAGACATTAAAACCTACTGCATGTATAAACATCAATCGAAACTAAAAGTGCTTCTTAATCGATGACTTAAAACGTTGCCATAACATTACAAAAAGTGTAACACGCTGGAATAATTAACATTTCTCAGACTGATGGTTGCAATACGAACATTGAAAACTCAATGCAACATAAACGTATTATAGACGTGACTTGAAATTCAAGCAATCATTTGCTTTTATTAAGAACACTTAAGCATAATTATTATTTATAATAATTAATTATACAGGGTGTATTTAAAATAGCGCACATCTGTACACCACGTGAACTTACATTAAAATCTGAATTAAAAAGGCTAAATACATTTTTTGCCATAAATTCATAGTTTTTAAAATAAAAAAATAAAGGTTTTTGAATCTGATAACTTTGCATGATATTTTACTAAGGTGGCTGGTTGTAAAGCTGCTGCTTTCCATTACCGATTTCATAGCAGCAACAACGCAGATTTAACAATAATAAGAAGCGGATTGCAGGCAAAGTATTAAGAAATAAAACAAAAATATTACCGAATATTTCTTTTTATTACTACAAATAATTGTAACTACTTCGTCTTAATTATTAAAAACAAAGAAATTTTAGTAAAAATTAGGAACGTTAATAACGTCGTAATGAAGAAGTTCTCTTCAAACTGATATTTGAATTTCTTTCTCAGTCTGTGATGTAGAATAACGTGATGCACATATTACGCGCCATTTAGAATACACCTTGTATAATTATTATTTATTTTAACTACAGGTAATCTGCTTTATGTTATATAAATTCTCTGCATATCTAAGACGATCTAGTTAATTAATTATACTTCTACATTGTAACATCATTGTTTCAATAAACAGTTAAAAGCCTCAGTGTAATTTCACTGCACTTAAAAGCCACTACACTAATAGACCATTTAAAACTTCATTGGCAAATACCACAGATTCAGAGTTTTAATGCCAATTGACACAAGTTTACTCTTGTAATGGCATTTTAATGTAAGCACTCCGTATAGTAGTCAGTTGTGGCTGGTATTAATATAATATGTAGCAGCACTAGCTGTTATTGGTTAATACATACATAAGTTTTATAATAACGACTAAAGAGAAAACGTCCATCTGCCATCGTCGGGCTTCTTGCAGTTTTATACGCTATCAAAGGATGGGAATGACGAAACCAACATTCTTAAAAAGTAGCAATAGATTCCATTAACCCTCTGAAACAGTTTTAGTTGTGCTATTATTATTGCATTAAATTCCGACACCCTGCATCCCAAAAACGGTATATTTACGAACTCATGCTTATGTAGACTTTCTTTTGATTCGTAGAATGTGCCATTTTAGGTACATTTGGTATATTTATATGTATACCCATATATACTTAATATATAGTCGAGATAACGATTAAATTACTAACTAATCTTTAATTCGTTTCTATGAGGTAAAAAACGTAAACTCTTGCACACGTTAATTTTTCATTCAATCAAGGCACACACTGATGTGGAAACTTAATTTCCAATTTTAACCTTTGCTACATGAAAGTCCTTTAATCAAGTAATATCTAGTTGAAATAATTTAAAATTTATTCAACTGTGTAAAGAAACTGAAATTTAGTTAATCAGTTTTTGGGAAATTTAAAAATAAACTTTAAAATACATTACATTGGCCTTCTCGCTGCAACCTTGTACACTTTGACTGTTTTTTTTCGACATTCGTCAAAAAAAGTTAGCCACAAACAATTAGTACAAGAACTTTATAAACACATAATAAATGGATTGAATGCCGTAAACCTAGCAAATAGCTACCACAATCATCAGAGAAAATTGCTTTGAGCTTCTTTGGGTTTTCTTACATGAAAACTGTACGAAACTCAACTGGAGTCTATTTTGACCTTACGGCAACGAATTATTATGGAATGTGCTTGGAGAGAGAGATTTTAGGACAAGTTAGAGAGGAAACAAAAAGTAAAGTCCTCCGACGGTAAAGCGATTAATTATTAAATGTTATGAAAAGGTAGATCACCTGTTGTGACAATCATCCAAACAATATCACTTCAGTAGCCCATACAGTTTCAAAGACTATAAAAAACAAAAAATTGTTAATAAAGTTTATGTCTCTAGTTCACGAACGACTCGGCCGATTTTAATTTTCTTTGATGTAAAAGATTGAGAATTTTATATCTTTTAAAATGATATATCACACATGTCGTAGTACCATTTAGAATTCTAGGGGCCGGCGTCCCCCAGGGGTCCATTCTTTCTCCTCTTCTATTCATCTTCTTCTGCCACGACATCCCTCACCTAGAAGAGCCGGAGGTCCGCTTCTCGCAATTCGCGGACGACACAGCCCTTTGGGTGACGTCTCGAAGCTCCGCCGAGGGATCCAGAATCCTGGCGTACGAACTAGGACGCCTGGAGACTTGGTTCCGAAAGTGGAGAGTCAGACCAAACCCCCAGAAAACCAACCTCATCTTATTCCGCCACCCCGACTACAACCACACGGCCAGATTCGATCCCGACGACGTCCGCCTGGAACTGTGGGGCTCGCGCCTCCAACTTTCGCCATTTGTCAAATACCTTGGCATCACTTTCACCCCCACGCTGAGATGGAGCGACGAGCTGAAGCACTGCCTGGACGTTGTCCAGCAGCGCAGCGGCTTGCTCTCTAGACTCTGCGGTGGCATTCCAGGCTGCCACCCTAGGACGCTACTTCACACCTACAAAACTTTCATAACACCCGTGATCGACTACCGATTCACAGTCTTCGGCTCCGCACCGCCATATGCGATCAGAAGACTCTGACAGAAAGAGAGGGCCATCTGCAGGAGGATTTTCCGGCTGGAGCGCTTCTTCACCTCGGAAGAAGTCTGCGACAGGGCGAGTATTCCTCCTGTAGATGCGCGCCTCGAATTCATGAGGGGTCGATATGTGAGCAGGGCGGTCGAACAAAACAGAGAGCACGTTCTCGACATCTTAAGAACCCGGGCTCTGGCCGCCCACAGAAGACCCAAAAGAAAACCCAAACACCCGCCCTCCATCATGATGAGACGTGCCGAGAACCTCTCCCCCGAATTGATGGACATACTTCTTGACACCCCACTTATCTATAGATAAGTCCCCAGCCACAGTCCTCCGCGAAACTACCGAGCACGTAGGCAGCGTCCTGGCGCCACGTTGCATTCGGGAGGTCCGGGACATCCCCGGGCCGACTGTTCTCACTAGGGTTTTTCGTGGTTTCCCCTAGTGGTCAAGGCAAATGCCGGAACAGAAATTTCCACGTACCCACCACCAACACCCCTTCTCCTCCGATGTTGCTTCACCGAGGAACCGCCGCTGCACCACCACCCCACAACACCAAACTGCTGCTGCCGCTACACACACATACACACACACACACACACACACACACACATACATACACACGCGCGCGCGCGCGCGCACACACACACGCACGCACGCACCCACCCACCCGACGATTGACTTGACTTGAATTCTAGGGTGGGGGTGGTTGAGGGAGAAAGTGAAATATAATGTGTATTTTAATGCATAACATTCCAAAAAAAATTAGATCTAAGAGACAATATTAAGGGAAAAAACAATTATTTCTCATTTCTTTTGGGTAAAATGCACATTTTTTTGAAAATAAAGAAACCACCATAAGAATTTTTAAAAATTTGTTGAAAAAGCATATAAAAGATGTTAAAAACACATTGGCTGAAAAAGTTTTAAAGTGAGAATCATTTCCATTTAATCTTTTAAATATCACCGTGCTATCCTAGGTACATGGGAAAACACCCGAGTAAAATGTAAACATTTATTACAACTAAGCAAACGCCGTTTAACATGTAAACTACACATAGTGATACAAGAAATATTGAAGTAGTCATCAGTGTAACCAGATGATGCAAACTATAAAGGGTGTGTGGAGAATTGTTTGACAAATGGAAAACTTTGTTAATATTGATTTTTCGACAAAAAGTCACGATTTCAAAAAAGTTTTGCTTTCACTTAAATGACTGTACCACCAGAATTGTTTCGTTGTATACGAGATATACAAAAACTAACCATAGTTATTTTCTTACATTAAATGTAAATGCAATTCTTGACATTCTTCATTCATTCTCTTCATCGGGTCCGCCCTAAGTACGTTATTTTCTGATCGGGTCTTATAAACCCTTTCTTTAAGCGTCTTCTACAAAAACTAATCGAGTGGCTTGAGGTCTGGTGACTTTGCGGACCAGTGACACAACCTTTAGCCTTGATTTGTGCCTCTTCTATATCATTTATTAGGAAAGTTAGTGTTTAACCACCTCTTCATCTTTACTAGTAGGCTCATCGAAAAAGTTAGTTCTTGCTCACTCTGTATAAAAAAAGGATAATTTGCGTAGAGTTAATCAACATTAAGTGGAAACAAAACACTCTTGAAAGAGTGATTTTGTTATCGAAAAGTCAATATTAACAAATTTTTTCATTTGTGAAGCAATTTTTCACAGACGCTATACATTTAACATTGAGGAACACAATTCTATTGATTTAATATCCCTGCATTTTGTATTACTTTCACTGATTTTTGTTTGTTTCATTTGTTTAGCATTCGCTTGTTTGTTTTTGTTAACTTATATTGGCTACTTATACGTTATAACATTTTTAAGTATCCAATTTACATTGTTTTGTATCAACTAAATATGTAATTTACATGTTAAAGCAGCGCCTACTTAACATTTGTTTCTACATTTACTTGGAAGTTTTCCTACCTAAGGGTACAAACTTTAGTACTACCAAAGAAAATAAATAACATTCTAGAGTCTGGACAGTGGTTTTGTGAATACTAATAGAATTTATTAATTTAATTTAATTTAAGTAACTTTTACATGAAGTGGGGTTTCTATAACATTTCGACGGGTATGAAGCTACTGTGCTATTTTTCCGACTAACCAGTCTAATTCTTTCAGCGATCAAATCGACACAACAGTAATTAAATATACCAAACCACCGATGGAAATAGAATTTGGTTTTTAATTGCAATGCAGAGAAGTGCTTGTTTCGCTTGGTCGATAGTTGTGTTATAGATAAAAGCATCACTACGCTGAAGCGATAGACTTGTAACAAGCAACTAACCCAGTTTACACCTAACTTGATAATTACACAGAGAGTTAGAAATGTTTCTGTTGTTAGTTTTGTAAATCGTCTTAAAAAAATAATGTTGTCTGCAGAGATTATGATGACAAGTATATTTATTTAAAATTTATAATAATTTCGATTCTCAACTTTAAATTATTCAGGAAGCAGGTAGTCGGTAAAGAAACTGAATACACTTTCTGTTTTTAACTGCAGCTTGTTTAAAGTGAAGAAAATTAATTTTATATTCTTATTCTTGCGCAATTGTTTTAAAGTATAGTACCATAAATTACACCGACGCTTTTCTTTAAAACATGTTAGTTTACAGAACATTATTTATGGCCGTCAGAATTAGATAAAGCTATAAATAAAACAAAAACGCTCCTAGACCAAAAGTCGGCAGATATTTTACCAAATAATATATTAGGTACATAAAAACTTGTTTTCATAGCAATACACACGTTTTAAAAGATAACAGTTACGGTTGTTACTCTTCTTATTCACGAGTTTATAACACTGGTAAGTGATAACTTACTAAAATAATTTTATGGGTATCGGGTTACAATGATAACAATAATAAATGTGCAAGCGGCATATGCGAAACAAAGGGACATCGACGACTCGTTAATGATATTTACTCCTTCAAATATTGTTATCATTGTAACTTGACACTCAAGTTATTTTTCACACCTTTATAGATAACTGGTTAAAAAGCCATTAAGGATTTCGTTATCTACCGTGGAAAACTTTTTGAGTTTGTCTAAAAACTGTTTTAATAAGGAATTGAACGACAGACGGAGTAATACATTACTTTATTAAACCTATTGTAATGGTGTATATAACTAAACTTTTTATGTAACTATTTCAGTACTGTACAGCACAATATTTCATAACATAAATTATTATCCAGGCTTTGAAATGCTGTTTAATTTTATATTTATAACATAACTATAAAATATACAGTTTGTATATAAAGTAAGGAATAATATTCATATTTTTTTTATTATCGCTGTTTAGAAGAAAAGCTCGGACACTTCAATTTGATTTTTCCTCCGGATTTTATGGACGTTAATTTTAATTTTTTGGTTTATCACTCTGAGACCAATGACGTCATCGACTTTTTTAAGGAACCCTCTTATTTTTTAGCAAGAAATAAAAGGTAGATTTTTTTGTGAGTTCAGCAATACTCCACATGTGGTATTTACAATTAGTAGTTTTAGAGATAAAACGTATAAAGGATTTGACGAAAATAACTAATCTTGAAATTTTAATGTTTTACTGTCTGGTGCACTACCACATTATTCACTTCGTGTTGGAGAATACCTAGATGAAGTCTTTCCTAACAGATGGATAGGAAGAGGTAGTCCAATGAAATAGCAGGCTAGATCTCCCTGATCTCACCCCATTTGATTTTTTTCTTTCGGGTAGGGTAAAAGCACCAATCCCCTGCCACCTAAAAAATAGTTGAAGTTCAAATTCGTTTAAATTTAAAACGAAATAATATTTATCAATGAAACTTTCTGTGTGGTTATGCATATTTAAATGATATATGTAAAGAATTCTCGGAATTAGAAGAACCGAAAATAAGACTTTTACAAAAACCACGAGTAGAGTTAAAGCATATGTTAGTTAGTAGTTCTCGGAAGGACAAAAATAGAACAATAGCATTTAAGGGTCAGTTTTGGGTTTAGTTTTAAGTTTTAACAGGTGTGACCATTCAGGTCAAGCCAGTTTAGTTAAAAACACCGTACAAGCAGCATAACGTAACGTATTAAGCTGTATATTCCAAAAGTTTCACTATTATATTCTGTAATAAATAAATATATTAACCTCAACCTGCTTGTGTTTCCTTATTCTGCCAAACCAACGAAATATAATTTATTTAAAGAACAATATACATAGTCAATCGTCAAAAACCATTAAACGTTTAGTTTTATATGAGAAAAAAATAATTCATTAAAACCGACACTTTGGTCGCGTAATCCGCCGCTATTTACTAGAAATCCGCCGTCGAGGTCCTAGTAGCCGCCCTTTAAAGAAACAAAGCTGTAAACATCGTATAAACGTGATGCATGATTATTTCTTAAATGATTACATACGAGTTCTTGGAAGCTTCATTCGGATCACATGTTTGGCAAATTAAATCTGTTTTAGCGATATCTTCGTTACTCGCCATAAGCATAAAATAATTTAACAATTTTATGCGTTTCTTGCATTTGCTCATAAACGATTTATTGAAACGAAAAGAACTTATTTTAAAAAATACATGCAAATACAAAATAAGTAATAATTAATAAACAAATGAATTTAATTCCTACTATCTACATGATACTCTTTAAAAGTTAATTTTTGACTTAAGTTGGTTGTTTGGACATGTTGACTTCCTAAAATTAGATTTTTTTTTGAAGAGACTAATAACCATCAAATAAATGATGGAAAGATTAATAAATGTGGGTGCTTATCATCAAAATTAAATTAAAAAGTCGAGCAACAATAATATAAAATCTCAGTATTGTGGAATACCTACTGCACGACAGTGGAAGGCGGCGAGCGGGTAACTAGACGAATCTGTGAATACCTTATTTTCTGCCTACCTTATTTTCGACATTTGTTTAATTAAAATCCAGGATTTTGTGTATTAAATATTAAGAAGGACCATTGCTTTAATTTATCAAACAAAACTTTTTACCAATATGTTCACAAAAATGCGCAAATCGTACCTAGAATGCAACCGTTTCTCGTTAATAAAAACGCACTCAATGGCAGTCGTAGTAAACACAATCACGTACTGGCAGTAAATAAATGCTAATAATTAACATGAATGTAACATAATCTTTCGAACGAAGGATGGTAGATAACACAAAGCTAAAAATCTCCGTTATTTATGGTGCCATAATTTATTTATAAAACAATAATTGATTCGTTGGTGGACGGCTGGAGCTGGACGTAATTAGGTGCGTTTACCCTATTTAGAATTAAGTATGTATCACTCAAAATATCGAGGTTTTAATTTTAAATACCTCCAAAGAAAAAAAATCAAGTGGGGAGAGATCAGAAGATCTATATTTTTGTATATTTAGACTCTATCTTTTGAACAATCTGAATATTATAAACTTGCATTAACATTATCGTGGCTTTCTTGTATTTTAATTAATTCAGTAATAAATATCATCATTCTGCTTATAGTATGCCCTACACAATACGTTTCACGCATTTACTAATTAATTGTAAATAAAAATTAAAATATATGAGTAAAGAAATTAATAATTAATTGCCTTGTAGGAAGCAGATACAATGTGAAATTAAATAAATCCTTTCAAATTTGTTAATAATTTCAAACTACCTCCTGCGATTTTATTTTTAATATTTGCAGTCTGACTGAAGCATATACTTCCAATTATAAGTTTGGTTGTAAGTTTTTAATATTCAGCGCACAAACATCAATGCATACCTAACGTTATGTTTGTATAAATTATTCACATTTGAATACAATTAATAATGTAAGTCATTTCGAGAGCTAAATATACACACAAGTGAATTATTTTTCATCAGTCAATAAGAAAATTACCCCGCAAAGATTTGACTATTGGTTGTCTTAATGTAGAAGATAGAATGAACAATAACTATTGTGATGATATTTATGTTTGAATAATTTAAATACAAGAAAACCACAATAATGCCGATGTAAATAAATACTTATAATGAGCATAACTTGTTACAATATTCCAATTATTCAGTGAATTGAGTCTAAATATTTAAAGATATTTAAAATTGTATTAGTTTTAGAACGTATTATTCATTACAAAAGTTAATTATTTTAGTTTGACCTAAATTTAATGTTGTTAGATAAAAGTTTAGTTTGAAAAAAAAGAAGTTTACTGATAATGCTTTTTATCAATAAATAACAATAAAAAATTATAAAAAAAAGATAAAATGTTTAAAAATTGGAATTATATTTTAATGTTATATACATATAGTAATTGGTTAATAAAACTTTTACTTTGTGTGACTTCTACAGATGTATACAATGATATAGTAATTTAAAATTTTACAAGATTTTGTGAACATGCAATGAAACAACGATAGTAAATGGTGCGTGCCAATACACGTTTTAATTGTTTCAATATAAAAAAAGGTTAAAATCGACTATGAAGTAATGAAGAAAAACATATTGATAAGTACAAATGAAACATAAAAAGTATCGTGAGTGTCTAAATAATTTCAAAAAAAAAACTTACAATATAAAGTTAAAAGGAACTTTACTAAATTTAACTTCATTATCATTGATAGTGAATAATAATATATCTACATTACCTCAAGTTATAACAAGTTTCGGACTTCTGTTTTTATGGAATTTAATTTCAGGTTATTGACAACCACGTATTTTTTGTATTTTTATCTTTAGAAGGCGGATTCCTTCGTGATGTCACGGGAGAAGAGCGCTACATATTATTTCACATATAACATCTATGTTCTTTCTGAGTAGGAATGATTATCTACATCTGACTTAAGAATGGCTTTTGACAGATGCAAGTTTAAGATCAATATAAGATAAACCTACATTTCTCATACTTTGCCTAAAAAGCCCAAGTCAGAGTATTGTGGCCACTGTCGTCGAATGAAGAATATCTAAAGAAACTATAATGATAAAGAGAAATGAGATTTGACTAATAAGCATCAAAGAGGCTATGAAAGCCAACAAAAAAAGAATCCTGACCTTGTCCCAATTCTTAGAGAAAGGGTGTGTTAAAAAGGTCGGGTTGAAAGAGAAAAGGAGATCTAGCTTTACTTATTCAAAGTTATTGAGCTTAATGGACTAACGACAAAATAGGTGTACTGAGAAAAGCTATCAAAAACGCCACTAAACAGTTAGATTTACCAAGCAGCAACAGATCAAAAGCGCTTAGAAAATTCATAAGTTTTATTAGGCTAAGCGACAAGACATTGTGTTATTATTTGATCATCGTTTGAAACGTACACTATAACAAAAGGTTTCGCAAGAATGAAAAAAACAACAATAAAGCAGTACAACGCGAATAGTTCGTCAAAAGATTTGTCGTAAATACGGCTAACTCTTTTCCAAAAACTGAAGTGGGAATAAGTACATACGCGTTGGAAATAAACATTAGTTTAATTAGCAAATGAACAATTATAATTTACCTTGTCTAGAAAAATAACCACGATTACCAGATCCTTGCTCGAAATTTTGGTTACGATTTGATCTTGCTAGTAATGTGGAAAAACCTAATTCTCTTGAAATAAATGATTTTGGATTAAAACGATAACCATGATTTAGGTTTTTTGTTAAAAAAATTGTTAATATCTCCCTTTTACACTGTAAGTAGTAAAAGTACGGACTAGTTTTGAATTCATGTTATGGAAGCCAAGGTACTTGTGATTGCTTTCAGTCTCCTGAAGGTTACACCTTTGTAGTTTATTTGATATCAGCATATTATTCATTTAATGTATCCTTTTTGATATTTGGTGAATTTGAAAGCTTTGCTGAAAAAGGTTACAAATCCAGAAAAGGCACCTTGCATTGAAACAATTCAAATAAGAAAAAGATGTGATGACGTTTCAGGCAGGTGCCTTCCGTAAATGTAGTAAATATAACCTCAACTCTAAGATACAAAGTTAGTACTGGTTGTTGCATAATTTTAAAAAATGCAAATTTTCAGCACTAAGGCAACAAAAAGTAGTTATTTAATCAGATGATAGAGTCGAGATTGACGTTAGTGCGTCTATTAAAGTACTTGAAACTTAGAAGAAAATAGTTGAAATATTCTCTAGGTTTTAAGGAGAAGATAGAAAAGAAAAAGAATGCTGAGAATTTTACGTAAAGAAATTTCTTAACACACTCGCCTTGTTTTAAGTGTCAGACTTTAACTTTTTGAAAATTAAAGTTGTCTAGAACATGGTCTTTTCCATACCAGAAGTGGTTAAGGCATCGATTACAGGAAGCTTTGGACAAATTTGTAACTACACAGTCGATTCTAATCCGGTTGGTGTCAAATTCTAGGAAATTGCTTAAACCAGCAGTCTAGTATAAGTCTTTAGACGGATTTCCAATTCTAAAAGAGTAATTCTTAAAATATATTTTCAATATTGTAGTTGTTTCGAGGTTGAACATTGTGAAAATCAAAACAATGAAGTTTTAGTTGTAGGTAGAACTTGTTAACATACATTGAACAACATACCAAAAGTCCTGGTGTTTCGGATGCAAACATTATTATTTTTTTCAGGCACGAAGTTCTTAAAAGCCAAATTTTTAGCAATATTTTGTACATATGTAGCTACATGTTGAATTTAAATCGCAATTTCAAATTGTGCGAGGTTACATAAGCAGGATCTGTACAGATTCCACGTGTATATATTTTGAAAAAACAACCACAGTGACAGTCTTTTGTTATTTCTTAATACATCCAGAATATTTTCTAATTTATAAGACTAAGCTTCCTAACAGTCGTAGTAAATGCTGAGAATTTGAAAAATTGCTACCATTCGTTGTGCCGAAGAATATACCAGACGCTACTTGAATGTCGGCAGCGATACGGATTATCGCAGATGTGCGTTCAAATCTCACGCGAGAACTTATTTTTCTATATATATATCTCCCCGCTATTAATTTACTAAAAATTAATTTAATACTACGTTAGTAAATTGGTTGATTTTAAAAATTTCTTCTGAATAACTTCAATATGTAAACTATGAGACGCATAGACTGGATTCCAAACAATAGCATCATGTTCCAATTTAGATATTACGAGTGCATTATAAAGAGTTAATACACTTTGAAGGTTATTAAAACACCTGGTATTTTAAATTAGAAACTCAAATTGTTTAGTTGCTGAATTAATTATATTATCATAATGACAGTTAAATCGCAAGGCGCTATCAAAGCTGACACCTAAGTCTGTAACGCATTTTACACGATTTGGCAAAGTACTGCCTGTTCGATAATCAATGACGATAAGGTTAGGTTTTCCTGTAATAAACATACAGTGACATTTACTAATATTAAACTGCAGTTTATTATCATAAAGTAACGGTTTTCTTCAAAGGAAAAATTAAAAAACTTGCGCAGCCTTTAACAACGTAGCTTGGTATATTATCTACCCAGGAATCGAATGGCACCGGTAATGTCTTCGCATGTTAAATTAGTTACGAACACATTATTAAAGAATTCACTTTCAATGTCTAGATTGGCATCTACTGCCTTATTCAGATAATGATTCCTAAAAAACGTTGTAAATGCATTAAATATATCGGTTCCATTTGTTAATGAGTTTCCATGGATATCTTTTATAGGTAATAGAAAATTCAAAGATCTTTTCTTGGAGTTTACAAAGTTCGAAAACCATTTAGGGTATTTACCGGATTCCCGCTCAATAGATCTGAAGTACGATTGATATGGTTTTGTATCAATGCTTTTGTTTCAGTTCAAATCTGCTTATAGCTGTTTAAATGAAAGGGATCACCAGTCAATACATATTTTTACTATGTTTCCCTTGAGTTTAAGTTTTTTGATAATGTTTTTATCAGACTTAGTAGGATCTGTTGGTTTCTTTTTAATTTATAATTATAGAGACAATTTGCCTTCCCCAAAGAATTAAATTGTGCAAGTATTAACCATCATCATCATCACCATTGGGGAAGACACATTATCTATAGTATATTTATATACAGTGACGTTCTACAACCCTTAACAATATTTAAAGCTTGCAGATTAAAGAAATAAATTATTGTATATGCTTCCATTTTTCATTTCAAAATTACATAATTTTATGTCTAATCGGTACTGTTTGAAAGGTTTATCAGCTTCTTGGTGTTCTATCATACTAAGAAAATATGTAACTTGCGTTAGATTAATCGAATATACAATCTAACAAACACGAACACATAGCTTTCAGAGTGCAAACAAGTTACTGTTAAACGTTTGTTGTGAAATAAAAAAAAATTACTCTTTAGGTTACTTTGTATACAGTCTATGTTTGTTCAATTATTTAGTTGTAAGATAACACTGCCTTCAAATCAATAAAATAAGCTATTGTTTGTTGATTTTACTTTAAAAATGCAAGTTTGTTAAAACTAGTCTAATCTGAAATAAAAAGCTCATATTAGAATTTAGAATGTAAATTTTATTAGTTATAAAACGTTGTTGTTAGAATAGGATGTAAGCGAAATAGTTTATAAAAATAAAATGTTGCAACACTTGGGAAGTTCAAAATTCCCTTGGCTTTGGTTTCATTTCTAATAATGTAAAAAATGTACTAATTAGGTTTAATGTTTGTAGATTCTTAATTGTTTATATTGAAAATTAATACTTTAATAATCAATTGTTAACTTTTTGCCTTGGTTTTTTCTAAAGCTTAAAATTTTGTACCATTTTACATAAATTTTACAATAAAATTTGTACCTAAAACGGCAAAAATGTAGTAATTGCCTCCGTGACTACATGAACTACATTTTTTGAAAGCAATTTTTAAGGCTAATTTGGTGGTTTATCCAAGAATAAAAGTGTAATTATAATAAAGAAGTTATCTCGTACCAGACAGTGGACATCTAACAATTGTCTCCAACTTTAGTACCGTACAACCCAAAAAGCTTTGTACATGGTAAAAATCACAAAAGACCAGCTTAAATGTGTGCAATTCTTGATGATAAACAGCAAAGGAAGTTCAACAAGTAAGATATAAGGTGAATAAAGCATAAAACAATTAAAATATTAACAAGAAACACCTGAAGAAAGCAAATCGTAAAGTAAATTTGTTTATCGTAACAATAATAGCACCGAGTCTTTACCACTAATCAAGCTGTTAAAAGGTGAATTCTGCATAGATATTACAACATTGTAATGCAAATTCTGATTGTTTATTCTGGCAAACACATTAAGTTTGGGTAAAATCGTTACGTTTTTTCAATCAATCTTGTGGCTATCCATACCTAACACATTTATGATTTTTTCCGTAAGAATTTTTAGTGTAGCATTGAAAACAAGCGTTAATATCATACTAACCGAAAAATAAACATTACAATCAGTGAAAACAATAATCGAAGCAAGTATTTCTATTGAGGCACCCAAGGTTACATGCTTTTGACATCAAGTGTATTAATAGCTTGAAGAAATCATCTGTAGCTGTACCATTCAAGTTTATGGCTCTTGGAAAAGCTGTTTTATGGAAAAAAGATTGAATACAAACACGTGTTGGAAAATTAAAAGAAACACCAGCTGAGCTGAGTGTATTTACTGGTATTCATATTAAAAATTGGGTACTTCCACTTGAAGAGAAAGAAAAGGGAGCTATAGAACGAAAAATGTGGTATTGCTACCAACTTCAGAAAATAGGTTTGATATTTCTAATGTAGATAGGAATAGAAAATAAACAAAAAATTCATTTTACTTAATATTTATTGACTTGTAAAATTATCACATGATTAATATTGCATTTAACTTGCATTTAAAAAACAATAGCTGTGCATAATATTTATTCGAGTGTAAATTTTGTAATTTGATAATCGTGTTACCCACATTTCATGTTGATAATTTCTTGGACTAATTCCAAATTATAATTAGTTAATTTACCAGCGGGAGCAAAAAGCTTTTGAATTCAATTTATTCAAGATAGTTTTTGATCAAGATAGTCTTATCTCCTGCCCTTGCATAATAACATGAGATAAACAAAAAAGGCACCATTATTCCATTACATTACAACAAATATTTAATTAATCAACTAAGCATTTCTAAGAAGTACAGACTTCAAGTAATAAAAAGATTAAATGAAACATTTTAATTCACTGATTTGTATTGTATTGAACATGTGACATTATACTGGGTGAGCAATTTAGTAGATTGTATACAGAGTGATCAAAATGTTTTGATAGATTTCATGTTTGTTCAGTTAAAGTCTGAAAAGCCTTTCACTTAGTACAGATTAAATTCAATCGTAAATTTAAAAAGCCATATGCTACTATTTATCAAAATAAACATTTCTCTGCACAGATTGACATACATTTAAATGCTAGTCTTGAACGGGCTATATCTTACCCTAAGGTACATCAAAAGATTTTGGTGAAGAGCTTTGATTTGACGAACCATCACAATTATTGATCCCCATGTAAGTTAGGGCAATTTCCATTAGGAACTATTATTTTAATTTCTTTTAATTGTTCGATCTAATACTGAGTAAAAAATATCACAAAAGTTATGAACTGCATCACTAACGTCATTAGAGTTTGCATATAACATTTGACCAGTCCACCTCCCGGAATAGTTTATAGAACCTTTTTTAAAATTGTATTGCTTGGCTTTTTAAACGAAGAAGGTTTTTGTTTTTGGCGGCATAATTTCCTCATTACAATGTAAGGCTGTATAGTGCGCATCTTCAGAAACTAGCAGATCATCATTCGCATTAACCGAAGTTATGAACTGAGTTAATACCAGGTCTAATAATATTTTATTAGCATTTAGTTTTATTATATTTTCAGTGATCTATTTCCTTAGTTTTCCTAAACTTTAATTGAACTTAATCCCGAAGTTTCATTGTAAGTCTTAAGTTATCAGTTAACCAAGGAGCATGCCAATTCTTTGTTGTAATAGTTACAAAAAGAGCATTTTTATTAAATAAACGCGTCAATTTCCATTTAATATGTTAAGTTTGTGATTAATGACATTACCAGTGGTATACTGATTGAAGAGATAATAAAAATATAAATTTTTAATAAAGTCTGCAGTATTTGAATTCTTAGAACCGCGAAAAGTTTTAATTATTCGGGTTTGTTTAGGAACTTCTACATTAACAATACAGTATACTAAATTCTGGTCAGACTAATCTCGACAGCAGTAAACTTTATCAAAAAGGGATTACTAGAGAATATGCTATCAAATAAAGATTGTTGATTTAAATTGAGACAATCTACAAACTCCGTAAAATATTTAGAACCAGACCGGAACAACATATTAATATTTGCATCTTCCGAACAAACTATTTTATCAGATACTAATGTACAGTCCTTGGCAAATTAAATGCAAAGCTGAAGGATTTAAATTGCATATCAATTACTGTATTGTATGTATTTACACATTTACAGAAAAAGATTGTAATGCTAGTATGCTTTTATCTGTTAAAAATCTTTTAATCCTCAAGTTCAATAAAAACAAAATGAATCACCTTAATTCAATCAAATATGTAGTCTATTAATTTATGTTAATTTTCATTACAAGAATTTAGCTATGTTTAGTTAAAGGAATCTAATAAACTCTTGTTAATAAAGCCTAAGACCTTAGGCGAAACGTCTGCCGTGTGAATAAAATTTAAAAAGCTGAAATTCTTGTTTCATTAATCAAATTATGGATTCAACGGGAAGAAAATTCAAAATATAATTATTAACGTTGAAAATTACAAAAGTAAGATTCAATCAAAATAATTGTCTGTTCTTGAGTGAACATTTACATTACTGATTTATAAAAATGTAACTTGTCACTAAAATTCACCGTCAAAACCATCAAAACGACATACATATACGTTCTCAGTCCTAAAGCTAACTCAGACGTAAATATTTTTGGGGCACTTGGTAATTATGAAAATACAAAACAGGCATATGTAGAGAAAGAACTGCCGTTCTAAATTTTCTTTTTTTTTTAATTAGAATTCATCACACTCCAAGAACTCATTAATGTTACAAAAAGCGTATATGGTCAGGTAACCATCAGAATGAAAATATTGTTTAAACATAAACTGTAATATTTCGTTTAATTAATAATTTATTTGTGTACCTTAATTCAGTATGTCTCTTTTAATACGTCAGAATAGTTTTAAAGAATGAGGTTTATGTTGCATCAACAATTCCTTGAGAAACTATTTATTGACTCAGAATGTAAATTTAGTTTTTTTGCTAATATAATAAAGTAGGTAAAATTAGTTTTTAAATTTCAGTTCTTAATTAAATTTCTTAAAGAATTATTTAAATTGAATTAGAATTTAATAGCTTAATTTGTCTTCATAGTACTTAAGGAGGGTTTTGCATTTTTCTTTAGAGAAATTCTCATTTCTAGATGTTAAAAGATACATACTGTATTCTAGACTTTCCATTGGCTTAGTGGGCATTAAAATGCAAATAGTCAACTTTTCAGGAAAGCCAAAAAGCTGCCCTTCTAGTCTTTGGATTACTTGATTGAACCTTGGCAAACTGATAGATAATATAATAGATAAGGATAGTACATAAAAAATAATAGTTTAATTTAAAATTAAAATCAATCGTATTTTTTTATATAATGTTTCTATTAGTTATCACCAAGGCTTTTTAATAATAGATAAAATAAAATTAGTTTTACACATAGTGGAATTTGACTTTTATTTTTAGTTATGACCTTTTATTAACTCCAACAGCATCAGAGATTTGCGTATTCATCTAAAACATTTGCTGTTTACTCTGTAAATGGCGGGTTTAGTTATAATTCTTATTGTTATAGTAAACACAAACGATCGTCTTATGTTAATCTGGTGTTAAAATAATGCAAACTTTAGCCTCAATAAGATTTCTAACTTACTGTAAGCAACTCTTCCGCAAAGTAAATAGCAAAAGAATGCTTGTCATTACTACTAGAATCTTATTATTCTGATTCATAATAAGGTGTTCTGTGTGAATACCTAAACGTTCCATATTTATTACACCTTATTCGGCTATGCTTCTGATAATCGCTATACAAAATATTCCTAATACGTTCTACAGTAGATTTATTATCAGAATTATAACTACAAATATATGTTTAAGGTTGCAGCAGCTAACCAACTTTATAACTTTTTGTAAAGTAGAAAGCTTGAAAACCTAGAACGAAATCTTATTTAATTGACTTCTAACCTCAAGTGATACCAACAGGCTGGTTATTGCGGTGTTACTTAACTGCGAAAATCTGTTGAAAACTCCCTTCAGAGTTTATTTTGCTGCTCGATCGCTAACAAGTAGCGTAATCAGATATTAAAGACACATCTAATGCAATTATAATATCTTTTTCAATAAAAAATGGGAATTTCCAAACCTGGCAAAGCCAGAGTGTTATAGAAGATAAATCGAGAAAAGTTAGCCGAAAATTTACCGCTCTTCTAATTAAAGGCAATCATTTAAATCACCATGCTCCTACGAGAATACAAACGCCTTTGAAGTTAGTGTATCTGAAACTGACAAACAGATCTCCATTAATCTTTTTTCGTTTAAATATAAATTTATTTCTATTTTTAAGTAGTACGTCTTATTAATTTTAGAGATTTCGATTAAAGAAGAAATTTCAAAAAGTAGAGTTGTCTTATCTCTCGTTACATATGCACAGTTAAACAGTATAACAAAAACATGAATTGGCATCTTTTATTTCAGTTTATCAATCTATACATCTTTGATGTGGTTGATTTGTTGTCCCATGAGAAAAAATAATTTGTACATGTTTACTTTTTAATTATTGAGGTTTTATGAAACGTAATAACTATATAGAATTTTTGTAATTTAAAATACACTGATACTGATCGACAATGCCTACTAAATATTGATAACCTGACCAATTACCGTACCCTCATATACTATTTTTGCAATAATTTCTAAATATTCTTTCTTATACTTATAAATCCTTTTGAGAATATTGATAATAAATATCGGTTTCTGTGCAGGCTTTTAGATAACTCTGATTGTGGCTTCATAAATATCTTTTATCTTAATCAATAGATATTTGCCAACTGTTTCTCCGTGCCGTGATTATTTATTATGGAATTCTTTGCTCTTTGCCATTTAAATACAACTGTTCCGTTTTTGCTTTAAGCATGGTAACCTCCTCTAATCTAAAAATCTAGCAGAGAAACCTCTAAAAAACAAAAGTAAGCTGTGAAGATTCTTAATAATATTTTTTCTACATTGTCTAGAATAGTGTTTTCTCTACACATTCATTCTGTTTATATTTAGTATATCTTATTTTACATAGAGAAAAATTCATTCCATCATTCATGCACGTGTGTATTTCTTTCAACTGTTGCGTAATTTACTATTTCCTTTTTTGTTAAAATGATAGTCTATTACCTACCCAACCAACATATTAACAAAAGTTTTCTTGCAAACATTGTGAGAGGCAGGAATTTAAATAAATCCGCAATATTTCCTATGGTGCAGAATCAAATGCACCACCTTGTATATCTTTTTTTATGGTTTGCATACATTTTTGCAGAAAATAAGAAAGATATTTGCATTTTTTTAACTTTCTAAATCCAAGTGCACTTGCAAGCTGAGCCAAGATTTGTACAAAATTATGGAACAATTTAGTAGTGCAATGTGATTATGCAGATAGGTGTTCATTCTTGTGCTATTAGATGCTACTACTATTACTACTAATATTACCCCGCACACACAACCAATGTTATATATAACACACAATATACGCAATACCAATTTTTCAAAGGTGTATTTTGTATTTTAAATACTTGGATTTAAAGAGCTATTTTATTATTTTAAAGACACATTTAAAACTACATCTTGAAAGTGGCAGAAACACCTAGAAAAACGTTTTCTTTTATTCTCCTTAAATATGAATAACAAGCTTTAAGAAAATTATTTTGTAAAGTATATTTAAAAATATAAAAAATAGCACACATTGATCGTATAATCCTTCATTTTTAGTGTCTCGAGCAACTTTATATTTTGTATTTTAAATACATATTATTTCGAAGGGGTATTTTGAATTTGTATTTCAAATACATAATTCAAAGTATTTTGCCCAACCCTGTAAATAGATATAAAAATAAATTGTTTTTTTTCTTTCAGATAATTTTTACATGAACAGTTTCTAATTTGTTGGGAGACGGATCTATTTTAAAGCAGGTATTGATTGTATGTGCCAAACCTTCGGGAACTGATCAAACTGCTTCAAAAATATAGACTGAAATCTCATTCATCTCGACATAATAATTTTAATGTCTTAGTTCTTTTACAGCTCGTTTGCTTCCATAAGATCCAAAAATATGTGTCATGTCTATCTTTAGTGAGCAGTTAGTACCAGAAAATGCGTTTATAAAAAATTATTCACCTCATTTAGTAACTGATCGTTTTTGCTTTTATTTTTAAAATTACCGAAAGTACTATTTTTAGTTAATCCTTTCATGTTAGTTGTTGATTCATGTTCAGCTTACCGCTTGTTTTTCAGATTTCATTACGTATTCATTATTGAACACAATATACTATATTATGATTTGCTAAAACACCTGTTAAATGAGTTTTTTGTTCACTCCATTTATTTCTCCTTTGAACTAGTAACCCTTTTACGTTTTGATTTTTCTAAAATACCTTAGAGAATAGCCTACATCGAATTTTACAGTTTCTTTTTTTCTGAAATTCAAAAATATGCTTAGGTATGCATAATAAAAATATAAATACACTACTAGCCTATTATCAGAATTAAAATGATAAACATTCTAATTGGTTGTCGAATTTAGATCTGTTAACGAAAACACCAAACTGTTAATTTTCAAATAATATGCTATAATTTATTCTGCAGTTCTTCATAAGTCATAATAGACTGTTTTCGATTTTTACTATTTTGGATATCAACAGCCTTATTCACTATACAACAGTGTAAAGCATCGTGCGGAAACTGTAAACTTAATGTTGACCTTGTGAACCAAACAGCAAAAAAAGAAACGAACTGGCAGTGGCACATAGGTAGTAGGGAAAGATTTCTATTTAGATTACTATCGACATTTAAAACATGCAACTCTATCCGAATGGTGAACCACAGTTTTAAATATTCATGTATGACGGATGAAAACTTTACAGTTGATAGACTGTAATAGTTGAGGAAACAAGGAGAGATAGACAGAACAAGAAAAAAATAAAGATTTCTAAAGTTTTTGAAATCAATAATACTCAAGTTTCAGTGTATAGGATTTATTGTTACTAGTTTCTTGGGCCATGAAGTAATATCACAGTTGGTACTTTTAAACTTGACAGAATTCTACCTAATTAGACTTTGAACAGAATTGCAAACTTGGTTAAACACAGTGTTAGGCAAAACTTTTATTGAACCAGCCTAGAGACGTCTTCAGTTTTAAGCAAGCCTTGTACCTTTCCCCGATCTCCTATTTGGTAGCTACAGCATTAAAATTCGGTTTTGAACGTCTTTAGACTACTCCAAATCTACTGCTGCTTTGTTTTAGAACTTGTATTTTGTTGTTATTTTTGATACTGTGATATTGAAGAACTATCACCCCCCAGATAATTCTGAATTTTTCTACTTTCATTAGTAATACTCTTTCGTAAACTATTTACATAGACATCAATTAATTAGTGAAATTATTTTTAATTTGTACTCATAGTTGGGAAAGAGCATTTGTAAGTTAAAGTATTTTAATTTAAAGCAAGTACTACAATACGAAAATAATTTCATTAGTAATGTTTAGAATGAATTACTGAAGAAAAATTGTTGCTAATGATAACTTGTTTCGTTTTACCAGTGAGAGTAATGTGTAAAGGAACAGTGGTAGAAATCCCACACTGCAAATAAACCTGTTTTGCCAGTTTCTCGTAGGATGAAGTGTCTAGTTGATTGATTTTCTGATATGAGGTTATGTATTTCTCTCCTGGGCAACAAAACGGCATACCTTGTTTTACGTTACATTTGGAATTGACTTTTATCAATATTAGAATTTGTTTATGATTGAAAATACTTTCTGGTTCTTTCGGTAATCAACCCAGTAAACCAATACATAAATGTGACATAAATTTTAGAGACTATTAAGATAATTTTGTTATATTACTATTTTATATTACATCATTGTAAACAACGCAAATTCGGGCATATTTGTACGATATAAAGAAATTCTGTAGTAGCGATATTATTATATTCCAAGGTACATAACAGTTTTGTTGCAGACATATATCAGTGTTATCTGGTTAATACATACTATAAATATGTATGCATCATGATCCGGAGTAATATTATCAAGATATAGTGGTTTCTATGTGGTTGTTACATCAGAGAAATCTCTATAATTCATGTTATATGTTACTGAATTATAACAAAAACACTTTATATATCTGAATTTATAAAATATATGTAAATGATGTGAGATTCTGTATATGTTCTACGTGTAACAGAATTACATCAATGTTACATACATTAAAGAGACATGGTAACATAAACAATTGCGCATGCTTAAGCTGAAATATTAGCTTATTAACGGTACTCAGTAGGTTTTATTCGGTTTGTGTCACTGTACAGGTGCTGTGCGCTTTTTGTACTTTATTACTATTAAGTAGTAAATACCCTTTGTTTTTGAAGCTTGATTATGGAACGTGACGACAAATGGAAAGTAAAGCCTTTTCGCAGTTTGTCATCTCTACAAAACCGTCGAAAAGTTTAAAAGAAGCTAGTTTGAGTGTATTAAACAATGAATCTGTCGAAGTGCTTTGTTCACTACAAAAAGAACGTTTATTACTGCCAGCAATCAAAACTTATATCTCTCCATCTTCACATCACCAAACATTGTTTGATAAACCCTTACCTTCAACAGCTACATCTGTAACTTCAACAGCGATTTCTTCAACAAAAGATGATGTAAATCTAAGTCCTAAGCATCAATCTTTCAAGAAGTTATTCAAGCATAACGAAAATACAACCATAAATAGTAATATTGTATTTAAATATTATTTATGATGCAAAATAAACTGGTCAGAAATATTGTGTACTATTTTAATAATCATATTATTTGTAGAGGGAAGTAGTACATGAACATGAATAAAATACATAATTTCAATATGAATCAAATATACAGGGTGAGTTTTTCCGATGTTTAGTATGGGGATCTCGAAAACTAGCGGAGATAAAGAGACGATTAAAAGAGGATAGAATTGCAGTTTTACGAGCTTAATTTAATGGGTTTCTTGGTTTTTAGAAAAAATGCATGGCTAACTAAATATTTCGCAAAAATAGTTTTATTGTTATTTTGTTCAGTGCCGATACCTCTGGTATTATTGACTTTAGAAAAAATGTATAAACGAAAAAGTTGTAGGTAATTATGTGCTTAATAATACGGTCTAACCGAATTTTTTATTTAAGCTATAATGTTTGAGTTATGACACAAGCTTGTGTTTTTTCTAACGGAAACCATAGTCGGCCATGACTTTATAAAAAATCCCCTTTTTCAATGATTCTAACGATATACCAGTTGACAGTTAGTTTTATAAATAAATAAATTATAGCCTTTTTTTCTTTTCATTTTCAAACTGTTCAAGTAGTACGCTATGGAAAATTGATAGTTGTGCATCGCGTTTAATAATAAAATTGAAGTTAGTTATTAAAATTTTTCTTTTAGTTTCGAAATTATAAACATAATTATTTTAAATAAAAATAATTTCTGGAAAACGAATAAACCGAGAATGACAAACGACAAATTAAAAAACAATAAAGTAAATTAGAATATAAAGCAGTACCAAAACAACATAATTGGAAAAAACTCACCCTGTATAGTTTTTTACGTCACAGACATGTAGTCATGTTGATGTAATTTCAATATCAAAATTAATATATATTTCTAATATGACGGTTACATCTCACTTATAAGTTTCAAATATAATTATGTTACATGATGGTAATATGAGAAATATATTCTTTCGTTGCTGACATTTATACATGGCAGAAATGTAACAGTGCTATAATTACAATATTGCATTTAACATATATATCTCAGAGTTTATGTAATTGACACATAAATGGTATGAGTTTGTGTTTACTGGGAAGGTTAGTAGAGTTACCAGTTTAGTCTCTAGTATTATTTCCTTTTGAACTTAAACGGACACCCTTTACGACTAATGAAAATTATTTTATGAACTTTGACACACGCACATATGAGCGCGAGCATACTAGTTAAAGGAAATAATGAATTAGAGGCTGAGAATACAGCAAATGTAGAAATTACAAAAAACTATTAAATAAACAAAGACTAGTAATATGATAATAATAATATTTTTTATTTTCTTACAGGTTACATAGACCAAATAAAATACCATATAACGAGACTGAATTGGAAAGTTTTCGAAATTGCCCATAGATGGCTTCCTAAATTCAATTTATTTTGCATCGTCAAGTAGGTTGGTATTTCAATTGTTCATAGAAAGAAAATCAAATTGATCTGTCATTTAGTTCGCTTTTGATAACCGTTGATGCACTTTGTAATTTTTCAATTCTGGAGAAAAATGAAATTAGAGCTATCATTATATTTTTTGATTTGGAGGGCAAAACAGCTACAGAAGTTAAAGCCAGATATCTGAATTTAATCGTCGACGTACCCACACAATTGATGAACCTCGTTCAGGGTGCCCAAAATTTGCCATTACTCCAGAAATCATTGACAGGATCTACGATATGGTGTTAGACAATCGTCGAATAAAAGTTCATGAAATAGTTGAGGCTGTGAGTATCTTGTGATGAACGGGTTGTCAATATATTGCACCAAGAGTTGGAATAAAAATACTTTCAGCAAGATGCTCACTCCAGGACAAAAACGCATTCGTGCTCGAACTTGAGCTGAGTGTTTGCAGTTGTTTAGCCGGTATAATAAAGACTACACGTGACTGTATATTGTTATATAATATGAAGTTCTTATATGCGAACTGCTTGATATTTAAAATACTATTCGGTTTTTGCAAACAGCAATATTTTAAATTTTAAAATTGAAGGTATGAGTTTTATGGTTTTATTGGTCCCAGGAAGTGTAGTATACAGGATGGCTACAGGTACACCGTAATTGATCAGATGACCCTCCAGCCTCAGTTCATTGGTTGTGTTTTCCCGCCACGTCAGTTTGCGGGAAACAGTGTGCCCTTATAAATGGTAAGAAAGTGCTGTGGTCTTCATTTATTTTTTTTCTAAAGTCGTGTAACATAATTTCAAATTTTTAAAATCTTTATTCAGTTTTTGTTATCTAGGCGAAGTAATAGACCATCATTTATGATGGAATGTGCTAGTAGAAACGTTTACGTCCTTCATTATATAGGTTTAAATATTTAAGCAATTTCTTACACAATTGAAGACGTTATACGGAGCGATCAAAAGGAAATCGTATAGTGATCCGTTTTGAAATAAAGAACATACGTCGGCGCTTGCCATATTACAGCTATAAATATAATTTAATAAATGACATTATTAGCTATCAAATTTTGTAGTTACACTTTGAGAGTAGACATTAAACACTCATCACCTTCAAATTGACCGTTGCGGAAATTTGCTTCTAATAAATAAATTTTTGATTCCTAACACCATGTTTTTAAATTACACAGAACTTAACTTTAAACCCAAAAGACAATTTTAAACAAACTTAATAAAATGTGTGACAAAATCTTGACAGTTAACAATTTTAATGCATGCCCCACTTTTTTTATTCCAAAGAAAACCGCGATACGCTTCCTTTTTGATGGATGGTCTAGTAGGATTTCGATTGCTTATGCAATACCGAAATAGTGCTGCTCTGTCATTTAGAAAGTTTAACAATTAGCCAAGAAATTTTTTAAAAACAATGTTGCATAAAGACAGATTTATATAACTCTTCAGTATCCTATACAGTGAATCCCGCTTTATAGATGTGTCAGCTTTCGTTTTTAAAAAATGTTATATTTCAGTTTAAACATAAACATCAAATAAAATCTACAGATCATATATGCACCTACTCAGGGATAAGAAAATGAACTATTAAAAATTCTTCAAAATATCGGTCAGAAATCCTGTTTATTATAAAGCTCCAAAATTCTTTTATAAATTAACTGAGAAAATTCGAAATCTACATAACGTTCATAAGTCTAAAGCAAAAGTGAAAGATTCACTAGATATATCTTTATACTAGATGTTTTTGTTTCAACGTTTAACAACCGGCTTGCAAAATTTCTGAAAATCTAATAAATGTTTACTGCTAGTTGGCTTTAGCACAGCCATTTAAATTTCAATAAAGGTTAATTTTAGTTGACTGATCAAGTTAGCTTCATTCAAGAACAGTTAAAACTAATACTATACATTAATGCATTTAATATCATTTGTTTATGGTTTTACCGCACCCAAAGACTTTTTGATATACAATTGCATAAGCAGTCTATACTAACGTTTTGTTATTTTATTTGACAACAGTAAGGCCAAGCATGTGTAGTCTTTAATAGTTTTTTCTTCTAGAATGGCGA
>VTPC01091257.1:59817-129555 GCA_011009095.1 Ignelater luminosus | reverse complement strand
TTACGACCACACATACAGATAATTTGCCAGCCAAGGCACTTTTTTTATAAACTTAGTGACTTGTTTTTACTTTTTCTCCATCAGGACCGCAGTTGAATCTTTTGGGGGTGAAGAATTTTAGATAATCTGCAGAAGGTCACTCTTGACGTAGGTCTCGTCGTCTATCAAGGCGCAGTCATTATTCCTGTTTAAGTCGGCTTAGAGCTTCCTCGCTCAAGTTTTCATCTATTGTTCTTGTCCAGCAATCCGCAAAAGAACCAACCTGATTATACAGGTTTGAATCTGGATTGCTTCTTTACCTTCTGGGTTAGTGAATGAATGCAGTTCAGGCTTTTGGCTACGTCTCGAACGAAGATGATGGGGTTTTGGATAAACTGTGCTTTGATCTTTTCAGCTATCGGATTAACCAATACCAATTCTCTAAATATTTCAGCTCTTTGACGATCACCACTGTTTTGTCACAAGGAAGTTGTTCCGTCATAAGCATAACTTACTTAGTTTCGGGAACATTTATTTTAATAGGCAAACAAGTCATAAGTCCCAACTAGATCTCTTCGCGTTGTGCGGGTGGGCATCTTATCAAAATGGGCTCCTTTTATTATTGGACCATATTGCCCAAGGATTTATTGTATTTCGTCATGGATATAGATAAATACGGTTGCTGCATTTAGCTTATTAGTAGGCAGGACTAATTGCTAAGTAATAAGAAAAGCAATCTTTCATATATTTTTTTAGCAGATTTTCGAACAGGTTTCTAATTTTTGTTTTCCCAGAAAGGTAACGTCTACAGCATTATGTCTTTTCAAAATCTTGGAAACTACAGAGCATTATACTTCTCGAGATTCAAAAGGTCATAAGTGTAAGTGGATTATCATCTCTTACCGTTAGATCTTGTTGGTACTGAGTACAAAATCTCTTAACTTACTCTTTAGAAACTCTTTAAGGTAAGATGACATATGTGCTACTGATGAAATGCAACGACCGTATCTTGTTTAATACCCGTGAAACTTTTTCATGAAATCTCGAAATATAAATGAAACTGTAGTTAACATCTGGAACATATGATAACTTAATTGCTATACGAACACAAGGAATGTATAAAGTGTATCACTACTCGTTCTTCAAGAAATACTCAGTAATTTTCCTTTTATGTGTGATCTATTTTTCTAGCACTTTTCTAACCACAGTCCTTGAACAAAATTGGCAATTAACACTTTTATTTCTTCCTTCGGCGACATACATCCTTCAAGATGGCTTTAGAAATTTCTGTGAGATATCTTAATTGTAAACCTTCAAAGTGGTGCTAATATTGTTCCTCTTTCTTTTTCTCCTCTGTAGACACATGTCGCATGTGGTATTAAAGCAGTTTTGATGTTTCTATTTCTTTTATCTACAGAATAGGACAAGAAGGCTCAATTTTCTAGTTTTATGTTTTATAGGGGGTTTTTCATGTTTAATATGAGAAAAATAGCAGAGCGAAGACAGGTGTTATTAGTATCAAATGAAAGGCGATCTCTGCACTGCACTGTTAAATTGTAATAACAGGTAAATGATGTTCTGCCACAAAAAGATTGGAAAAAATTGTAGTTTGCGTTTCTTGGCCACCCTGTATAACTTGTTTTAAAGTTATTTGTAAAGGTTGATGCAAATTTTTTAAATCTATCTACTTGTATCTAGAGCTGATAGATGAGATAATATATTACAAAAATTTCTTTTGATGTTTCTTTCTCTCATCTACCGTTTTTCTTTTACCCAACTGCAAAGTTAGGTGGTTCATTCTTTTCAACGCTGAAGCAATATGGCTTAGGTACACTATTAAAGATTACCCGAAAAAGTATGCAACTTGGAATAAAAATGTTACTACATTCTATTTACTATTATTTTTAAAATAAATCATACTTGCAAAAAAAGTTGAATATTTGTATTTGTTTTCGGAAAAGGAAGTTTGCGTAAAATTTAAATATGTCTACATTTGCATAACCTTTCGGTTGATCATATTTGTAATGCAATGAACGAACTACAATCGAAACTTTAACAACCAGCAATTAACTAAAAGAGCTACTTATTATGAATTGTTCTCAGATTTGTAACTTTGTGTTTATCACATGACTTTCTTTGTTACAATAAAATGAATTTAGGTTGATAGTGTAGTGTAGCACAGACGTAGAGTTAATTGTGTTTGTGTTTAAAAGGTTTCATGGTTATATGGTTTTATGATTTTATAATTTTTAAATAAACATTTCAACAAATTTGTTGAAAATTGAGGTTAATTCTAATAACTAGATTTGTTAAAATATTTGTTAGATACAAAGTAAACTAAAACATAAATTGCGTCATTCCGTTTTTCTGTAATTTGTTTATCTTCTAAAATATTTAAAACACCTTGGGTACATATTTGGGAACTAAACTATTTTTTAAATAAAGTCAACTGAAACAAATTTGTACTTTGTGATTTTGAATGTATATACTCTTTCATATAGTACGTCAAGTCTATTTGTTATTAGTTTTACAAGTGGTAGCACTCCAACTTTTATCTGAATCCGCTATACTTTTTGCCTCTTCTTATGATTATTCAAATAGTACATAAAATGGCTTAAACCCCAACAAATTTCTAAATTTTAACATTCAATACAAGTACTTAAAATGTCATGATGATTATATTTATGTATACTTAGCTGAAGTCAACTTAGAACTTGAATTTCATCATATGTTTGTTACTGATGCTTTCAAAATAGAAAAGGTATTTCTGTATTAATTCCTGAAACAATTAGATTGAAAGTGTCCTTTTTGGCATTGATATCAGAAAAACGTCATTCTCGAATAACTTGAAGTTGAATCTATTCTCAATTGGACATTCGCTTGGATGTTTTGCTGATTTTAAAAAAACCTCTAAAATTCAAAAGAGGCTATCTAGTGCATAAGCTTTTCGAGGTTGGCATCTCGAAAAATACTCACAAAAATAAATACGGCGAATCAAAGGTGGCCGCCTGGTATATTCTCAAAAAATTCTCACCTCCGTTATTTTTTATCTGGTTTTAACAAACAAGAACAAAATACCCACTTGAAGATTATTTTTGTTTACCCATAACAAATCGAGAATATGGAAAATATAAAAATATTTTTAATACTTTAGTTTATATTTAAAAAAACTATTTGACAAGAAAACCTTTGAAATAAAAAAGATGGACAATATTATGCAGATTCCAAAAGTATCTGTACATATCATTGTATGACTGATACTAAAATATTACTGAAAAACTGAGGTCATATTCCGTGTTCGACATAAGAACAGGTGGGCTTAAAACCTACCAATTTTTACTAATTTCTTGAAACAAATAATTGGCGAATCAGGCTTCAATTAACAGACAAAAGTTAGTTGATGTTACCACACTCAAAATCAGAAATGTTTCCATCCTCCTCGGAAGTATCATCTTTTATGATCATCAACTCTAAATTTCGTAAGTTTAAACAACCGAATTTTTTTTACATGAGCACTTAATTAGCTGTAAAATTTCCTCAGGGGGGGAATTTACTCATTGACTCATTATTCGGTTCAGTCGAACCACATGATTTTATTTCTACAAGCTTTTGATTGCTCAAATGCTTTGAATTTCAAACACGTGTAATATAATTAGCTCTAAAACCGCATTTTTATAATATTCACCCAGTCAGAACTATGGAAGTTCCCTAATATAAATTTATATATCCAAGAAATGCAACCTGCAATTACAGTAACACATTGTGTAATTTCCTTACAATATCTTGATACTATTTAAGAAGAGTTCGACTTAAACTTAAACAACCTTAAAAATACATACATCATAAAGAATTTTTCATCTATGTGTCTCCCCTTTGTACGAATAACGAATCATCCTGCTACAAGCATTCTTCCGTTCTAAACGGACAGATGCGACGACTTGATGGAATTGCACGCTGTTCTAGTACACGTAAATATTCTTCATTTCTTCCTTCTTTGAATTTTAACAAATTGCCCGACCTGTCCGTTGCCAATGCAACCCTAAACCATTGTGCTTTCTCCACCGTGCTTAACACTGCTTTAACACCCTATCTTCTTTACGACGACGAACAATAATCCGTCTACGCAATCCAAAAATATGAAATTTGGACCATCTGTCCACAAAACAAATTTATACATTTTCACTGTCCAATCCTTGTGAAATCTTGCTCACTTTGCAATTGCGCGTGCTAAGAAGCTTGATGTACTTATTATCTTTTTTAAAAGTCACTTTGGTTGTCCAGTTCGTTTTCTATTTGTTAAACGTTCTGTTTTTGCTTACGTTTTAGAGTGCAAAATACGCCTTTCTTAGATATTTTCAGTTTTTCTGCTATTCTTCTCATGGAATATCCTTCACTGTACAAAGTGGCAATAGTTGCTCTCAATTCTAAGCCCGATTTGCGTAATTTTGGGATACTGTTTCATTAGAATTAAAATAAATGCGATATAGGAAAAATACATCACAGAGATATTAAATTCACACTTTTAGATGTCAATAAGAACGTCAATCAGATTTCAAGTAATTTACTAGAGGTTTTGGTATGTTTTAGTGTTTGATAGCTATTAATTAATGTTAATATTCATATTACATTTTATACCAAACATATTTAGGACTTCAGAAAAGAAAATCTGTTTTGGTAATAAATTAAGATTTGTTATTGAATTAAAGGAAAACAAAGAAATTACACAACGAAATAGTAAAAACCTGTCCAATATAGTTCCGGTGAGGCAAAGTAACACATTGTTTGATCATATCAAAATTCAATAATCCTTAAAAGAAATATTACAGAAAATGATGTAGTTTCCATACTTTTGACTGGTAGTGTAGTTTACACAAAATAATAAATAAAGCACTTGTTGTCTTACCGAATATACAGCGTGATCATTTTAAAACTTCCCACCCTGACTATCTTGAAAACCAAAAAATTCGAGGGCATTTTCTTATACCGGGAGGAGGAGACTAAACTATGTACAAAGTTCTCGATTAAGATTCTACCTTTAAGCTCTAGTCACCCCTACTTTAAAATTTCAAATTGTATGATATGCCATGCAGCACATGAAATTGAAGATCTTCAATACCAGAATGCAGTGGTGTTTGAAAAAATCAAATTGGCCGATTGGTTTTCGAAGAATTAATTTTTTTATTTTAATAAAGGTACATTATTAAATCTATCGTAATAGATGCTCGAATTGCCCTCTATTGGTTGCTAGGCAATGATAAATAAAATTCATAGTAATTTTAAATAAGTAAAGTAAAATAGGGTTTATCTTAGTAATTATCTAATTAATTCTTCGAATCCAACTGTTTGTCCGTACAGTTATTTCATAAAACCGACATGATGTATATTTGACGTTTTACAGCGCCCTTATTCGTGGTACTTAATTGAAACGCTATGCATTAGTGGATAACCGCATCTATTGGTTACAATTTGGTATTGGTGTTGAAATCCCGAAAAAGGCCATCTTCCGGGACAAAAAAGCGACAAACCAAAACTAGTGCAAAATGGACCTCCGTATCCAAACAAAAGAAGATCGGAAGATAGAATCCACACCGTTGGTATAGCTTTTAGCCACTACACACGTTTCAAATAAAAATCTCAGAAATTCGAAAACCCTGGGTCTGGGGCTGGGGGGTCGGGACATCCTTTAACCTCACCTGGAGTGCTTATTTAGAGGTAATTAATTGCGATTCGGATACCAATCGATGCATTGGGTAGCGATACATCCACCACCTGCGTCAAACTTGGAGGGGAAATCCTGATTTGTAAGGGGGGATAATTTGGCCCGCCCCCCCCCGTATACGATGAATCCGATTTTAAGACGGGGATGGATGAGGTCTTATTGGTTGATGCCTATGGAATAATTAGTTTCTCCATATCTACTACGGCTTGCCCGGGATGAGCCGAAAAGTGATAAATGTACCCCGACTTCGTACGTCACTGACGCCTTTCCTAATAAGTTGATTAACTTCTTTCTTAGATAGAAACGTAGTATAGACCTTTGTTGTTACGGTAATGCTAAAGCAATTCGGATGGGGATATATACAACGGCAGGAAAGCTCTTGCAAGAGACCTGTGCGTTCTCTATTATTTTACGTTGGATTAAAATTAAAATTCAAGGGGGCGCAGCATCACGAAATCTTATTGCGGCGTCGAAAAGATCATTGTCAGTAGGGAACAATTTTTTGCTTGCCGGTATCTTCAACCGTATACACAGGATGTTTCGAAATAGCTGCTAAATTCGAATAAAGTTGTACGCCACTGGTGAGCGTACGAGAAAGTTATTCTCTTGGTTTTAAAATATCCTGTTAGAGAGGGGCTTTCCCTATGTACTCTGCAAATTTACGTCTATCGTCCAATAAATCAAAACGTTATTAATTTTAAGGTTCACCTCTGCATTGTCTAGTGTTTTTTAGCCAAGACGCCGAAGGCGACCCGAACGAGGACGAAGCCTGAGTCGAGGCCGCTGAAGGTGGCCGTCACAAGACCACGAACGTCTCAAAACTACCCAAGCGAGAAAAAACACCAAGCAACAGCATCACTAGCTCGTACCTCCCATACTTCATTCCCACTCTGCCACTTACTTCCGGCCTTTTCTTGTATATTTCTTGAATATTCCCAGTCGCAAAACCTCGCGTCCCTCTTTACCCAGAAAAGTCATCGAGATGCGAGCACACTGAAGACGAGCTACTCCAAACTCTCCGATTGGCTCGCCTCGCAAACAACAAACTCCCATTCTCGTCCTCGCGTAATTTTCGCTGGCCGCCAACTTTTTCTGAATATTTTGTACTTATGGTCTGCAGGCTAATCCGGTCTTTTAATAAAGCAAGGATTCGCAAATGTCCGCAAAGCTGGTTTAATAATGCACTTTTATTAAAATAAAAAATTAATTCTTCGAAAACCAATTGGCAGATTTGATTTTTTCAAACACTACTGCACTCTGGTATTGAAGATTTTTAATTTTATGTGCTACATGCCATATCATCCAATTTAGAACTTTAAAGTGGGGGTGGCTGGAGCTTAAGGGTAGAATCTTAATCGAGAACTTTGTACATAGTTTAGTCTTCCCCTCCCGGTATAAGAAAATGCCCTTAGATTTATTCCGATATCTTTTTTGGTTTTCATGATATTTAGGGTGGAAAGTCTTAAAATGATCACTAGGTACAGATACTAACGCGTGTTTTTTACAGAATTTACCTTCGATTTGTAGATCACACATACAAATTTCTCCAGATGCTTTATCATTTCATCAGGTGGAGTTTTTATTGAGTCCAGCAAGCCAAGTGCTTTAACCACATTATGCAACTGCGAAAATGTTTTCAAGCAGAAATTCTTACTTTTTTTTTGAAAAACCTTTTAGTTAAGTCTGTTTCGGTGAACATAATACGTAAACCAAGCTAAATACTGATCATAATGAGCTAATTAAGTGCTCCTGTAAAAAAGGGTGGACTACAAGAGTTTGTTTGTGGGTGTAAAAAGACACAATGTTCTGCCCAGAAGCTTGCTCTTGTTTGGAATTCGTTTGTTCAAAGAAAATTTGAAGCTGAGGGTCGTAGAAGAAGATGATACTTCCGATGAGGATGGAAATTATTCTGATTCTCAGGAAATTAATAGAATAATAATAGGTTTTACTCACCCGTTCTATGTTGAATATGTGACAGTTTCTCGGTGGTACAATTATACAGGGATTCATGGGAATATTCTTGGAATCTGTACAAAATTGTGCATATTTCTTATTTGAAAATTTTTTGTTAAATAGTTTTTTTAATTATACATTAAAATAAAATATTAAAACTATTCCTATATTTTAGTTAGAATTCTTAAAAAATATATCAGGTAGTCATCTTTGATCCGCCATATTTATTTCTGTGAGGATTCTCCGAGATGCTAACCTCGAAAAACTTGATGCGCTAAATAGCCTCCTTCAAATTTTATAAGTATTTTAAAATCAGCAGAACATCCAAGCAAATGAATGTCTAATTGAGAATAGACACAAGGAGTGGGGATGTGTACATCTTTAAAAACTGATTTACGGGAATGCCAAACTCAGAAAGACGAGTTCATAGGAACCTTCAATCACAATTTAAAGATTTCTCAATTTCAGCAAAAAAAACTCAAATAACCATTGAACCACGAACAAGCGCCGTTCGCCGCTTTTATGGCTAACTGAGAATAAACTGGTTGTAATAACACAATGCGTCTCAACATGCCATACAATCTTTAAATTCGAATTCTGGAAAACAAGTTGTAAATAGAATTAACACCATCATTTTTATTGTTTAAGGTAGTATAAGGTATAATGCCAATATTTAAACAAATAGCAAATACACCATGATGCATTTTAGATAAGGATAAATTGTTTTTAATTGAAAGAGAATACTAGAAAGAGTTACATTATAAATTGTAGGACAAAAATGAAGAATATTAAAAGTTACGTTGATAGTGTAAAAGCTGCATTACTAGTCACTTAACAACATTTAATTTTATTTCATGCGTTTAAATTGAAAGCAAGGAAAAAGAAAGATCAAGGAACGGAAAGAAATAATATTTTCATAAAAGCAATATTTTCTAAATTACAACTATAAAACCTAACTTTAAATTATTTTCAAAAATAAAAATTTAGAATTAAAAAATGTATTCAAATCAAAAAACTCTTTTCAAACTGAAAACAAATAATGAAACAAGTCTGGACTTATTTGAAATTAAATTGCGATAACGGCTAAACAGGAAAACTACATTAACAAATTAAAACAAGAAAAAGGTAATATAGTTTTTCTAATAAATATTGACAGGCTTCTTTAAGTTATACTCAAATTAACAATTTTTGCTAAACGGATCGTAATAAAATTTCTAACAAGCCACCCCAACTAGAATACTTAAAATTTATAATCTGAAGTGTAAACATAAAAGTGCAATTTTCCAGAAATTAACAAAGTAATCTAAAGCAATAATTAATTCAGTACGATAGTGGCGGCACCTCTCACGCGGGATTGGGGAAAGTATTCTTTAATTTTAAATGACAAAATTTTTGAAGGGGGGTGTTTTTATGTGCTAATATATTTTTTATGCTTGTTTGTCATGGTTTATGACCTGTTATAGTCCATTTACTTTCCAGACTGCGTCCTTTTTAATCGTGTTTGAACACGATTGTATCCGTGATAGTCTATTTGAATTCAGGAGCGTGCTAGGTACTTTGTCTTCAAACACCGCGGATGAGGGTTATATAAGGTTTCTCTAATATTTGAACAAACGGTTGCTTTGAAATTCTATGTGTCTGTCGGGGGTTATGTTGGCATAAGCCGACATTGAAAAGTTTCACAACTGGAAAAGTATTTTAAATTACATTTAAAGGAAATTTAGAATTTAGAACCCAGGACAGAGAATTTATCAAATAAATCTTCTCCAGCACAATTACTGTTTAATTTGTCGTTTCGTTTCTTTCTTTCCTGATTTTGTTTACACCATTGTAGTGACGATCGCTAACTTATTTGATCAATGTGAATTTGCTTTATATGTATAAGATACGGACATTTATTGATGTGGTTTTCAGGATGTATTTCAACTTCACACGCCAGGAGGTGGTGGATACGGAGAACCGAATTCTAGTGATGAAGGAGCTTTTGTGGAACATGGTGACACCAATATAAGTTCTATAAAACCATCTAAATTTATTGAAAGGGGAAGTGTGTTTGAATATCGACAAGCACAAGAAAGTGTATGATCTTAAAGTTGTTTTTTGTTTGAAATATTTGTCTTGTGTTATTGCTGGTTGGTTAATAAAGTGTTATGGATTTTAATGTTTTGTGAAGTTTATTAACTTTAACTTTAACGTTTAAGAAATGATTCCGCCAGAATTAAAGATTAGCGTGATTAGGTATTTTAGTATTTATTTGCTATACATTGTTAACAAAGTCACATGATGACATGATGCAGGTAAAGCAAATAAAATATATTCTAAGTGGTGTATACAAAATTCTATGCACGACCGGGAAAACATTTTATGTTAACCTGGAGTTAAAGTTCTTAGAAATGCCCTAGAACGCAATTTATGAAACAGATCCATTGTTCTGGTATAGTACACCCAGTATAACTAAATTAACGAAAATGTTAAATATACAGGATGTTCGAAAATTGGTGGAACAGCTTCATGTAGCCATATTCCCCATGTAAGACTGAGACCAAAATGTTTATCAAAGAAAGTTTTTGGATGTGTAATTGCTCCTCGAGAAAGTAATTGAAAAACTTTAAATCTGGCAACATCGGACGAACATACAAACAATAATATTATGAAGTTCTAGTAACCAAACAAGCCTATTCGATTTAATATACAGGGTGTTTCCTAATGATGTTTAAAAACTTTAATAGATAATTCCTGGGCTAATTATAAGTAAAAAAAGTTCAGATCAACAAGTGTCCTAATATACACCTCTTCCGAGATACAGGGCGTTAAAATTTATAGAAAAAAAATTGGTTTTTTTGTTATATTTTTGTTATGCGTTATAATTCTTTTTTTCATTTTTGGCCCAAAATTATATTATGTTATTGTAAATTTGATAAGATAAGAATTGATGAAAAATTAAATCCAGTGGCTTAGATACAGGGGGTTCTGTACTTTCTCCTCAGATAAAGCCTACGCCACTGTATTTTTCCTAAAAACTGGTAACATTTCCCACTTTCCTATTTAATTTATGATAAAAAAGTATTCTTGTACTCTTATTCCCTAAAACGCACCGTTCTCGAGATAATTTGAAATGCAGATTTTCTTGTATTAACAGAATTTTGTATATTTCGGCAGCATTTATTAAAATAAAATTGTTTATTATGCACAAGGGGTCAGTATTTAATTTCGCCATTAAATAAGATGTTTAAAATGGCCACCTGTAGCTGTTATGCAGGCCAAAAAAAATGAAAAAAGAATTATAACGCACAACATAAGTATAACAAAAACCATTTTTTTTCTATAAACCTTAACGCCCTGTATCTCGGAAGGGATGCATTTTAGAACACTTGTTTATATGGACTTTTTTTACTTATAATTAGGCAAGGAATTATCTATTAAAATTTCTTGCCATTACTACGAAACACTCTGTATGTATAAAAATAAAATTTACAGTTTAACGAATAACTTACGGACGGCGAGTGATAAATAAATATAGAGCTGCTTTGCCATATTGTTGAAAAAATTGGTAGTTGTAGTTACCAGAAGATGTCCATTGACAACATTTTAAAATCACACAGAGTCCTTTTTCGGAAACAAGAATGCACAAACACATTTTGAGAACCGCTGTCATAGTATTTGTTTATAAAGAATAGGCTGCTGACTTGACACTTAAAATCTGGAACCAGAATAGCCTAATGCTAATAGGTAATGATGATCTAATTTCATTTTATTACGGCTAAGCGAATTATTAATATGATTTTTATGGAAGTTTAAAACAATGAACGTCTAAAATAGCACAAGACTCAAGGTCAATTTCTAGCTCATGCTTGTATACATGAGACATAAATGAACAAACAACTGAAAACTTACGTTTCACTTAAAATAAGTGCTTGAAATGTTGACCAACACTATCAAGGCAAGCTTATGTCCTGCGTGCCAATGATTCATTAGCTCCAAGAATGACTTCATGCCGTTGTCAGATACAGTTTGCATAATTCTGTATTTGCTTCATCATCTGGTGTAGAGTGTTCACTGGAAGGACATGCACTAATGATTGTATATTATGTCCTCACAAATAAAAGTCACAAGGATTCAGTCAGGCAATCGAGATGGCCATAATACTGGTCTGTTGTCACCTATTCATCTCCAAAGTGCTAATCAAGCCATTCCGTGTCGGTACGTGCAACATAAGGCGGCGTACCATCATGCAAGAACCATAGACGATTTCGCACCAGAAGAAGCTCGTCTAAGAGTTCGTCATTTAGAAAGTTGGCATAAGCTTGACCGTCTAACCGCGAAGATAAAACGATTTCCAAGAAGGCGATCTTCTCGAGAAGCTTATCGGTTTTCATCGCTATACTCCATCTCGTGTAAAGGTGGCTTCATCACACGACAGTAAGAACTGTAAGAACTAGGGGTTGTAACGGTTCGTTACTCGTCGCCATAAAATTATTTAAATTTCCTAAAATTCCGCCAATATATTATTATTATAAGTTGGTACGAGAGTGTCACAAAATAACTTGCATTTATAATCTCGATTTTTATCGAATCAATCTTCAAAATTTATTGTTGAATTCAAAATTTGATTTGTTCATTGACTAAATTGAATTGGGAATTTTATATTTTTAAATTTTTCTTATTTAAAATCATCCTTTGTAAGAAAGTGCAAGATTTCGTTGTTCTCGGGGAATTCCCTAATGAAGTACCCTTGAACAATCCGATTTTAACATTTTTTTGAATATTTGTTATTCTCCCGTATAAAAACTTTATTTGTGTTTGATAATTCTTTAGAAATTCTAATTTAATTTAAAAAAGCAAGATATCAATAGTAAACCTTCGGTTTTCTCTTCAATTTGATTTTGTAAATTCAGTTCTTTTTAAATTTTGAATTTGGCGTGATGAGTATGACATCATTCTTTGTGTGACGAGCCCTTAAAAGAACAGTTTGTTGTGTTCTTTGTTTCAATTTGTTTTTGGTACGATTTTGTATTTTGAATGTGGAATCTCTGGTGGAAAACGGCCTAATTACCACATTTCTATTGAATAATTGTGTAAGTGGCTTTTGAAGCAATTAGTGCGTTTAATTTCTCATTTAATGGAGAATTCTGCATTTTATAAATAGTAATCGATTAATCAAGATCCGTTTATCAAGTTAGTACTTACGTATGAAAAAATTCTCATGAATTCAGACATTAATTACCAAAATGTAAATCATTTTGCGACATTACTTTATGAGTTGACTGTACATCGGCTGTACTCTGGAGTTTGGAGTGGTGACTGGTGAGTGACGTCAAAGTTAGAATACCTACAACAGGTACGTTCGGATATCTAACACTTTTGACACTTAACACACCAAGCGCACTATGACGTTCGGTTATTCTCCCAGTGTGGCCAATAATTGCTACACCATCTGGTTCGATTATACGCGGTGTGGTGTGAGTCGGTGTATTTAGTGTTCACACCAAAAGTCTCAGGTAAAGTAGTGGAGTTACGGTGCGAATTTTACTTTTTCGCGGGAATCGGATAAAATCAGATGTGAAACGATTGAAAAATAATGGAAGTTGCAGAAGGTACGTTAGTTTTTGTATGCAGTGAATGCAATCATTCATTTTTAAATAATGATAAAGCAGTGCAGCACCTAAATAACCATCATCCTGGAGAAAAACCTTCAATAAATGGTAGTTTATCTTAAACTTTGAATAAAAAGTACAAAATTTCTAATTATACTTCCAATTTAAGGTTATTTTTAATAGCTTTAATAAAATTGGGACGTATGTAGTAAGTGATAAGGATAACCAAAAGAATGTAGCAGTGATAATACTGTTACTACTGCCATAAACGGTACCACATTTTCTGCAAAACCATTTAATTTCTCTGTGCTATCTTCTTCGTCACTGTCATCCATAAAAAATTGTTTGGCACATTGCACAATGTCCAGTTTTAATACTTTCGTCCATATTTACAGGTTTAGGTTATGTTTATCATTTACTTGAAAAATGTTTGTCAAAAATTCCCACTACCAGCTCCTGACACTTTTAAAAGTTCTAGTACAGTCGGATATTAAATTTCTATACTATTAGCACTCTAAGCCAACCTCACTGTTCTCTTGACACCGTGCCCCACACCACACTAACACCAAAATCAATATCCGAACGTACCTAACATGAGTGATAAAAACGGTGATACTGCTATATTAAGAAATTCTGTTTCTAATTTTACTATTAATACGTTGTTCTCGAAAAATAGGACCAGTTTTGTATGGACATGTTTCCGAAATCTAATTATAAATAAAAACGAAAAGAAGAAAATAGTTTTAGACGACAAACTGTTTTGCGCAATCTGCCTAGAAAATGCAAAATCTGCACAAGACGAAAATGATGCCTTCTTACAGTAAGTTTACACAATAACTTTTATATTTTATAACCAATTTTAGATAAATTGTTGCGTTTCTAGTTTTGAAATTAAGTGTTTCTCTAAACACGTTAGTACGACAAACATGGCACGTCATTTAAATCAAGAACATTGTATTACAGAAAAAAAGCACATACGAATATTAGCATACAATCGCTTCTTAAATCTACCCATAAAGTTCAATCAACATCAGTGACTGCGGCTTCATCTTCAAAAAGCTGGTTATTAGCAAGAAATCTTGTGTTGATGATGCGTAGAGATTTAATGCCATTCTCTTCTGTAAGAGGAGCAGGAATAAAAGACTTTATAATGGTAAGTTGTTGTTATTATTAATTTTAAATTTAGGAAACAGAGCTATAATATTGTATTGATAGAAATAATAAACAATCAATAAACAACACCAACATGCTTTGGCTTTTCGATCATAAAATAAAGTCACTGTTGTTTTCATAAGTGTGTGTTTCCGTTTAATAAAGAGATTTACTATTATTTCACAGCTGTTTGTAGTTGCTATTCTAACATACCATCCAACAGTTACGTAATGTTTTTAAGGTAGTGTAAACTATATAAACAAAAAAGTGATATACAGTGTGTCCACATTTCGATGCTCACTATTGAGATCTCGGAAATTGTAAGAGATACGAAGTCAGTTAAATTAGAAAAGCTTTGACTATTTTGGAGATCAGTTTACTCATGCTTTTGTTTTTTCAAAAAAGTTTACCGCTTACTAGATATTTGCTAAAAACGAAATTATCTTAATTTTTTAAAGTGAAATATCTTTGGAATGAGCAAAGATAAAATAGAATAGCAAAGAGCGTGTTTTAGAGAATTTACTCCAAAACACAAAAAAATTATTTTCACAATTGTCTTTTGTTTTACTTCGGTAAACGTAAATCCAAATTTTTTCTAATGGAACGCCTACTTGATTTTCATATTACTAAACTGCACGCCTTGAATGTTTTTCAGTGATACATGATTTGACATAGCTATTCTTTTGTTTTACCGAGTTATGAAGTGAAAATCATTTTTCATCATAGTGGGATATGACATCTAACACACAAAGTCGTGGAGTTTTATCAAAAAATTTATTTAAAACAAAATAAATACGCTTTTGTGGGGCATTAGCTGCTTATTTGATGCTATCTGTGAATGCTCAGCAATGTATCTTAAAAGCGTCTTTTGTTTTGTTTTAGCAATTGTCACATAACAAATCTAATTTATCTGACAAAAATCAATGATTTTCACATGTTTAAAGCCATGGTACACTAAGTGGGAAATGCTTTTTATAAAAAAAAGTAAAATAATTTCGTTTTTAGCAAATACCTAGTAAGCTGTGAACTTTTTTGAAAAAACAAAAGCATAAGTAAACTGATCTCCAAAATAGCCAAATCTTTTTTAATTTAACCGACTTCGTATCTCTTACAATTTCCGAGATCCCAATAGTGAGCATCGAAATGTGGACACACTGTATACATATAACTAAAGGCCCAGTCGTGTTAAAGCATAATTAATCACGTGTTAACTTCAATATTTGATTAATTATGCTTTATACAAATGGGTCTAAATATGCAAGAAAGTATGTAAAAAGAATATCGCTTAGTTTTGGTAATTTTGTTAATAATTTTATGTATTAATTTGTTCTGTTTCGAATAGTAGTCCTTACGGTTTCTTGAATATTAGGTATTGTTTGTGATATTACCATTGTATACATCATATTTTCTATAACTTTTTGTTATAATTTTGGTAGTAGCTGTGATATCTGTGATCTAGAACTTTATGCTCTAGAATGGAAAATATTTAAAGACTTGTTTGGTTTTTTAAGTAAATTCAAACAAATTACTGAAATATTAAGTAAACAGAAGGTTAGTATTTTAAATCTGGTACTCATTTTCAGGAGTGAATTATCTTCCATTTTAAAAGCCGACCCAAAAGATACTACTGCTATCAAAACTATGAAAGCGAGTATGCTTAAGAACTTTAATCATAGATTTCCTATTACAGAGATAGAAGTTTTAGCATCACTACTGGATCCTCGATTTCAAAATTTAACAGATGTCTGCAATTATTATTATAGTTTTTGGTAAAGCATGCTCTAAGCGAAATTGAGCACAACAACTACGCAAAGTCAGAAAAGGAAGATGATAAAACATGCGGGGCCAGAAATTTTTAATAACACACTAGAAAAAGAGTGCCATCTACTATTTAGCAGTCCTAATCTAGAATGTGTGCAGGGTGTATTAGATTTTTGGCAGTCCAAAAAGGCTACTATGCCAAATTTGGCACAACTTGTTAGGAAAGTATTTTGTATGCCTGCCACAAGCACCCCTAGGAAAGAGTATTTTCAGTAGCAAGTCTGGTTTTAAATTCTAAGCGTTCACAACTCTCTCCCGATAATATAGACCGCATCATTTTTATTCACGACAATTTGAGTATGTGAAACAATTTGTAGATGTGTAATTTTAATTGTGTAACCGTGTTTAGAAGTAAGTGATATTAATAGTAGAAGTAAATCATCTATTAACTTAATTTTTAGTAAAAATATGTATTTTTTAAATATATTTATTAAATATGCAAATATATTTTTCTTCATGGTTATTTTGCAGCCAAGTCTGATTATATTTATGTATACAGTAGGTTTCCTTTTCTACAATACCTAGGGTAGGGGAAAAGTTCTTTATTGAACAACTGCCTAGCATTTCTTGGTTGCCTTATGACATAGCAAAAAAAAACAAGCTGTTTTACAAAAAACCGCGCACGCTGTAGTTTTGTTATTTTTTGTTCGATTTATACGATTTAAAAACTAAATAAAAAACTAATTAAAATAAAGAAATACAAATAATGGTAACACAATAACACAAATAACAGAACAAAAGAAGGATAGAAAACCTATAAATTTTAACAAAGGAAGACTTGCTTTATTTAATTAAATGAAATAAAGTGTGAGTGCATATTCCAACGCACACTTGGATTCAGAGGAAAAGACTCTGTAAGAAACAGTTGAGAAAAATATGGCACTGTATTTAAAAAAAGCATCTGACTATCGTTTCGTTGATAGTATTAGTTTATTTTAAAAACGATCTAGCTGGCCTTGTAGATTTCTCAAAATAATTTTATGTAGTTTTTAAATCCTACAAATCGGACAAAAAATAACGAACTACAGCGTACGTCGTTTTTTGTAAGACAGCCTATATAGTATAAATAACAAACAATGAAAATTATTGACTAAATACACAGATTACAAAATTTCTTGAAAATTGGCGTAATATGCAGTTGATTGGTGATTCTTATAAACATAAATTAGAAAATTTTGATATTGACAGGTATTATAAAAAAAAAACGAACTATACCAATCAAGCGCCACATATCAACATAATGATGATTTAACTTTACCTTGTACCACTAGTAGAGGAATAATAAATCATGACGTTAAAACCACCGATAATACGCATTTTAATATTAGTAGTTTTTATAATAAATCGATTGATTCGCTTTTGGGAAGTACTGGGAATCAATCTACTTATAAAAATAATTCAACAATTATCCTTATACCTGACAATCCACATAATGTGACATATAATGTGTCCACATTTCGAAGCTCACTATTGGGATCTCGGAAATTGTAAGAGATACGAAGTCGGTTAAATTAGAAAAGATTTGGCTATTTTGGAGATCAGTTTACTTATGCTTTTGTTTTTTCAAAAAAGTTTACGGCTTACTAGATATTTGCCAAAACGAAATTATCTTATTCCCAATAGTGAGCATCGAAATGTGGACACACTGTATAGAAAATTCGCGCGTGGAAAAATTAATTCTAATTCACAGTCCAAAAGTACTGCGAATAATAACAACTTGGAAATTGATTGTATAATAATCTTTCCGAATTCTTTTCGGGAAGTACTAGAATTCAAAAGACCGAAATTAAAAATCCTTTTGTCGACTCGCTTTCGGCAAGTAGTGAACCTGATTTTGATGATGAAATTGCAAATGTATGCAATTATTTTTTTAAATTAAAATTCTTGGAGGATACAACTATTCCTCCTCTTTGTGAAATGAATTGTATAGGTGTAGTAACAAATAAATTGTCGGGAAATAAATAGAACCCCAATAGACGGGGGTAAATGGTATATTAATAGCCAATACATTGACAAATAACACGAATAATATTGTTTTTAGACTTCTTAATACAAATAATCATGAAGTCGTGTTAAAGGCAAATACTGTGAAGGGCATAGTCGAACCAACAATTAAAATTTTCGCAAATAATGAATGTAAAGCATTGTCAGTAAATAAGATTGACATTTACAATGATAATTGGATATCAAGCAGTTTTGATCTATCACATTTAGATAGATATACCCAAGAATTATTATACGAACTTATTAACTAATTATTAGGCCCATTTGGCTAGTCGCGAATTTGAATCCTTAAGACTCAATAACCATTTTAATAAACGATGATCGGTTATGAAAAAAAATATCGTACAAATTCCTATTAGGCCACTCATAACCATGCCTATATCTGTAAACCAACCCCAAATATACTGAAGGGTGGTTCGGGCAAGATTTTTAATTTCATCTGCATCAAACAATTTGAGCGCAGAATATCCTTGGGGATCCGTACTAACACCGGATATCTTACGGATAATTATATTTTCGACAGCTTTTCGTTCACTGCCAAAGATAAGAGATCAAGTGAAGGGAGATCTAGGGTTAAGACCCACACGTCTTCGAAGGAAGAACCGGCCAATACACGGTAAGTTCTTACATCTTAAAATCATAATACCTAGTTGACATAAAAATATAGGTTATTACATTACTACTTTCCAATTCTGGAAATTCTGCAAAGTTGTCATTATCATTATTGACATTGGTACCTGATAGAGACATAGAAAATACATTAAATGCCTTACTAAAATTTCTAGCATTACCTGTTTCAGTTTCTGAAATTTTGTCTATTTTTAAATCGTAGAAAGTATGAACTTCATTCATAACTCCTGAAATTTTATCGAAACTGTGAAAAAATTTAAATCGTTTACAATATAGTACAAACGATTTACGTTCGAAATTTTTGTCATCAGTAAACTCCACTGTCACACCCAAATAACTTGTGTTTTGTGCACTCTAGATATCAGCTGTAGTGCATACATGTTTTGTTTTGGCTAATTCTTCTTTTATATGGCCAATGACCGTTGATTTTGCTGCTTCTAATTTGCTCCTTAGTGATTTCCGGTTACAAGGTCTTTTTCCTGAGAGACCTTCCACTAACTTCACAAATGTTGGCTTTTCAACTGTGCAAATAGAGCTCATTTCTTCAACAATATAATTTGTTACTAATTTGTTTACTTGAAACAAATATGTTACTCATTTTTATACACATTGTATTTTTAAATTGATTTGGTTGAAACATTTCTTGAAAAAGTTTCTAATAATATGTCGATTCCAAAATCATTGGGAATTTTTTTGTTTTATAACTATATTTTGGACTTACTAGGTCTGTAGGAACAGATTATGGTTTTTCAAAAAGTTTTAATTGAGTTGACGCGGAATTTGAAGGTTCTGCCATTGTTTGCTCCTTTCCTTTAGTTGCTTCGAACTTGGAAAATGTGTCTGGGTGTTTTCTCTGTAACAACAAAATGTAGATGTAAGAGTTGCTAACAAGTTAACAAACAATAAATATTAAGTTACTAACTAGGCAAAAAATTATTTGTTCTAACTTCAAATAGCCCTTCATTTTATCGTGTACAATAGCAAAATATGATTCACAATTATAAATCATACTTAATAACTTAATATCTTAGGTGTAACATATAGACAAGGGTGGAACTTACCTTCAAATGCCTAATAAAATTTCCGGTGGATGTTATATTTCCTTGAATCTTCGCAGGACAATTTTGGCATTGCCAAACCACTTTATTGTCACACCTTGACACTACTTTATAAAATTTCCCATTTAAAATATTAGTCGCTTTCATTATGGCACCTGAATTATTAGGCTCTCTGCTGGCTAAACGCACGAGGTATTTTATTTTGAATCTTCTACATTTGTTCAGTGTTCAGAAATTAATACCTTAGAAAATTCAAAAGCTTTGGCAAAACGAAAAGTATATTATGTTAATATGAATTTCTAGAAGAATTTTGGAGAACTTTTATCAAAGTAAACAATTTATGTTAATCATTTGATTGACAACAAAATTTATAATTTAAGCAAGCAGAAAGCTGTACATTGTTAATTTTACTATTTTCAAGTTGTTTCTTCGTTATTTTAAATCCTTCTAGGTATCCATTTAAGTTATTCACCAAATTTATAGCAGGTTTTAAACTTTAATGAAGCCATTTTGAAAACCTTTCTTATATTATCCAAAGCGGAAACTATCTAACCACAGGGTAAAATCACCTACTACATTAATAGCACTTCTAGGTTCTATCACAACGGTTATACATATTTTTAAAAATCTTAAAAGATTAAAGTTGATATGCACTTTTGTACAGGACACTGCTCAACAATACAATAATATCTGCGCGTCTCAAACCAACTTGTAACAAGAATTCCTGGTGAGATAATTGCATTCTATTAAGATAACATTTTCTGGATTTCTAGAAAGTTTTAGAAAATAAGCCTTTTTACTAGGCATAAATTATTTTAACAGTTTGTGTCAAGTTAATTTGCTTTACCTTTTTATTATTTATTTCCAGTAAGCTATCGTTTACACTATTATTATTTATTATACCCATTACATTTAGTGCTAGTCAAATATAATGTAGGAAATAAAGGAAATAACCTACTCCTTTGAATAGTTTTTTCAAAATTTAACTGTTTCTACAATCCAGCATTTCAGGTCTGTAAAATTGAAATTTTAAAATTTAAGAAATACAAATTGTAAAATCATCAGGGGGTACCAGCTTAGGACTGCAGTAGTTGTTCATTGTATGGCTGATAATAATACAAACTCTGCTAAATCGAAAACAGGTACGGCTTTTTGCATAAATAATGTCGCAAATCATTTCTTTAATGAAGCAATTAACTAAATATACAAAATCTAATTTCATATTAATTATCCAAAGCTGTCTTATGGGCTCTTAGGGAACACATTTTATGTAATTAATGCTAAATCAGATTTCGTGTATTTGATCAATTCATTCATTAAGAGAATGTACTGCGACATTATCTATGCAAAAGCTGTACACGGCAAAACACTCTTGGTCTTGGTAACAATAAATTATAAAATTTGCTAGGTCTTCTCAAAATCAACCAGATATATAAAAATTTTAGCAGATTTAAAAAAATTATAGTAAAGGCTCGAATCTCGAGCCGAAACCAGTATAATTATTTATTAAAAACTTTCCTGGAATTTTATCCTGAGATATAACGAGACAGAAACCCTTGAGATTACGTGACCTTATGATTCTGACTTCTAAGTATTAACGCCCATTGTGTGATTGATCGGAGAACCAGTATTGTTTTATTTATTTTATAAAGCAATATATTGCTTACAATTTACATAAATTAAATTGTCATTATAAAAAATACATATCTAGTGTTTACTACACTTAATTAAAATATAAAACAAGTTAATAAAATTAGAAAAAACTATGCATACTATTATTATTAACTAAATAGTATATTATATTTAAATAACGTAATTTAACTGCAGTGAATGAATTAAATAATAATTTCAAATGTATCGCCATATCTGTTTATATAATTTACATTTAAATTGTTTAAAGATTTGTATTTCTTTAATTGTTTAAACAAATTTTCAAAGTTTATATAGTCGATTAATCTAGTATATATATGTATAGCGGATCTTTGAATCTAAAGGCTTAAGATTCATTCAACTGGTATCTAGATCAGATCAAAAGATATTCTTCAAAACAGTATCTAGATTCAGTTACAAGATCTTTCGGTTGTATCTAGATTCAGAATCTGCACGTTGTAGGATACAACCCATGCTCACGTAAAGTTCTCCAAACTACATAACTCGATACCCCCAGCTGTAATGCGAGTTTTTCTAATGTAAGGATTTTTTCGGTCACCTGGTTTAAAATTTAAGGTTCTTCTTGAAGAAATCGGTGAGTTCTGGCACGCCCTCTCTCGTGAACTTGAGGCCTTAAATTGCCATGATTCTTTAAATGCTGAACTACTGCTGTAAATTAGCAGTAGGAACGTCTCTAGCGGGAAATCACTCTTGATACATCTGACAAGCAGCTTCCGCATTTTCATGAGCATCACCATATATCATAACAATGTGTGTTAATTTTGCCTTCAAGATGCTGCATGATAACGAATACAAAATTACCCACAATGTACTTAACACTTACCTTTAGTACTAACAAACTAAGTTCAATAACAATAGAGGTTTTGAAAAAGCACAAACAATTAAACAACTGAACAATTTAATCAAAATTAAGTTTTTGAAAAACGCACTACACTAAACAGCAGGAACCAACTCTACAGTTTAACAAAAAATGAGTTTAAAGAAATTTCGGAAAAGTATTCTTACGATAAACACTAAAAAGCTGTAAATTTAGTAAGAAAAGAGTTTTGAAATAGCAGACTACGCTAACAAAGTGAGCAATTAATAATTGCGTTTTGAAAAGGTTTAATCAAGTATAGAGCACTGCTAACAGTAAACTAAACTGTTATCTTATTCTCGCAATGGAGTAATCACCTGCCAGTGATTAATGCCTTAAGACTGACGAGGTGGTGTGGTGGTTGGAAAAAAAGAAGGGTAGATGCTTTACTTTGTAATTACTATCGCATCAAGGGCGTTCGTTTAAAACTGACCTTACTAATAAATGCCGATTGGCTTAATTCACGGTATATTATTCTGTGACATCATTGTGTTCTTAAACAATTATTTGCGGATTTTTCAAAGTTCTATTTTTTCCTAACTAAAGAGAACTACTTTTTTCTTTATTCTTTTCTGTATGCTTAGTGCATAAGAAATTTATAATTTAAATTTCTGATAGTATTTAGAAGCAACCCTGTATAAGTGGTTATTGGTATATGCAATATTTGTTAACTTAAATATAAAATTTATATCGGGAATTATAACTAAAATAAAAATAACTTCGTTACAATATACAGGATGTTTTATTCAAACTTAAGAAATTAAAGTTATTTCCGGCAAAATCAAAACTTCAGTAAATGAGAGAATAACTGAATTATATCTTGTACAAATCGTGTTTCGTGTATCTTCGAATAACTGATTATATTTGTTTGACTTACTTTATCTGTTACACCCTGTATGTTTAGTTTGACTCTAGTTATAAAACTACATAAATATTAACACTACAATTAATTATAATTGTACTATAAAGCCATAATACTTTTTTAAGTGCAGTTTATATGGATTTGTAATTATTCAGTGTACAATACTTTCAGAAGTTTAGCTGAACAAGTACTAAAAGTGCCAAGAGTGAGCTGTTTGAGAATCTTGTTAGCTTGATCTACATTTGAAACTGTGCTTGGTGTTTGTTTGCTTTATGGAAGGGCTTAATTCAATGGTTTGTAGTTTTAGTTATTTATCTGTAACAAATTCTTGCTTTTAGTCTCATAAATCTTACAGTGATAGTCTTGCAATGGCCCTTTCTTCTAAAAAATCTAATAAATGTTCTAATGCCCCGTGCCTTCAAACTAGCTACAATTTCTGTCATGTGCAGAATCACAACCAAATAATCCTTTCATGTGTTCTAACATTCTATATTTTTCTACAGTAATGAATTAATGAATCAGAAATAATTCTCGCCAGGTGTTATTTTTCTAGACGCATTTTTTATATTTATCGTTGTTTATTGGCATCAGTGATTTGATTAAAAGGTCAAAAAATTTAAATTAAATCATACCACCTCATACATAAATAGTTATGTTTCAGAGAAAAAATGACAAAATTGAAGGAATTATTTGTGACTCATTTGTAAAATATCATAAGTATCGAAGGTACGTGAACAAATAAGGAGCTGAAAACGAGTAATTCTTTTTTAATGTCAATTACTGGAATACAGTTGCTATATAATTTTGCGATAAGAGTTGCTTTATCTTCCCTTTTCTATGTATTACATTTTCCATGTTTATCTTTCAGCTAATTGAAATTTAATTGAGAGAGAACAAGGTAATTCTAAAACGCTAATGACAATTTTATCATTTAAGTAGAATGGAACTATTTTATATAATATAATATAAAAACACACTACTGCGGTGTTAAAAGTGTTTTTATTCAACATCGGTGAATATATTAGCAATTAAACAAATTTAATATACAAAAATTAACTATACAATTAAATGCAACAAAATATGCTAATGGGTCTATTACATAAAAACAATCAAAACAATCAAAGCTCAAATTTCTTTGTTATTAGAATCTCAACATAAATATTTTTATTGAAATGAAAATAAGGCAGTTCAACAGGTATGGCTACTAAAAATTAAGATCAAAACTTCTAAACTGTTCTAATTTTGGTAACCTTCAAAATTCCTGATTGAAGTAGATTTTATACACAGGAGATAATCTGTATTATTATTATTTACAGTCATCAGTAAACTTCAAAAACTTTTATAGGTTTGGAAAACTGATTTTTTGTGCCAGTTACTCATAAGCCCAAGTTTGAAGTTTATCGAAGTCGTTAGGAGTTAAAAGACCTTTCTCCATTAAGTTAAAAAAAATGAAAAAAAAAATTCATTCTCTCGACGGTCTTAGAATATGACAAAAAATCTAAATCAGCTGAGTGTTTTAAGAGAACAAATAAATATTTGGTAAAAAGTAATAAAAATATTATTTGTGTCTAATGTATGTATATTAGGGGAAAACCATTTAACACTAGGACGACCGGACCGGTCATTTTGATCGTTTTCTTCAATAATAATAATAATAATAACATAGGTTTAGTTACTCCAAAATACAAACGGCATAAGCCCTTTACATGTATTTGGATAATACTAAACTATGAATATAAATAATAATTAAACTAAGAATGTACTTAATATTCATGCTCTAGAGTGTACTATCACAGATATAGTTTTTTTATAATTGCTTTACATGTATCAGAATAAATATCATAATTCACAAATAATTTATTTGCTGTAATTAGAGCCACATTAAAAGGCGTAGTACAAGTTGGTACGGAGAACAAAAGATTCCCGTGAGCGTGCCTTAGTCGCATATTCGGTACCTTGATTCTAATAATCTCCAGTAACTGGGAAGCGTCAATTTGATTATTTAATAGTTTGTAAACAAACAACCCCATATTTATCTCTTTTCTTTTTGCTAGTATTATAACACTACGGTTATGGCTTTCCCCAATCTGTTGCAATTGGTTCAAATAAGAAATTCTAATAGGATATTTTGGGTAGATTCCAGTGTTTTTTTTTGTAAAGCCATCTTGCAAATACTTTCTGAACCCTTTCTATTTTGTCTATGGCTGTATAAGAGGTTGGACTCCAAATCATTACTGCATTTTCAAGCGATGACCTTACGTAAATGTAGAACAGATTACACAGAAGCTTACTGTTTGTAAAATTGGTAGTATTTCTTATGAGAAAGTAAAGATTCTTAAAGCTTTTTGCAACTATTTCTTTTATATGAGTTTCAAATGTGAACTTACTAGTAAATATTACTCCTAGATCCTTTATTTGATCTTTGTGAACAATTGGTACATTGTTGATCAAAAAGCTGTATTGAACTTTTGCTTTTGCTGTACTGTAGTTTACTATACAGCATTTAAAACCATCTTACGGCACTGCCGATGTCTTCTTGTAGTCTTACACAGTCCATTACATTATTCACAGCCCTAAATATTTTGAAATCATCAGCGTACAGCAAACACTGCGATTTACTCACTGCACTAGGTAAGTCATTAATGAACATATTGAAGAGAAGTGGTCCTAGACACGAGCCTTGCGGTACTCCCGAAGTTGTAACATATATGGAGGATAACGTACCGTTTAGTGACACATAAATGTTTCTGTTGCACAAATAAGACCGTATAAGTTTTATTGAGTTTGAACTAAGACCAAATGCATGCAACTTATTTATTAATATGTCAAATGAGACAGAATCAAATGCCTTACTTGTGTCCGTGTATGCACTAAAAACTTGCCCTCCTCCTGAGATGCTGGATAATACATATTCTGAAAATATTGCTAGATTGGTAACTGTGCTCCGTTTCTTCACAAAGCCATGTTATATCAATATATTGATATTGAATTTTCGATGTGACCGTACATTTGGTTGAACAGTATTCTTTCAAAGATTTTTGCCATTACTGATATTACTGAAATAGGACGATAATTACAGATACTGGAAATATTGTCATTCTTATGTATGGGTATTACTTTTGTTAGCTTCCACATGCTCGGGAATTCTCCGTCCACTATAGTCATGTTAATAATCTTCATCAGTGGATATTTGAGAATATCGGAACAACCTTTTATGATGAAACATGGTATGTTATCAGGACCTGCAGATGATTTAGATTTCAATGTGCTAATTGCTTTTTTAACATCTTCTTCATCTACCAAATTGAACTTAAAAAGATCCAGTTTATAGTCAACATTAGATAAATTCTTGCTGTTATTCTGGCTTTGCTTGTACACAGATTTAAAGTACGTAGCAAATGCTTCTACGATTTCCGTACTAGAACAGTATTTATTATTATGGTAGATCATTTCGAGTGGTATTCTATTGTCATCTTTCTGTTCCGTTAGATAATTATGCAAATTTTGGGGTTTAAATGCAATTTGTTCTTCAGATTTAATTACGAAATTTGTAAAAGCATCATTAATTAATGCTTTTAACTCCGTAGATATTTTTCTAAGATTTTTCCTTAGATCTTCACGTTGCAAATTATGCGCTTTTATTTTCTTGTGGAGGTGTTTCTTCCCTCGGATCTTCTTTTTAATCTCCAGAGTAAACCAGGATGAATATCTACTTTGATAGATCACCTTCCTTGGAACAAAATCTAGAATTACTTTATTAATTTTTTTGGTAAAACATTTCAATAGTTCGGTTTACATTACCTTCCACAATTACTGATTGCCATTCAGTGTCTCTTAAGGTACAGTATAATCCATTGTAATCTGCCTTTTTAAAATCTAATTTTTCAAGTTTTTCAAGTTTGATATTCTTTTGTTTGTCTGGTAGCTCATTATCAAGGAGTGAAATTTTTAAAGATGGATGAAATCGTTTATCTTCTGGTGTAATCGGGCCATCCTCTCGAATTATTTCTATTGGACAAGAGGACAGACAAAGATCTAAAAGAACAGAATCTTCATTTAGGATTCTATTATATTGAGTGAGATTATGTGTTATTATAAAATCCATAAGTAGTAATACCTTTCCCTCATCCGTACTACAGTCGTTTATAAAGCTTCTTAGATTGAAATCTCCAGAAATTATCACCTCCTTGCCTTCTAGCAGTTGTTTCTCTATATTAATCTTCATAAGGAGAGCTTCATAATTTACTTCCGTTGACCGAGGTTTTATATATAATCCAACTAAGACGTAGCTGCGCCTATTGTTTGTAATGGAGACACATATATAATCAAATACTCCGTTCGATTCTTTGTCAATTAAAACTGGTGCATATTTTTTTCTCGAGGCAATTAGAACTCCTCCTCCTCTTTCACACTGTAAAGAATTACAGTCTCGGTCGCATCTAAAAACAATATAGCGGTTATCAAAGTACTCACTATCATAATGTTGGTTGTTTAAACCTGTTTCGACGAGAATAATTATGTCATAATAAAGTTTCAAAACTTTTTTGTTTTTATCAACATAGCGTAACCATTACACAAGTTCACCTCAAACATCATTAGCAATATTTAACTAAGAAAAAATTTCTCTTTCGGTTTTTAAGTTTTGTTTTTTTCAGGTTGCTACCTAGAACGACCGTCATCGGTCAATTTGACCGGCTAATTTTTATGTAGTTCTGCTTTAAGTCTTTGTGTCTAAATTACAACTTTACAAGTATTCTTTAATTATTATTATTTATATATTTATATCAGTTCATACCATGTTCAAGGTGATAGAAACTTGTTCTGTACAAGTTTGAACTGTCACAACGTGTTCGACGCTACTAGACGCATGCGCACTTGTTTTGCGCATGCGCATTCTAATTGTGCGCCTGCGCAGATATGCTTTTACAAGTTTTTTCCTTCAGTTGTTTCTATGTTATAAATACGCGTCAAAAACGACCTACCTTCCATTATTCTTATAGTTATATGTGAAGAAACATAGAGCATGTGGTCTCGTAAAGGTCTTACACCTGAACAAGCGTTATCTTATTTAGATGAACTGGAAGGTCTTTCAGAAAGTAATTCCGAACATGAGGGTGAATCAACTTCAGATTCTGAAAATGAAGTATATTCTAGAGTTTTACGGAAATCTGGTGAGAGTAATTCTACAAGTGAAATTCAAGCAACTGATACAACACTAGAAAATTCTCTTAGTGTAGCTAGTTACAGTTATAAAACAAGTGATGTAAAACGCAGCAACTCTTCCGACCTGACTGTTACAAAAAACAAACCTCAATAAATTCCATGTCACTGTAATGTTCAATCAAAATCTAATTTGATCCAGACAAAGAAGAAAGGATTTTTATTAGAAAAAAACCAATCGAAAGACGGAACAAAATGGAAGGTAGTATCTGCCAATGAAATTCGTGCAGTAAAAACTGCTCAACGTAACATTTTGAAAGATAATCCGGGGCCAACCTTTTATGCAAAGCAAAAGACCAACAAAGAGAAAATAAGCACATTTTGGAGATTGTTTGTTGACAACCACATGTTGAAGATAATAAAGAACTGTACTGAAACGGAAGCCAACAACAAATTAAAAAATGTTGACTGGAAGTTATCCTTCGAAGACCTAAATGCTTTTATTGCTGTTTTATATGCTCGAGAAGCAAACGCATCTAGCAAGCTGGAACTGGAGTGTTTGTGGTCTACAAAATGGGGACCACCATTTTTTCGAGAAACGATGTCGAAAAACCGTTTCAAAGAAATAATGAAATTTTTACGATTTGACATTAGAACCACTAGACGAGAAAGGCTACAACACGATAAATTCGCTCTGGTATCAGATATATAGAACCGATTTATATACAACTGCAGAATATGTTACGTTCCAGGCGAAAATATAACTGTTGATGAACAGCTATTTCCGACAAAAGTTAGGTGTAGGTTTACGCAATACATGTCAAACAAGCCTGATAAATTTGGCATTAAATTTTGGATTGCAGTTGATACAAAGTCTAAGTATGTACTAAATGCTTTTCCTTATTTGGGAAAAAATGAGACAAAACCTCAAGATTAAGCTTTGTCAGAAAACGTTGTTCTTCGAGTTCTAGAACCGTTTACCAAAAAAGGAAGAAATGTTACGACTGACAATTTCTTCACTAGTGTAAAACTCACCAAAAAACTGGCAAAGTTAAATACAACTATAGTAGGAACGATGAACAGATCTAGAAGAGACATTCCGGAACTTGTCAAAAGCAGCAGAGGAGATCTGTATGAAACAGTACTACTGAAGACAGACAATGATAACTGCATTCTTACAGTTTACCAAGCAAAACCGAATAAAAACGTACTTCTTCTTAGCACATTACACACATCTGTTACAATAAACACAGATGAAAAAAAGAAGAAACCTGAAACTGTGCTATACTATAGCGACACAAAATATGGTGTTGATGTTGCAAATCAGATGGCTGGAAAAGATACTGTAAAAGCATCGTCACGAAGATGGCCTGTACATATTTTCTACAATATTTTGGATTTTGCAGCTATAAACGCCTACATCTATACAAAGAAATCACAGGACAAAAATTAAAAGACAAGATTTTTTGTTACAACTGGCAGAAGAATTGGCGGAAGAGTATAAAAGAAAAGAAGCGGTAAAAGAAGGAACTTCTCAAAAAAAGAGATAGACAAGAAACAAGCTGCAACAGAGACGAGAATACAAAAAAGAAAAACCTACCAGACATATAAGCGTGAAAACAAAACATATGATGCTTGTGAAAAGTGTAAAATGTATGTTTGTGGCAAATGTAGCAAAAAAAGTACTTATTGTAAAAAATGTGTGTAATTATTCATAAATTAATAAATGTTTAACCTTATTTAAACAATTTTGATTTGAAAATAATAAATTGATTACAAATTGTTCAACAAAATAAAAAAAAATAAAAAATCACAAGACCGGTCAGTTTGACCTGAAGCGCGGACATTCTAGGTAGAACGTTTTTCTGACCGTGCTACTGTTAACAAGTTTTTACCCAATTGGATGTTGCAATGAATGAAACTAGTTTTTGCAGAATTGAATAGAATTATTAGTTGTTTTTTAGGTTATATTTATAATTTACATGTGCATATGACACCAATTCTCTAACTTAACTAAAACAGTAACCTTTGATCTTTTACGGTTCCTGTTGCAGGCTCAATTTTATTGTCGAATTCGATTTATCATATTCAGTTTTTATGTTGTAAACTTTCTAACAAAATGTTATTTGTATTATTTATGCAGTGATATACATATGTCATAAAAATGAAAACCACTAAGATGCAATTATTTTTGTGACCTTGAGTTGATATAATTATAATGTGATTTGTGATTTTATTTTTGTTATTTAGTATGTGTTAATAAAAATGTAATTACTGATTATAGGGTATGTATTGCAGTTGAGCGGGGCCGTAAAATTCACGTTTGCGTGCACGTACAGGTTTATTTTGCAAGTTGCAAACATACGTCAACGTCAACGTGAACTTGTTTAAGGTTTAAAAACTAAAACTGAAAGAAAATACAATAGAAATGAGCAGCATTTCCGAAGTCATATATTCAGTGTAAATCTTTGCTTGAAATAGCACTTCTATATTTCTACCGTTATTAAACCACCACTCACTATGTTGCAGCAACTATGCCGGCGTTGATGTTATTTGTCTCAGTTAAAAAGAGCAATGAAACATGCAGACGTGACACTTTGTTTAAGATAATGAGCTAGCTTGCCTTCCAATTCTCCGCTTCCGATAAGGATACCAAACACACGACTACGTAAAATAATAGACACTTTAGAGTAAGAGTGAAGAAAGCTTCATCCCGATATCCCACCTTGTTTTTAAATACTGAAAAAACAAGAAATTTTAAATTCAACTTGAATACCCTGTATCTAGGAAAGGGTGGACTTTAGGATGTAGCTAAATTAGATTAAGTGGTTTCGACTTTGTCTCAGGAATCTGCTGTCAACGTTTGTCGGTTGTTTTATAAATTAAAAAAAAATCTTTCCGATTTCCGAGGCAGTAAAATTACGCAAATGTTTTATGAAACATTATAACTAAAACTCGGATTTAAAGCAAAATGCATACTTTTGCATTTTTTGCATATTTTACCTACGTATTGCATCTTTTGCATATTTTTCTAATTCTACCTATTTGACGGTAAATTCTAGTAATCTTACGCCGGCAAAAAAAATACAATCGTATTTTTAAATGTTAAATTGCTTTATATCGCAATTGAAGAGGTTGCGGACATATGTTTATATGAATTATTTTTCTTATTCTGGATCAAGAAATACATCTGTAAAGTTTGAGGACATCTTAAGTATACATCCTGTATAATTGGGTAAATATCATATGATCACAAAATCAATTTAATTAAGTCAAATCCAATTTTACAGATTTAACAGTAAGTTCAAGAAAATCCTGATCAAATTTGAGAAACTCAATTTAAATTCAAAGCATGGCTGGACATCCGGTATATTACTCTAATATGTGAATATAATAAAATATTAAATGGTGTATCAAAATATACAAAAAAATAAACTTAGAAAAATTAAATTTTTTTTTATTTGACAAACAATATTCAATACTTTATCTCATAAGAAAAATTTGAAACGATAAAACTTTTTAAGCAATTTAACAAAGGAAAAAACAAAACAATTAAATGTTCTATTATTTATACTAAACATATGATCTCATATAAATGTATCTCATAAAAATTATACTAGTAAAGTAGTTTTACTTGTAAAACAAACCAATTGAATATTTATTTATGGTACAAGTGAATGAAGACATATTTTATCTACGAGCAGAAAACTTAGCACGGCCTCCTGTGCTAATTCCCCGAGTAGATAACATGTCTTTATTCACGTGTACCATAAAAAATCTTTTCCAATACCTACATTTTAAATAAGTAATGAAATTATTGAACGTTATCCAATCGTAAGATGTTAATCTTCAAACTATAAATTTTCTATTGGAAAAAAGAATCAACAAGAATTTCAATAAAATAAAAATCTAAGCAGCTGGACTAGGAAAAGGAAAAACGTTTTGTAGAAAAGAAAAGAAAAAAGAAATTCGTGACAATTATAATCACACAAACAGAAGGGTTAATCACAAAAAAAATATGTAACGAGCTCAAAAGCGATAGTTACAACCCTTTCAAAGAATTTAATCTAAGACTAATGCCCGGTTTCTGAAAGGTGGAAATGTGTCAGATAGTTATCGGATGCATAACTTTATGGAACCGATAAAATTCTTATGTTGCTCAAAATATTGTACTCTACTTTATAACTATCGGTTTCTTAAGTAGTTACGAGAGAAACCGATAGGTGGCTACTGCACTTGCAACACTAGAAAAACAAAAAATACTTTAAAAAACTGAAATAATTTGAAACTGTTACACATTTTTCAACAATACTGTCGTTCTATACCGGCACTTTCATCTTAAACATAACCTGCTGTTAGCGATAGGTAATTGAAAAAAAGCCGCGCGAAACCTCAACCGATGTAGAATGCGCCGGCGCTACATAACTTATCGCACCGACTTGCTCCGATAACTTATGAAGCCGATATCGGTCTCATAAATACAACATAGCGTTTGAGAAACACCTTTTGGCGATTTATGGAATGCATAACTTTATCGGTTAGATAAACTGCTTTCAGAAACCGGGCATAAGTCTAATATACTAGTACCGTAGATATAAGCTTTTGGGTGGAACTAATTCTCACAAAGACGGCGTTTGGATTTTTTAGTTTGTTGTTGGTATCTTTTTCACATGCTAAAAGTCTAGAAAAATTTGAGTGTGCAAAATGCGTTTTCTTGGCCACCATCTTGAAAAAATTTTAAAAAATCATAAAAAATTGTGTGTAGTATCAAATTAAAGATTTTATGCTGAAAATGATTATGATATTGGTTTTAAATAATAAAAATAAGTAACAAAATGGTTGCCAAAAAACTGAAAGCTTTTGCAATGTTGAAAATCATGTTTTTATTAAACAAAATGCGTTTTATAATACAAATTCATGTGTATTTTATTAATCTTACATCTTACATAAGAGAAAAGCTAAATTTAATAGTCTTCTTCAGTTTCTTCTAAATCACTTTCTTTCAATGCACTATTCGTGTAATATCTACCAGAACAGTTACAACATATCTCAGTACATTCCACAACATAACGTCGACATGTACATCTACCACTATCATACGGCTCATTTGTATCCGTTTTGCAGCGGATCATGTTTAGTAATAACTCTGGTGCAGGGCTCATTTCACATGCTATGGACTGTAGTTGGTCTCCTACTTTTTTCCAACCCCAGTCTTCGGGACTGGCAATATTGGTGTTTATAGTTTTCCAACAAAGACATTGCAAATGTACCCGAAGAAAATGATGAACAGCGGCATCTTCTGTAGGTGGCAATCTTGCAATATTAAATTCACTTTTGGCAGTTGTGATTTTTCTTCAAGTAGAGATTATGTCGTAGTAGGTTCAGCGTCTCTGTTTTTGGATTTCCACCGTACAATGATACCAATGCTTTGGTGCCAAAATCTGTGTGTTCCTTTCTGATCTAAACAGAGTAGCGCAAATGCTAAATTCCTCACTCTTCAAAAAATGTCGATATGCTGCCGATTTACTTTTACCAAATAAGGAGCTTGTGGTATCGCATCCAGTTAAAGCATGTGAAAAGAGAATAATTTTGTATCCTTTTTCGCCAAGCACATATTGCATCGATGTACTATCACGTTCTTTTATCACTGAACGTAGATGACTAAACAAATATTTCGTGAATTATGGTAAATCGAAAGTACAAGAATATCGGCGTCATCAACAATAACTGTTACATGGTTTTCTTGTGCCAAGGTCAGTGCGGTTTTTACAATAACAGTGTCAGCATCATCTGTAGCATGAATTACAGTGTGTCCATTCGCTTCTAAGTGTTTCCCAAGCATGGTTATAAAGCACTGCTTGTTTTCATTATTAGAAAGAAAGGGCCCTTTGCCAATAAGAAGTAGCGAGTTTTCTGTAAATTTCACTGTTAATCATGATTGCTTTGTGCGTATTTAATGCTCTACACCCTTTGTACTGGAGATGCCATAGCCATCAAATACAATTGTCACAACTTTATATTGCTTACCAATATGACTGCTATATAGTTCTAACAAATTTGAAAATGTTTCTATTTTTGGCAATGGCAATTTGTGTAGTAGTGCACCCCCGTCAAGAACATATGATGTTTCCGCAGGTAATATGTAATTAAAACTAGTTGCTATGTCATCCAAAGTTCTTGCCAATGATGATTTGTTACTTTTTCTCAATAACTGAGTGTCTGGATCAAATAGAGACGGATGATGTATAGATAATTCATAACTAAAGTTGTTCTTTAATTCTTGCAAATCAGGATTTACAGACAAACATACCAGCATTCTTTGGGTGAGAAGTCCTGTATCAATAAGTTGAATAGCTCCGTCAATGATAATACCTTTTTTTAATATCTTCATAGTGACAGCTTGATCATTTTTAACCATGAAAACAGAGTTGAAAGCTTTTCCAGTCAGTTTAAATTGGATTCGAAGTCCAATTAGCTCAGTTGTATCTGCAGTTACCTTGTGTTGACTTTCTACTGATCCACTGATAATATTATGTAGCTCAACGCATTGTGAATCAAATAAATTGTGATCTTTCAAAAATTGAAGTAATGTTAGAAAATCATTCATATTTGTAGCATCGGATATTTCAATGTGTTGCTCACTGCTAATACGGGAGACATCAGTAAGATTGCTCATAGCAAAAATAACTTCACAGCATGCAGGGTGGCTTAATATCCATGAAGCTCCTTGACTATCGCCCATGCCTCTTCCACGTGTTAACCCACTTCGACTTTTCGTCGATCGCATCAAGGTTTGTTCGATGAACATCTCTGCCCATATTCCAGCCTACAATCTAGTGTGTCTGCGAAACGAAATGAAATGACTAGCACCCAACAAGCTATAAACCTTCCATGGTTTTTTCCAGTTTTTGCATTTGTTGTAGATATACCCTGGCACATTTTGCATATTTATTGTGCCCTGCAGCTGCAAAGACTGGCAGCATGTACTCTACAGCTTTTAAATGCATTTTCAAGTTTCCTGTTCGTTCAGCCCAAATAAATACCTTGGCAATATCAACCATATCTAGATACATGATCCACAGTTTCGCTGTCCTACTTTGTACCTGTTATATATTTCTACTATGAATAAACAACACCACTTGCTAAGGTCAAGGTTTATTTATTCGTTAATATTATAACTACACTCGCATAAATAGTAAACTAGCTTAGAGTATTGGCTGTACCCGAATGAGCAGGTATCCTCTGTATATCTTGCTGCCACGGACTCCCTGCCGCTTAGGGTAGCTGTTTTTAACGGTATACTACAGCACCTTTAAAGAATTTTTTTTCTTTTGCAATTCGGAAGGCAACTTCAGCAGTTTGGTAAAGGAACTTGTTTCGGAAACTGTTATCTTTCCATTATACAGCTTATCGGAAAGCTCCATGAGACTCTGCAAATTTGGCCAACTTGGCTGTATTTCATCTGTATCTATTGTTCCATGTGTTCCTCACTTGAGAGCTTTGCCGGAAGTTGTAAATTACTGTCCAGGACATCCTGAAGCAAAATTGATGTAAGTTCAGATAAAAGTAGTATGTGTCCTCTAACTGCTCTTGAATAAGCTTTACCTGTAAGCATATGTGAGACTGTGTTTTCTGCGTAAATAGTCTTTATGGTTTCTTCTATTTTAGATCAAAATGGCGACCAAAGAACTCATTTTAAGCACAGTATGGATGTATATTTTATAATATAATAATATTATTTAAAATACCGATGAAGTACATACGCATTTGTATTATAAAACGCATTTTGTTTAATAAAAATAAGATTGTCAACACTGCAAAAGCTTTCAGTTTTTAGGCCACCATTTTGTTATTTATTTTTATTATTTTAAACCAATATCAGAATCATTCCCAGCATGAAATTTTCTTTAATTTGATACCACACACGATCTTTTATGATTTTTTAAAATGTTTTCAAGATGGTGACCAAAAAACGCATTTTGCACACTCAAATTTTTCTAGACTTTTAGTATGTCAAAAAGATACCAACAACGAACTAGCAAATTCAAACCTCGTCTTTGTGGGAATTAGTTCCACCTATCACCTGTTTTTTTCATATATCTACTAAACTATAAGTTAATTCTGGTATTTGTATAACAAGACTAATCATGATCAGTCATTATAAAAAAGGAATGATTGGTTCTACAAAACATACATAGCTAGTTATAATAAAAGTACAAGAAAACAAAAAACAAACAAAGTTGATAAGTTTTCTGTTCTAACAGTAATTTATGTAATTCAATTTTAAATTTATTTTAACTCAAATATTTAAAACGTAACGGTAAATTGTTATAGAGATTGACAAGTTAATAAGAAAATGATCTCTTGAAATGTTCAGTATTATGCAGAGGAAGACTAAGGTCTAAACTTATTCAAAAACCAGATTGCCATGTTAGCTTTTTTTTTCAGGTGCAGTTCAAACATGATAATCTGATTTTCGAGTAAATTTATTTTTTATTTTTATACTAAAATAATGCATTTTTTGAATTTTCTTCATTACTGTTGGTAACATAAAAGTGGTTTAATTAGACTTTGTGTTGTTTGGGATTGGCTTAAAACTTTAAAATACATTATCATAACGATATCAATCTAGTACATTAAAAATTTCGAAACTACACTCGCCAGTTTTCTGAAAAACAAAACACACTATTCTTTAAATAAATTTTTAAACGATAATGCATATTTCAAAAGCTGCATTGTAACAAATTTGTCTCATGCATTTAATTACTATTGCTTATCTTCAATCTATATTACTTATTATCATGTAATTATGTATCTTAAGTTAAAAATCCCCGTTTTTATTATCATTATTTTGTAATTCTATCTTTAATCGAAGCTTAATTATTTATGACAAAATGTAAGCACGAACCCTGTACATACAAGTTAATAAATGTTTATTATCGTTTGTTTATCATTCTAAAAGGACAAGAATCCCCCTCCCCTATTTATTTAAACATTTAAAGGTTGTACAATTGTGCATTGCTTCCATTATAAACTCCAAAGTTTGCTGTTAGTAACACATTTTGTAGTCGGGGTGTTTTAAAGTTCAAATTTTGTGTTGGAAATCTTTACTTAAAGTGGATTTTTGTAGAGTGATATAATTTCATATTTCGAGGAAATGCCTAGTGAATTCAGTGATACCGGGAATCTTTACTTAAATTAAGTGTTAGTATCAAATTGAATAATCCTAGAATTTTCTAGGAATAATATTAATGCAGAAGTGAATGATGAATTACGTGAAATCCTTAATCTAATTATCTGATTATCTGAACAAATAAAGCTATATTCTTGCAGATGACAAAATTACAGAAAATAAAGCGGTTTGCACTTTGTATTTTCAGAATTGAAAGATTTAACTGGAGAAACTCAAAATAGCTGTTTTTATAATATTACGAAACGTTAGACTGACTTTGGAATTATTAAGAAATATTTAATAGCAATATAATGTTGATTTCTAAATTGACGACTGCCCTGCGTTACCCCTCCAATACACCACTGCTTATAGTTATCTTTGATTATTGAGAAAATCGTTATAACAAAAATTTCTGTTTCGTCTGGAGAAATATATTACCTAAGTTTGCCTGCGCAAATTGTAAATTTTTTAAAAAATAAAAAAAAGAGTGTTTGTAGTGTTATTATAACAGGTAATAAAATTTTATTGTTAACGTCGTTGTTTAGATACAGAATTTTTTCAATGTTATTATTGCTCTTTACCTTTTATTTGTGTTGAGCAAATGTTTGACGAGTATTAAGAAAAACTAACAAACTGATCAAACAGTATCAAAATTCTCCGAATAAAATGTAAAATTTATTAAAAAGAAGCATTGTTTATGTCCTTGACCGTTGGAAATAATGTACTGTATATTAAGAGAAAAAAAATTATTGCATATTACATTAAACTGAATATGGAACTTTCGTTGACAAACAGTTTCGTCACTAACAATGAGTGATACAATTCTAATGAGTTTCTTATCAATATTCTCCAGTTACGACATTTTATATAAATCATAATTCGTTCAACAAGCTAATAGTAGTTACTTATCCCTGTTGTCCTTCATGATTAACCATGTATGCAATAGTTCGTACTGACCCGCACAATCTTTAAAGATGGTAAGAAAAAAACATTAAAGAAATATTACTTTATTTTGTAGCCTACTTTCTAAATTTTATAATATGTTCAGTATGCAAAAAAACTAGAAACTAGTTTGCTAATTGAAAGTGAAATTAATTGAACTAAATTTTCGTTTTGATGACGCAATTTGCAAAAAAGTAGCTTTCGGCTTTATTAAATTGTTCCATCCCATTAGATATTTTATTTATAATGGGCATGAATTTACAAAAACTCTTTGCAACGTGTAAAAAACGTAACTATGTACTATCTGTTATCAGTAATTTCACTATTTTATGTAAATTGTTTCAGATTTACGTAAAGAAAATACGCATGAAATTTTATATTCATTGATAATAACCTCGAGGAAATCTAGGGTAAGACATAAAAATATTGATAACAGGTCGCTTTAATTTATTATATTATTAAAGTCATGCACCTAAGAAAAATCTTTCGACACATCTAGAAGCTATGTCGTGCATTATCGTTGCTTCGCGTACTACTTAAAATTTGAAAAAACAGTCATGTTGAAAACATCAGCTTTTGCGACATCGTTATTTAAACCTATCAGAGATCTCTATGAATTAACTCTTTAACTCAAAATAAAAATCGACCAACTCATATAACGAAGTTTAAGAAAATATCACCGTTCAATAAATAAACCACCATGCCGAGAATGGAGATGTTTTCAACATGGATTGTATTTCAAATTTCAAGCAGTACGTGGTAGATTTGGGAAGCATCTAAAGATTTTTCTTAAGTGACTTTAAGAAGATTTGTATAATAACTCTTTTACGATTTTGCAGAAATTGTCCATAAAAAATCTTTTTTTAATTATAAAAAATACAAGTAAAATAAAAAATACAAAATGAGTACCTTCGGTGCTATGTCCGTCGTAACTGAAACATGTACTTATGTTTTCAAGGATTTGTCTGGTAAGTAGTAAATATAATTATAATACTTACAGTAAATAGATTCAGGTGATAAATATATGTGAGTGAGTGGTACTTTGCAAAATATATTTAGCAGTAAGTGTAAATTGTTTACATTTTAAGTTTAAACGACACGATTGATATTTCCTAGTTTTCCTAACTAAGCTCTATTTTCTAACTTTAGCATACCATCTTGGCTTTTGTTTAATACAAACTTACCTTGTATAATCTACTATATCTACTTCGAAGAATATTTATTATTAACAATAAAAAATGTAAAACAATCATCTAGGCTATGTTAGTTGTCTGTGACTGTGTCATTTGAATAGGAAAAGAACTTATTAGTACACGCAAAAGAATTAAAGGCATTAGACATACATTATAGTAAAAAAAGTGTCAATATTCTTTTCTTAGAAAACAAATGACACCACAATAATTTACTACTAGTTGTATTAAAAAAATGCATTGCAAAAATCACCTAGTCAAATACCAACACAAAACTGAGAGTTGTTTTTCGAAGCTGTCTTCTTAAAAGCCTATAGCATTGCAATTTTGTTTACCAGAATTATCTGGAAATTGTATGTGACTGAATATGAAGAAAAGTCTACCCTAAAACAAACGGAAAAACTGTGGACCAAGATTCCAGCTTTGAGGTACGCCAAATGTAGCTGTAAATTCATACGAGCAAGATCCATTATAGCAAGATCAGTAGTTGACTCCGTTTTAAGTAAAAATGTTGAAATTTCGAACCTGCTAAGTTTATGGAGTAGATGTGAATGAATCAATACTTTCACAAGTAAATTGCGTAAACAATCAGTTTATTTCATTTCCGCGGAAAGCTAGAAGTAATAATCAAAAATTATTTAAGAACGTCTGCTTCGGAAACTATACATTGAGCTAAATACAAGACATGATGCGTTGGAGGAGATAGTTTCAGTATTAGCTCGTCCATTGTCAGTAAGATGGAAGCTTGAAAATGTATTAGCAAATGCCATGACAATTTATTTAGGATTGGCACACTTGGTAGCATCTTCACTTAATGTACTAGGAATTTCTGTTGTTTCGTGTCGTTGATGAATCAGACACCAGAACTCTTTTGGATTAAATACAGAATAAGTATTAGAATGTTTGTCACGTTACCTGCATTGCATTGTTGTTATGATGGTTGTCTAATCTTATATCTTTTAAGAATTAACAAGTTAAACCTCATTGATTGTCTAGAGTGTAGGAATTCAAGTAATTTGATAAAGTGTTAAAGAACACATTCTTTTCGACGTCAGTAGTTAAGAATAAAGGAAAATAATTACAACATAAAGAAAATATGGTCTGCAATTTACAAAATCTATTCATACGCTTACACCACCAACATCAAAAATAAAAAACATTCAGTAGCTAACAACATAAATAATAATACGATTGCAATGGGTTAATAACATAAAGAGCAATAATTAAAAATTAACTTTTAAGAATTTTTAACATATTATTTATTTATTCAAAAATGAATAAAGCTTCTCTCACTTTTCATTTTACATAAACATTGTGATTCTGTCATGCTCTTATTTGTTGTTTCTTGTTTTCAAAGATATTTTGGAGTACTTGCTGACACTGATTTGTAATTTCTTCCATCAGTTCTTTTAAATTCTCCATTCTTTTGTAAATCGAGTTTTTTAAAACACTACATATGGAAAAATGAAGAGGCATCAACTCGGGTGAGTGAGATGCCATGGAATATTTGTTCCTCTACTAATAATCCTATCTGGAAAAAAATGTTGCAAATAGTCAATCGTTGCTCCATCATTTTGGAAATAGCCTCATTGGAGTTCGCCATCGTGCAGTCCATTAACAAAGACATTTAAACTTTTTCTGTCTTTCAACAGCGACAGTGTCATGAAAAAATATAGGACCAATAAGGCTTCTGCGAGACACTGCTATCCAAACACTCACTTTGATGGGATGTCGAGATGTCTCAACAAAACGGTGAGGATTTGCAGCACTCCATATTCTAAAATTCTGCGAATCTACCTACTCAAATAAATGAAATCAGGCCTCATCGGAGTAAAAAAATATTGTTCTCAAACCAAGTACAATATTCTTTTCGACTACCATAATCTGATAGTGTAAGTTTTTGCACAGTCGTTATTTTGTAAGGATATAACTTCAGTTGCTGTTTAACAATTGTCTGACATGTACTTAATGGGATATTCGTTTCAAGTAAAATTCTACGAAGTGAGGTTTTCTTCGATTACTTGTCTCACTTCTTCGACAGCTTCAGCACTCACAGTAGGTTTTCCTGAAGATTTACTCTTCTCAACAGATCCTGTTCTAGCAAATCGACTAACTGCATCTTCAGTGTGAGAAACTAAAGCGTTATCTGGAATATTAACATCAGGAAATCGAATTTTAAATTCATCTTTGCAAACTTGAATAGAATGTGCCCAATTTCCCTCGTGAACTACACCATTCCTGTAATAAGACATAACGATAAACGGATCTTGTTGAACAGTATAGACCATCGTTTACAATGCTGCTGGAAATAAGTTTCATTAATATTTTTTAATGTTTACAGTATGTAAGAGTTTTACTATGATTATGTATCACCAGCACAAGAACAACTTTAGTCTTGAAAAAGACTTTTTCGTACAATAAGCTCAATTAGAGAGAAAAAATGTGGAACAATACAACAAATTTCAGTCAAGATTGACTACATTGCTAAATGCAGGATAATGACATTTGAAATTGACAAATCGCAGAAAACAAATACGCATTAGTTGTTAAAATAAATTAACAAGGTGGCACATCAAAATTAGATTTCATAACCAATTGAACCTAGAAACATTTAGGATCACTTTGTATTAAGAAACATCAGCAGACTTTTTTTATTTTCTCCTCTACCAATCTTCGATGTGTAAAATCCGTACAATGTCGGTATTCAATCAAAGAGGAAAGAAGTGCTTTATCCTAAAAGTGATACTAAAAGAAAACGCGTTCCAGTGTCAATAATACATCTACACAAAGTGAGATTTATCAAACATTATCTTCATAAGAGTATGGATGTATCAATAATAATATAGAAGATTAAAGCATCATGAGGAAGAATTATTCCACCATTATGGGCTTTGTCAACAGTATCAGATTTTCTGCCACATTGCTAGACAGTGTAATATGAAGGAATTGACTTAAAACTATAATCTCACATAACCAGGATTCAGAGATCAGCAACACATCATAGTTTAATTTGGTCACGTTTAATTAAAATTCAATTAATTTAAAGTTGGTATACGTTTCTTATGAGTTATTTCTGTTTGTTTCACTTGCCTTACGAGAGTCAGAGGACTACTACAGTCGTACAAACAAGAAAAATTCCCTTCCGATTCTAGGCGTGAACACATGTCTGTGCCGTTTACACTACGTAAAGTGTATGTACGGCACGTCTCATCAGTGCTACGCCATCTGGGCCGATGTCGTGTAATTTAAAGATAATTTAAGGTAGCTTTAAGCGGCTAATCACACCCTTTATATCTCTAATGAGAACTTTAATTCGGATTATTTTCGATTGGCATATTATTAAATATTCCAAAAGCTGATGAAAATTTGTGCCTGAGAATGATTTTGACCTGTGAGATCTGGAAAACTGTGTGTCAACCTAAAACTAGAGTCGGTGTTTAGAAAGGCGGTGCAATCTGACTTGTTAAATATCTTTTGTCCCCACTGTAAGAAAGAAGAATCTGATTGATTTTACAAAGAAGTTGATCATAGTTTGGGTGTATTTCCATGCTAACTAAAAATTTCGCCTATTGGGTCAGCGACTTTATACATGTAAAGAAGAAAGGCGAAAGTTAGAATGGTATGGAGTAAGTAGAGGTCGTGGTCTTTAAAAATAAAAACTGCAACATTCCGCTAGGTATTTTTATCACCCCCCGATGTTGTGTGGCTTAGTGATGAAAGTTATTTATTAGGTTTATGGGTTTCCAGTACGCTGAGGAAAGGAAGATAAAGAAAAGGCAGCCATTAGTCTTTATTTTCTAAGGCTTTTATAACGTTAAACCAGATAGTGAACATATCAGAAAAATACCAAAACCAGTAGATTTTGTTTTATATTGCAGGGAATGAGACATTTTTGTACCAGCGCAGACGTATTACAGCTGGACAAAGACCACATGGAATAAGAACTTTACTAAAAAGAGAAGTGATATCAAAGTTGAGAAGTAGATTTCCGGCCTCTACTGCAGGTCGGAAATAAGCTAAACGAAATAGATTTAAGGACATAAAATGAAATTTCACTGATGTATTTTTAGAAACTTTGAGTTGGCTACAGCATATTTATTTAAAAAAATTGTTTGGTGCTCTATTACTCAATGAGGAACCAAATCTTGTGAATTTTAGGGAGAGACGAGCACTACAGTGCGGCAATTACAATATATGAACAATTAGAAGATTCTTCCCAAGGGTCAATATTAACTAGTAGTGTAAATTTTGAAATTATTTTGCAGAACGTAAAATATACTAAATCAAACCAAAATCTTTTGCAGTATCACTCACTGCCTTTTCCATGTCTAACTGCTTTAAAAGTGCTTATCTATTAAGTACCTGTTTATAAATTAGATTGTAATTTAAAATTACTTTCAGATCCTCGAGTATACAACTGGCCCTTACTGTCTGATCCATCTGAAGTAGTTCTAATACTAGGGGTTTATATATTTGGTATTTACTACTTTTTGCCACGTTTTATGGCTTATAGAAAACCGTATAGTCTAAAAGAAATAATAGCAGTATATAACGTATTTCAAGTAATAGCCTGCACCATACTCATTTATGGTGTAAGACACTAATTGATTCCAAGATTTCAGAAGTCTGGGACGATAAAAATTAATTTTTTGTAGATAAGCACTTCCGGATGGACAACTACTTATACGTTAGGCTGTCAGAAAGTCGACTACTCAAAAAACAAAATAGCACTACGTATGGCCAAATTTATGTGGTGGCATATGATGCTGAAAATGACAGAACTAATTGAAACTGTCTTCTTTGTTTTAAGAAAGAAATTTAATCAAGTTTCATTGCTTCATGTTTATCATCATATATCTACTTTTATAATAGCTTGGATATGTGCCAAATATTTTGCAGGTATTTTATTGGTGTTTACCAGTTTTAATGATACTATCCTTCTGCTTTTCTTGTAGGTGGTATGTTTACGTTTACTGTACTTATCAACTCATTTATCCACATACTGATGTATGGATATTATCTTCTCTCCTCTCTGGGGGTATGGCAAAAGGGACTACAAAAATTCAAACCAATCTTGACTATCGCTCAAATGGTAAACAGTGATTTTATGCGTGTGAAAACGATTAATTAATTGAACTCGCATTTTTTAGGTTCAACTATGTATTATATTTGTTCACAGTTTACAAGCGTTACTACCAAGTTGTGATGTATCAAACACTATTGCTCTTATCTATTTAACTAACATAGCTATTAATATTTATTTATTTTGTAGGTTTTTTGTTAGAACTTATTCTGTTTAAAACGCAGTTATGATATTTTCTGTTAATACTTTTTATTAAGTACTTAGCATGTTATACATAACGGTGAAATAGAGAATTTTTTAGCAGTCTTATCCTTTTACACTTAATTTAGATGAAATGATTAATGTTTATTTACTGTTTTGCTGTTGCTCTACGGGTTTTTCTCATGTAAGGCTTATGTAGAATTTTTATAGTTTGTTGAACTGTATTTTAGAACTGTCTCTTACTAAGCAGGAAATTCTGTAATGATATTTTGCAATATTTAAGTCAAGGAAAAGAAAAAAATAAATTAATTAATTAAAGGAGCTATCATAAAAAAGAGGAAACTCTCAAAATAAAATTTTAATTCATACATCTAGCGTCCAGAAAAAGAATCACACTGTATGTTTATAATATTTCAGTTGACGAGGTGGCCGAGTGGTTAAGGCGTTGGACTGCTAATCCAATGGGCTCTGCCCGCGTGGGTTCGAATCCCATCCTCGTCGGTTCTTTTTTCAATTTATGGTTTTTTCTAGGCATAGTTTTCTTTTTATTAAAAATATTAATTGATCCAATTGTTTTCACATTGGGCTTTTATTAAAAAAATGTGAAATGGCTTTGTGTATAGTATCTAACTAAATCTATATTACTACAGATTTTTAAAAATGATTCAGTTACGTAAGTAAAAATTTTAGCTTCCTGGTGACTATGTTTTTACTAAAATGACTACTAACAATAATTTCTGTTTAAATCTCATTGCAAAAGCTTTGAGAATTAGAGTAATTTTCGAAGTAGTCTATCATTTACAAAAAAAAACCAAACATGAAAATTGAAGGAAAAGAGTAAGTAACTAAATACTTATGGAAGTGTCCAAAACTCATTAAACATAGAGTGCATTCTTAAAATCACAATACTACAGGCACCTCTCTAGTACTTTGTAAATTAGCTTACAGTCAAGAAACATCTCCAAATACATAATTATGTCTGTATTTTCGTGTTGCATCATGCGCAATGGACATGAATAACTAAATCTTATCTGGATTAACTTGAAAGTGACAGTTCTTTTTATTGAGGAATTGAAAACAAAGCTAGCAATTGGAATTCCCAAATGTTTCACAACGACTGAGAAAACTACTCTTTGCTGTCAAGTCATGAAAAAAGACAAGTAATAGACTACACTTGTTGTGCAGGCATTAGCTAAAGAATAAATGCAAGTTACACACAAAATATTTGGGCACGTTAAAACAAAATTAAGAAAGTTTAAACCCTTGCCCTATAAAATACCTGTATTGGCTTGCGTACAATATAGGTAGAATGGCCTGGCTCATACAGCAATCAGAGAAGCACAATAAAGCGAGAATACTATATAGTTAGACTATTGATTTATATAGGGTGTCTCTAAATTCAGTTGCCAAACTGAGAAGGTATATTTGGAACCGAAAATTAACAGACTCTCACTTTTCAGTGTTTAGATTTTTCAAATACTAAGGGAACTTGGGGCCTTGAAAAAGCCACCTCTATACCTGTTCTTTTTTTATACTTTGAAAACTGTGTCAGATATTATTCAAATTCTATATGCTCGTATATACATATCTTTATTGTAATGAAATAAAACGGAAAAGTCACGTTGGCGTTGCGTCCACTGGTATGTTATTTTATCCAAAAATGCAAGGAAACTTCTGTCAGTTTTTTAAAATTCTCTGACAAACAATGCATTTTTTGAAATATGTAAAGTATGCGTTTTTTGTAGAAAAATAAACAGCCAATCTATCTTCAGTATAGAAATCTAAAAAACGTTTACAGGAAAAGTTAAAAAGAAAACTCTGAGTAACCTGGGATGCATTGTCGAAATAATCACAAAGAACTGAAAAATGTAAGAGGGTGTCACATAGGAAGATGATATACACAGGTATACAAGATCTAAACAAAGCCGCACTGACAGCCTTTGAAATATAGTAGAAAGAACAGGTGTAAGAGTGACCTTTTTAGGGCTTCTAGTTCCTTTAATATTTGGAAAATTGTGAAACTCAAAAATACGAGCCTGTTTATTTACCTTCCCAAATGTACCTTTTTAGTTTGACAATCGAATTTAGAAACACCCATACTTCATAAGTGTGAGTATGAAGTAACGCAAAAACCCATATTTTTTTATGGACAAGTATATTCCAAAATTCTGAAACTGGTCGATTTTCTATGAAAATTCACATCGGAATTTACAATTACCTTCCAGCAGTCATTTATTTCAAAGCAATGACGCCATGGTAATAGGGTTTTCCACAATATTTCAAAAACTGCAATAATACATTAAATGATTAAAAAAATATTGGTACTGAGTTTTTGGTTAAAAGAAATTGCTTTCGTCAGCAACTTTAAAATGTATGCATTTGAAAAGATCAAGAAAAACCACTATGTTGTTGTAACATTACTTTGCACGCTTTTAGCGGGTAAAACCTGAAAAACAGGTCTACTACCCGTTACGGAGGTCGGAATATGTTCAATTCCGTAGCTCTAAGTCGAAGACGGGCGTTGTTCAAGATGAGCTTACCTCAAAACTGAGACATAATTTGCTCAAGCTCATAAAAACTCAAATCAGATGTTAAAATGTTAACTAAAAGGGCTCCAAAAGCTAAAAATAAAAAAAAACAATGTATCGATCAACGTAGCTTTTCATCGATCAACACCCTGTATATGAACTTCTCACAAAATAACACACTGTATATGGGCTCACTTACAATGTTCACACTAGGCACCTTACTTTTTATTTGCTCAAAATACATCATTTGACGTTCTGGCTTTAAAAATGCTTATTACACACACAACTTTACCTGGGTAAATAACTTAATGCACTCTTACTTACAAAAAAAATATTTAAACAATCTGGAACCTGCTGACCACTTATGAACAACAGTGTTTCAAGCTGCAATTGTATTAATCTTATACACAATGATTTGTTTGCACTGGCCTTCTAGGGATCCAACCGTTAGCTTACACTGTTTGAAAAATAAAAAAAAACAAATACACAGATAAAAGCCCTTACAAATATAAATCAATAATGCACAGGAATGAACTTTAGTTTAGTTTATTAACTCAATAATAAAAAAAAAACAGAAACGCCAAAATATATACAGTGTGTCCAAGATAAGGACACACTGCTTTAATTTAGCATAAAAAAAGAATTGTGTAGTTAAAACTTAATTCTACCTTCGAACGTTCGTTTTACAAAAACTAACTAACTTTCAAATTAGATCTCAGAAGAAGATTCTTCCAAAAACTCTAAATTATTTATTAAACCTCGATGAAATTTGACCATACCTAACCAATAATATAATCGATACCTTACATACCAAATCTTAGGCTTTTTAAAATCTGCCAACATTGGTCCAGGAGGATTCTTAGAGATAATACATTGTAGCGACGAGCCTTTAGATGGTTTTTAGCAGACGATGCTTACTCACACGCCGTCAAGTTTGTAGTTCATGCGGCCGTGAACACTTTCAACGTTATTTAAATCAGTACATCGCCAAAACTGTTCTTACAAATTATTTGTTTACAATACAGTGTCTATTGTGATATTCAGATGCGAAGCAGATTATACAGAATAAAAAAAGATACTACATTCGTGATCAACACGCAAAATGTTTTTTCTAGAATATCGGCGGCAACTAAATTGCAAACAAAACGAAACTTGTTGCTAACATACAACACAAAACAGGTGATTAGAAATACACCACGATAATCCCCATTAGGAATGGCAACGAAATTGCGAAAATATTTTGGAAATTCTGATCCACTACTTGTGAATTCGATAATTTCATCCAACAAAAATGTCGTAATTGTTTTCCGGGACCAACCCCCGAGAGAACACCATAATCCACAAAAACTTAAGACTTTCGAATTCATGGCAAACTTTAACTTCATGTTAACAGGTGAGTCAAACACAGGGAACGAGTTCGGCCTTGCAGCCGAACCACCTTTGCCGATGACCAAGCTAAGACTCCCAGAAGAGCACAAGAGCGTCTCAAGATAATCAAAGCCAGACATACACTGTATTATGAAACTAAATGCAGACAGAAATACGAACTGTGGAAAAACACTAGTGGTTTCCAAATCTCGTGGCACGCGGCACTTCGATGTGCAAAAAACAAATTTTAGGCGGGCGACTTTACATGCATGATTTTTACAATTCTCTTTCTCTCTTTCTTGTGCAGTAAGCTCCGCCTTTTGCGCATTTCGCGTGCTACGAGATTTGAAAACTACTCTAACTCTTATATTTCGACTGTAAATCAGCCTTTCTTTTGAACATAAAAATGCTGAAACATAAACAAAATTTCTGAATTAGTATTACCATAACAATGTTTAGAAGTCTGTTAAACAATTCTGCACTAAAATAAGGCACGTACACATGGTAATTAAAACTTGACGAACCTTGAAAAAAATATTTTTTGACAACATAAGCAATTTAGCAAGCGTTCAGGACGAAATAAAATAATAAATTCATACTGAATAAATACGTTCCGAGCGAAATTCAAAGCAGAGTCCGGATGTGTATGCAATATTTTAAAATAACATTACACGTTATCAGTCCGCTATAGCATTGTTCATGATGGAGCACGCGGAAGAAAATGCCGATTTTCAAAAGAAAGCTGCAAACAAATATTGCGTTGTGCCTGGTTGCGAAAGCAGCAATGATTGTCAACCGAAGAAATTATTTATTTTTAAATGCCCCAACCGGCGACATACGAGAAAATTGGTTGAAACAAATGCCACGTGACATTGTGACTGTGTCTCTGACGTCTTATTTGTATTGTTACGACGCTCACTTCAAAGTAAGTACACAATTTATTAGGGTCTTGCATAAAAAATCTTCAAAAATGTACATAAAATTTGAATCTTAGATTTTTAAAAGTAGAGTATTACTTTTTAAGTAATAAAAGGTAAGCAAAATTTAAACTTTTTGCAATAGTTTATGTATAGTTTTGTCAGTAAAACATTATTTTTATGCATATTTATATTAATTTCAAGAAATAATGCAGCTTAGTTCATGTGCTAAAAATGGCTGCTAGTCACGAGAGATCTTACCACACGATTAAACTACTTGAAATTTGTTTAACTGTAAAACATGTTTTGCTATTGATATTTATACTGAACGTTTTTATATGAAACAATGTTACTATAAATGCAACAAATTATTCAGAAAAATCTCAATATATGTATAGGTATATTGAATTTATTTTTGAAAATGTCGATAACTTTCTTATTTACTATTTACTCAAACAGTCCAGTCAACGAAGGGGTTATAGAGGACATGGAAAGGGGAAGAATTTTTCTCTTGAGGAATGTGTTGGGGGTAGCTGGAAGGCAGAAATATTAAAAGTCTCCGCCCCTAGCCCTTCTGCTTCAGCGGGGAGGGGGGTGGAGAAATCCATCTTTTCGGTTTCTTGCTTATAACTCGGAAACGGTGTGTCGTCCGGCAAAAAGTATTCTCCACAAAATTTGTACTTTGTACTGTAGGATGCACCGTTTCCGAGTTATAAGCGAAGAACCGAAAAAAGGGACCTTTCCGCCCCCCTCCCTCCCTGAAACGTATGTATGTTTGTCTCCAAACTACCCCTAACACATTCTTTAAGAGAAAAGTTCTCCCCCTTTCCATGTCCTCTACAACCCTTTCGTTGACTGGACTATAATCGTTTTCGTGATTTTGATAGACGTTGTTATTGCCTAAAACGAAGCTATAAAAAGCTCTGCACCTTACATAAGAAACCTTGAGTGAGATTTTAGGAAATTTCTAATTTTCGAAGTACAAAAAAGTTTTTCTAAGACTATCTTTTCTTTTTTTACTTATTTAATTTAATTGAGAGCACCAACTTCAGATATAATACAAATACCATTATTTAATTTCAACTATTAGCCCAGTAAATATTCGAATTGTCACTCATCAATTCTTTAGCAACGAGCGTACGTGTAACATTTTTTTATATACCTAAAGTGTAAAAATTTCTATATCATCCATTAAAAAAAAACAATGGACGCTGACGTCACACACTGGTTCGAAATAGAAAAAAACGCGATCGAAAATCCTAGTTGATGAACAACAACCATATAAGATGTTATAAATATGCACTTATAGGTTTTTGAGGTTGCTGAATTTGAATTTTATGTTAATTTCACTGTAACTCAAAAATTAATTGTATTTACAACAGTATTCGAAAATCAGTGAAAATTAAAATTACATTGTCCAATTTTCAAGCGTATTAGATTGTAGGTTAGAATCACTTTCTAGTGAAATTTAACAATCTACTAAATGATTTATGAGTTTTAATTAAAATACGTGATTTCCGCTGTTGTTCCTGCTTTTCTAATTCCTTGGGTCTTTCTTCGTTTGACAATTTCAGACTTCAAATGTTTTCGTAGGACGACCCCGCAAAGCTTTTTCAATTGTAATAAGCTAATTTCGTATTAACTCGATGTAATTCCGTATTCACTCACCACTAAAAGACGTTGATGCTAGTCCACTGGGCAAATTTTTATAGGTAATGTCCGGAAATTTCACTTCTTTCAATCAAGTACCGAATATTTTTAAAAGTTTCGTGTTACCGCGACCACAAATATTCTAAAATCGAAAATAGGTGTAAAAGAAATTATGTCTCATATAATTGCATAGTTCTTGAGTAGTGTTTTCGTCCCCGCTTGTACTGAATATTTTTTTCAGAAATTCTAATATTCTAAAATTCTATTTTTTTTCGTTACTGGGCACACTACCAAAGCTTCTAATTCTTCCATGAAGAGCTTCACGACTAATTTTAAAACGAGACATTGTAAAGTGTGAAGTTAAAGTAACAAAACTGCCAATGACCGTAACAGTACCGACGAAATCGACAGCGCGTTAAGACATACTAATGGGGATAACCAACCTAGGGGCAGCTACGGGCACGTAATATTTTATTTATTATCTTTTTCAAACCCCAAGTAATAGAACAATAACTTTTAGAATAGTTGTTCTTTGTTCTTTCTTAGTATACGTCTGCTCTTATAACAAATAGACAAAATATTCGTACTTTGAAAGAATTTGTTTATACAGTTCTAGGGGTAAGGAATATGACCTTTTGTATACATCATTTTGTAGCTTAAAGATTGCTTTCTAACTGAGTATAGACCATCTTTCAAGTGAGCGTGAAATAAAAATATTGTAGTTTTTCAATTTCTTGCATTTTCCAGCCGCAAATTTGTAAATTTGTCGAGATTTAAAACATTTTTTACTTGAACCAATTGATAATTGAATTAGTATAAGAACTATGTTTTCTTAAAAAATTGCGGTGTTTTGAGAAACTTGGAAAATTGATTTTCGATTACGTTTTTACGATTTTTTTACCAGTGTGCGTCATCGCTTCGAAACAAATGAATTCTTGAAGGTGATTGCAACATTAAAATTTACATTCTTATAATATTAGAAAATTGACCTGTTTCAGGATTTTCCGATCTACTTGCCCGTAGAAAAAATATGAATTTTATGTGTTATTTTATACTCCCCAAGCAGCACACAATATTGTGAAAATATTTGCTGGATGTTTTTTTAGAATGTTTTGTTAATATTCGGTAATAACATTATAAGAACATTCTTCCATAATATTAAGATAATATTTGTAACGAACATCATAGTTATATTTGGTACCAAGCAGTACACAGTATTACAGTAATATTTTCAAAAAATATTCCAGTATTATTAAATGTAACATTTTTGAATATTTTCCTTATATTAGCTGAAAATGTTTTCTCGATATTTTCTCATAATGTTTTGTTAATATTTGATAATAACATTATAGTAATATTTTCAAAAAATATTCCCGTATTATTAAATGTAACATTTTTGAATATTTTCCTTATATTAGCTGAAAATACTTTCTTAATATTTTCTCATAATGTTTCGACCTTATTCATGCTGCCCTATATATAGAGCTCAAATAACGACATGCATTTAATATACAAATGTATGTATGATTTTAAAACTTTTGGAGAAGACTTTTCTTGAATTGTATTATTTTATATAAACATAGTTCAATTTTTGAATATAGACTCGTTTAGGATTAAGTGCTTTATTGTACATTATTGCTGTACATTACAGTTATATTTGGTACCAAGCAGTACACAATAATATTTTAAAAAAATATTCCAGTATTATTAAATGTAACATTTCTGAATATTTTCCTTATATTAGCTGAAAATACTTTCTTAATATTTTCTCTTAATGTTCCGCTAGTAGAAGTAAAGAACTTTGCGCACTGCATCACGGTCGTCCAGAAAGCTCAAATTAGAAATCCAAAAGTGAATTAGAAACTAATTTGAAATATGTTTTATTAGTAATGTAGCATTATTACAAAAATGATTGTCTTTTCAAATCGTTTATTATTCCTTTTTATTAATGTGTATGACGCAGGAAACATAAGTTAGAAAAGTAGAATTTAGGGAAATTAAATTATTTTTATGTTAAACGATTTAGATTGTTTATTTCATCTACATATAAGCTGCAACGTTTGACAACATACTAAGCTGTATACAACAACATTTGAATGTATCAAATCTTTGTTTATTTCAATTTGAAACGTATTTTATTTGACTTATATATTGCATCATTTTTCACGTTTTCTAAAAAGGAATAAGAATCGAATCTATAAGAATATAATTAACACAGTATTTTAAAGTAATTTTTTTTAATTTATTTGTTTTATGATCATTATGTTATTCACTCATCGAAAATATTGTTCTTTTTCATATTAATTCCAATGAATTTAAATTTCTATTGTACACAAATGAAATAGTTAATACTCCTTTACGTCAATTTCATTTCATTTATTTGTTTTATATTTATGAAATTGTAAGTAATTTATTGTAAGAAGAAATTTATTTCAATAGTATAATTAATTCTCTTACTTTGATTATTCTTAACATTAGAAACCTATTTATTTATATGAAAATTATTATACCAGAAATAAATTAGAAATTAGATGTGAAGATTGAAGATGTATTTTTGAGGAATCTGAAAAACCTTAAATTCTAATAGGTAAATCCTGTTAGATTAAAATACCTACTAAAAGGTGAACAGATTTAATTATTCAATTTTAAATAGATACTAGATATTGTTTATATTTTATTCAACAAACGTTCTTTAAGGATGGAGATACTGAACGGGTTTTCATAAACTCTTCAAACCGTGGTGGGTTAACACTTGGTAGGCAGGTAGTCGTTTTATAATACTTTTACTGCTTTTACCTGCATTGACGCGCTGTACACGCAATCATTGTAAAATTAATAATAATATATTTCCAAAATATTACTGTATTATTACACTTTAATGTTAATATAATATTACCCGAACATTTTCTAGATAATATTACGTCACAACTTCTACTAGAATATTTTTATGAGATTGTGTGCTGCTTGGGTCACCCTGTATATAATCAAAGGTTAGATAAACCTAGTGTTCTGAAATAATGAGCTAGAAAGCTATGTTTCTTCTTAGATTAGCAGAAAACTTCGTGTATTTGTAACATTCTAAGGACATTCTATCTTAAAACAACCGATTTCCATCATATGCTTTGCGTAGTATATATTCCATGCCAAATCATAATCAGCAGCTTAAAAAGCAAAATTCTAAATCCACTAAATATTTCCGATGATCTTCGGAGGTAGGTCTTTTTAGCAGGACAATCAACCTGTTCCTTTTTGAATAGATAAATCTTCTATAAAGTAAGTTAGTCCGATAGTCGGCGAGGAGTTTAATAAAAAATCATAAACACATGAAGTTTCTTGGCGAAGCAACGATTCTAGAATTTATCAATAATTTTATTTTTTTCAAGACAATTTAAAAAACACATCAAGCGTTAAGATGGCAATATACCCTCCCAATACCTATACTAAAATGCAGTTAAAGAGAAAACGCATAACTAATTAAGGAAATGAAATTAAACAATGCTTTTTTAAACATAATAAAATAAGTTGATGTACTATGTTTCCCTTGTTGTATATTATTAATATTGGGTATACTATCTTAATTACTAACTGATAAACTATTAGATAATTAATATAAATTATTGTTAGAAGTAAATGTTATGGGTGAAAAGTAATACAAGACAAACATCCTACTTATCTTAAAAATCTATTTCCAGTTTAGTGCAGGGTGCTAATTACTATCGTAATCATGATATACGTTTTTTTGTGATGATTGCGTTTTTAATTACAACTGAAATTTTTGAAACCCAATAGGCAACCCTTCCTACATCTTTTTTCTTTCCTTATCTTAAACATCTTTCCTGCGTATTATATATTTTGTCGGATTTATCAAAGCTTTCGTCACGGGTGATATTTTTATGCTTGTTGTACCCAACAAATATTATTTATTTTACTTTAAAACTACTTGAATATGCTAGGGCGATTGAACACAGGATAGTTGAGTTTTTCCTGTTTTTTTATTCATAGTAGTTCATAAGTATTTTTGTTTAATAATGAGGTACAATACGTAATAATGTACTGTAAATATTGACGTATTTTATATTGTTTGATTATTATCGCATCCCTTCAGTTTAAGCTGCCTTTTCTATGAAGTGTATACCTATGCGTCTTCCCTATTTGAAAGTAAATACAGTAAAACCCGCTTATTGGAATAACGATTGGACAAAGCAGAATTATTCCAATAACCGGTATATTCCATTAACCGACTTTAGGATTGTCAGAATTCTGCAAAACAAAATGAGGTTATTGCACATCGCTTGAGATTTATACTATATAACTTTCAGCGTTATTTATCACAGCTTTAAGTAAAATAAAAGTAAGGATACTGTATTAATAATTTATTGAAGCAATTATTAAATCTAATTTAATTACAATGTCCATTAATTAGATTAAAATTATGTTTTTACAAAAAAGGGAAAATTTTTATTTATGGTACCTACATAGAATCAAATTTAAATAAGAGGAAGTAAAAAGAAAGAACCGGCAAAATCTTGAAATGCTAATTATTACAGACTGATAGATTTATGACGCCCTTGTACCGTTATGTTTCAAGAAAGTGAAACGTCTTCGTCAAAAGAAAGACGGGTCTGCCGGGGGATGCTCGGTCTGGATCGCTTCCACCCTTCTGAGGCGGTCTGTGACCGGGCGGGCATTCCCCCCATCGACGCCCGCCTTGACGCCCTCCCAGGTCGATACGTTCATCGGGCCATTGACCTGAACCACCAGACACCTCTCGACGTTCTCTCCACACCAACCGGCTACCAACCCCGCCACACCACTTATAAATTCAAGTTCCCTCCCGCCAAGTACCTCGGCAACGCCAACTTTTTAACCCCCGACCTGGAGGATGTACTCGATAACATCCCTATCGCCCTACGCTGACATCCCAAACACCTCCACACCTCCTCTACAACTCGCCCCGCTTTTTAACTGAACACCCGTTTCTGCTCTCTCTCCTTCTGTTTCAGTTCTCCAGAGGATCCCACCTGTTCTCGCTGAGGTTTTCCGTGGTTCCCTCAGCGGTGAAGGCAAATGCCGGAACAGCTTCTGCATCAGCCCACGGCACACTATGCACACCTAGACACTCACACACCACTACTCTAACAGATACACACTCTCACACTTCTCACTACACAATTCCAACACCGTTCTGAAAAGAACCGACGCGTCGAACTCCTCGTCGTCTCTGTGTGACGGCTCGCTGGCCATCCTTGGGCATGCCAACCAACTTGGGTCATCGACACCGGCGGGGATTATGGAGGACCCTGCTTCCGGCCTGCTCCACCGTCGCCACCAACCACCACCCCGTGGACGAGCGTGCGGCCTGCTTGGTACGTGACATGACTCTGACAGCCAACCAATTTCCTTCTCCAACGCACCACTCCGTCGAGTGCCCTATTCTCCAACGCACCACTCCGTCGAGTTCCCTATTCTCCAACAAACCACAACCACCAGGCTTAAGAGAGGTTAAGTCCTCTAAGGAGCCAGCCGCCTACGGCGGCATTATTACATTAACGACAACGACAAGAAAGTGACATCAGTCATAAACCATAATTTGTCGACTATTATTATATTCTATTATGGGATATTCTTTTAAGCGAAAAAGCTTGTTAAGGATACGATACACTGACCGGCAAAATTAACGGACAATAAAACAAAGGTTAACATTTTTCTAAAGTCTATAAAGCATTTGTAAAAAAAAGAACAAGAAATAAAGTTGTGTATATGTATTTTTTCTATGTAAAAATGTAATTTAATTGAAACTAAGTTACTTTTTATATTCAATAAATTTGCATGACAATTATAGCCGTTTGACAAGATATCTTTCATAAAAAAAACCTACGTTAATCTTCCCCGTCAATGTAAATAACAAATAAGAAATAAAAAATAAAAAAGTATTTATTTACTTATTTTTAAAAGTAGCACAGTTACCTAAACGAATTTGAAGTAGAAATAGCATTCTCGGAAAAATCCCTTTTTCTGTAAACTACGCAGGTAATAACCTTTTGTTATATACCATATTATTCTTCCTCCACGGGGTTAGGCTCTTCTTGACGTAAATATGTCTGTCAATTTTAAGTGGAATAGACAATTACCCCTGCACGTCTGCGTCCCTCAGAAACTTCCTAAACTGGTGCTTAGCGCTCTTAAATAAGTTTGGCCTAAAAACAATAAATCTAAATCGAATTGTTATGCCAAGCTAACAGTTAACAGTGGAGCACCCTCCAAGAACATTAACCTCGAAGCGGTGGAGTGGTTTGTAACACGTAAGATTTCCCAGGTAGAGAAAGTTCTTGAGAACAAACCTAATTCATTACATATACACAGGTTGCCTTTAAAAAAATCAGAGCCCCAGATGCTAATAAACCAGAGAGGTGGCGATAAAAACAGCCAAGGATACTACACCTTTGTTACGCGATCGGGTGGTTTTGCCAACGATTACAGACTATTTCTACTTGGAATAAATCTAGTCATATCTAGAGAAAGCAAAGGAAAGCAGAGTTCTACAACACTTAGACAGTGACCTAAACATGCATCCAGTTAGTACACCTTATTGTAATAAAAAAGTATAACCAAGACAATGAGATTCTAAGCAGTAATAGATAGAAACAAAAAATTCTATTAAGTACGTGCGCTTACTAAAGATGATGGTATCTTATAAAGAAGAAAAAGCTTGATACTTAATCGTTTTGAGTGCGAGAGGCCAAAATTCTGTCAATTCGTCTAAGGCTAGAGACTCAACCAGGACGATTCAGAGCAAGAGCCCTTATATCGAAGAAAAAAAGTAAGGATGAAGTAGTAATAATTCTAAGATAAATTAGAAGGTGCGTATTGCATATGGACAGATACGCAAACACCTTGGCAACGTCAAAAACACTATATTTCTGTTTACAACGCGATTATTATCTTAATTTAAGAAATAGTAGGACCGGAACGAGTAGCATTATCATGGGCCATTGTAAGTTCAAAAAACATTTATGTTTATAAAGTGTAGAGAAAAGTCCACTTGCAAAACAAAGCGGAACAAACACCAATTTACTATCTGAGAAAATGCAAGAAATTTATGCTACCGAACTTATAAAAGTTGTATTAGGTTTTTCCTTTAACTGTACATCTTGACATTCCTGAAAACACTGTATAGGTTTCGTAAAGAACTAGAGCGGGTAGAGTAAGGCAAAGGCCGTAGCCATGATCTTAAAAGTACGTACTCTGTCTTGTGATAGCCAAACATGTTTAGATAAGTGCACAATTGTTGTGCATAATAATAATAATAATATTAATATTTGACTGTCTATCATAGGTACTAGTATCATCATACTCGTAATAAGGTATGTAAGTAAGCTAGTTACAAATAAAATTCTAAGTGATACTTTTAGCATTGATTTACCTGAGATTGTGATATTTATGGGATAGATCAAACCGGAATGGGCATGTGACATAATTACAGTATCCATGAGAATGGGTAAAGAAAAAATAATCTTTATGTGAATGAGCGTGAAATGGACCAATAGTTGTGTCGCAGAAAGTGGCTGGGTCACGTAGTTTACCGTCACGAATCACGATGTGTCATGAATCACGGTGAGTGTCTTCGAAACTGAAATAAAATACTGTTGACAATTTGGGGATGGGAAATGGCGTGCTAAAGCGACGGGTGGAGAGTTTCAATCAGGCAGTTGTCGGTTTGTTTTGTATTTTAGTTCATTGTTCTTGAACTCTTGTAACGGATCAATTAGCACAATTAAACAGTCCTTCAATAAGGTTCCATTTGCCATGCCCTTACTTAATGATAAGCTACAAGAAATACAAGAAAAAAGGAAGAAGGCTCAACAATGATCTTGATATTTGTTAAGCTAATAAAAGTACTTCCTTAAGTTTTTGATTATTATTTAATTAATTAAACATCATCAGGAAAAAAATTGTCTGATTAAATATAAATATGTAAGTCATTTTATTTATTTGTTAAAGTAAATTTTTTGGCTGTGATCTTTTTCTAGTTTGAAGAATGATTGAATGATGTTTTTCTATGTGCAATGATCTTTCAATAATTATTTCATTTTTTTTCAGCAGCAATACGTATGTACATACAAGTTACAAATTATGTAGCTAAGTCAGGCTAATATATATGTACATAAATAACAAACAAGCCTTTATTTTAAAATTCTATACTTTAAAAAAATCACACTGTATGTTAACGAGTTTCCGGTTTGCGTAATAAACGCGAATGTTAATGAAATCCATAATTACTTTTAAAAGCGCAGCTGTACCGTGTGTTATACAAAAAGAGAAGTACGTACCAACTGTTTATATTTTTTTTTATTTATTCTTGCTGATCATCTTTTACTTTTTTCCATGACCATGACCTGGAGCGTTCACTGCAAGTCTTAACGTTTGGGAAATGAACTTCTGTTTTAAAACTTGACTAATGAGTGAAATAGAAAAATATTATTCATAATAATATCTAACTGATTGTTTTAGGTCACACTAAACCTTTAGAAACAGCTACAGTAAAAATGTCCGCCATAAAAGCTTTCTATGAATATATATTTGTGGAATTGGCTGGTAAGTCAGTTTTTATCAAACAGAAATTTAACCAATAATCATGCATTTTGACTCCAGTTTCATCTAATATTTAGTTAATCATCAGCAGGTACCGATCTAAATAATCAAATGCAATTTATGGGGGTTTGAATCTATCTTTGTTTTCGTATTACAGATCACAGGGTAAACAATTGGCCTTTAATGTCAACACCATTATATCCAACTGCATTAATAATATTATACCTTTATATCGTTTATAAAGCACTACCGGCATACATGGCCAAAAGAAAAGCTTACAATCTTAAAACTGTGTTAGCAATTTACAACATGTTTCAAGTAATAGCATGTGTTCTCCTTATTTATGGAGTGAGTACGTAGTAATTATTTGTTGTACAATTTAAAATTTATTCTTTAAATTATTATAGGTTGCAACTTCAGGTTGGATAACGCGTTATAGTTTAGGTTGCGAATTATGTGACTTTTCAGAAGATAAAATGGCAGTACGTATGGCAGGTTATGTATGGTGGACAATGATGCTTAAAATTATAGAACTAATTGAAACTCTATTCTTTACATTAAGAAAAAAATATAACCAAGTCACAGTTCTACATGTTTACCATCACGCGTCCACATTTGCTGTTGCTTGGCTCGCTGTTAAATTTTATCCAGGTAATAACATTTTGTTAGTGTAAGACTATAACAAACTACTTTTAATTGTTTTCGCTATTTGCATACAATGTAACTACTTGAATAATATTTCTTCCTTTGATGCTTTAAGACGTACCAACATTTGCATTTTTGCATTTACATACATTGAATTTTCCCATGAATTATCTTTTTTTCTAGGTGGAATGCTAACACTTAATATAATTCTTAACTGTTTTATTCATGTGTTGATGTATACTTATTACTTCTTATCATCCCTTGGACCAAAAATGCAGAAACGTTTAGAAACCTTAAAACCCAAATTGACAGCGGTACAGTTGGTAAGTAAAATATCAATTATTTTAAGAACAATGTGAGTGATTGAGTTCTGTTTTAGATACAACTATTTGTGATGTTTATACATACCTTACAAATACTAGCACCAACTTGTAAAGTACCTAAAATTGCTGCCATTATCCATCTTCCTAACATCATAATAAACATTACATTTTTTGTAGATTTCTATAAACAAAATTATTTAAAAAAAGTAAATTAATGTTATTTGTTAGTTGATTTAATATAATAATTGAATGTGCTCGTTCAATAGACAATTGTGTAAATATTTTTCTTTATATGCGTTTAAATTTTTTTTGTTCTTTCTAAAGAGTTGATAACCAAGTACACAAAACGGTTGGTACATTTTAAAAGGCTTCAATCATTAATAGGAATAAAACTGGAAAGTGTGTCAGATGATAATGACGTTACAGTACCTAGACTATCCTAAGAGTTTGCAATACTCAAGTGGGCAACAGTTAAAAATTAAGAATATGAAGATAGAAAGGGAGGTCTGTTTAAAACAGAAAAAGTTTTCATCTTGACAGATTTCCAAAATATGATTGTAATTTCAGATGCAAACTAATAAAGTTAAGAATTGGTATAAATTCAAAACACAGTGAGTCAACGTACTATTTACATTATATTGTTGGCTACTGTGAATGTAATAATTAATAGGCTGCAGTACATTTTTATACAGTCATATTAGACACACCACATTAAGATATGTAAAACGTTAGACGCAATAAATTTCTTTTTATGAAAAACTAATTTTATCTGAACAACAATAAACAAAGGAAAAGTCAAAGTAATTAAATCATTCATAAACTGAGTAAAGGTGAAAATAAAAATCGCAATTTCAATAGTTAAAATAAATAGTAAATATTAGTATATGAGAATGCATTCAAAAATCTTGCTTACGTTAAATGAAAAATCTATAAAAAAAATTGAATTAAAAAAACCAATAGATGGTAAATACGACGAACGGGGTCGTTTAGAAGCCTCCTTCGCGTGTTACTGCTTTTAAATAAAAGTAATTTATTTTCCGGGCCACAAGTTGAAATTTTGGATAAATAGTCAAATCAAAAGATTAGTCGTGTCCCCTTAATGTTTTCAACCCCATGAATCATCTGTAAGGGCAGCCAGTGAGACCAGAAAGTGATTTATCAACTTTTATTTTACAATTACAATACTAAGTAGATCTTTGTGTGCACTTTAAGCAATAAATTTAACATTTCATTTGCGTATTTGCATTTCATTCAAATTTATTATTTTATTTAATCATAAAATGTATTCAATAAATTGTTTTATGTTTCCTTTATAGTCGATGCGATCATTTTCTTTGTGCTATGAGCAAGTTTTATTTAGGTTTTATTTATGAAATTTAATCTGCAATTTTGGTAAAGATAAGTTTAGCTAGGACCACCCCGTCTTCGACTTGAGCTAAGGGCTTGAACATCTTCTGACATCCGTAATGGGCTTTATGCTTCTTTTTCGTCTTTTTCTCGTTACAAATGTCTTTTCAAATGCAAAGTAAACTTATACTAATAATATAATTAATTAATGTAAATACGGAAATTACATCATCTTTTTTGAAATGCCAAGCTAAACTTGTTAATGCCTGAAAATCAAGAAAATTCACAATTGCAGCCATGCAGATTTTAAAAGCTAATTAGAAGAATAGCAATAGAAAGCCAAATTGAAAACATTTAATTGGTACTTGCTTCTACGCCTAACATAATAGATCAAGTACCTCTCGTCTGGATTAAATGGACAGAGCCTCCCGCTGGATACTCGCTAGTTTTAAAGAGCCCCTGTCATGATCGTGATTCGTTCCAATTTTACCCGTTCAAGCTTGAAAACAGACAATATTACCCGAATCTTCTTTTTGCGGGTAGTCAAACCACTGACTGGTATGATACAGAAAAACCACAAACCAGCTGTAAGATAGATAAGACGGGATAAATCTTGTGGTTCTAGAAAGAAAGGACAACAAAGACATAGCTATTCTTCACAAAAAATATTCACTGAAATCTTAGGAGACAAGTTGTCACTACTCCTTCCAATACCAATTTTAAGATGTACAAAGAGAGGTTTGTTAATTACTTTTGCCCCTAAAATATAAAGGCAAGAAAAAAAAAAGGACTGATTTGCTAGTATGGACAAAATCTATCTTACCTAAAAAGACACAAGAATAACTGCGAATCAGATCGTATCTCTGGCAGGTTACTAAATACTCAACAACCAAAATCTTTAGACAATAATAACAGAATTAATTGGTGATTCTCAAAAGGTACTATAAAAATCCAATTATTTTCAGCTCGCGCAATTAATACGAAGAACGATGAAAAATTTTTCCAACGGAAAAACGTTTTCAAAAGAAGGAAAAATAAGATTAGACACAACCTAAAAATGCAGAGACGGACGAAATTCCTTACTTGAGACAAAGTTAAGCTATTGGAGCACTAAAAATTTAAGAATTTTACGCCAATGCGAAATATGTTAGAGACAAGACCTCTATTGATTGTTAAATATTATTAACAAATGAACAATAAATGTTTTAAAGAACGAATTTTATAAACTAGAAAAACAAAAATCAAACTATAGAGTTACAGCTTGTCAGAAGCTTTTTAATTACTGATGCATTAATGGAAGGAACGTTGTAAAAATACTAAAAAAAGAAGAGTTAAAATTCTTCTAGTCTCTACGCCATTATGTCACTTTTGGAGGGTGATTCTAGGAAAATGGTAACGTATATCAAAAAAAAATCATATAGTATGTTAAAAACATGTTTATTCATATCCAAGGATTTTAAAAAACAAAATATTCCATAACTCAAGAAATCCAGGACGATAGAGTTTATAGCGGGGAACACCCGTTATAATAAATTTATAACAAAAAAAACTATTACATTTGGGGCGTTCATTCGCCCGGCTAAGGGGGTGGATTCTGCTGAATGACGGACACTTACTTTACTTAATATTTTAGCTGCTTTATTAACAAAAATTATTAATTAAGGATTACAATAAGGAACAGATAATAAAAATGTTAAAAATACTTCTCTATAGAATAAAGCAAAAATTGAAATATAAAAGTTATAGATAATGTTGATATCAACACCACCAGGTGCGTAACCTTCGGTTAGCTAACTTTGGATCGTACAAATTGAACAATAAACTTTTAAGAACTATTTATAAATGCAAAGAAAAATTATGAATTTATGTTCTTTTAACTGAATCAATTCATAAAATAAACAATTAATATTACAGGAATGAGGGACTTGTGTTATGAGGGATGTAGGAAAGGAAGGAAATTAATTAGGGGAAAATAAAATTATATATACATATATATATAAAAAAAACAAAATTGTTTCACCCCAGTAGACGGCAGTCACTACTGGTCTTCCGGATGACGGTCGGGGCCCGTAATGCAAGATTGTAGGTCCCCAACGCCGACGAACAGGGAAGATCTAACGGATGGTGAATGAATAGGGAGATCGAGAAAGAAGCAATGGGGAAGACCAGACAAAAAAAGAAAACGGGAAAAAGAAAAAACCCTGAAACAAAACATCCTCGCTATAAAAAAAGGTCCTGTGATTACAAAAATTCCTCACTTACCAAGATGTAGGTGGGCTTATAGAATTCGTGCAGCAAGTAATTCCTAAGACGATTTATGAGGGAGCCTTCCTAAGAAAAAAAGAACATATTTGAAGATTTTATTGACAACGCTAGGAAGCACATACCTGAGAACGAATGGAGCTTTCAATTAATATTTTCGCGATGAAAGAATCCGAAATTAATCGTGGCCAAATAGCCGTTCACCACAAAAATCAAACATACAGTGACAACGCTATCACCGCATATCATTCAAGCCTCACAAATATGCATACAAAACACAATAAATTTCATACTTTAATAAATGGAAATAAATTTCAATAAATATACCGGGGAGTTTACAAAGGAACGTAACAAGTTCACAGATAAAAAAAATGTCAAAACTCACATTTTACACATTTAAAAAACTAAACAATCTAGAACACATAGTTGTACCAAAAACTCTAACTCTAAAATAAAAAGAAAGGCATGTAAGATTACTTACTAAATTAGACGATCATATCCGTAGTCAGTTTCGTATCGAAGTGACCTTAATGAAAAAAACCGCGTCGTTGAGGTAGGGTCTTTCTAAGAACTAGGAGGCTGCTCAATCAAGAATGAGAATTCTAGAAAGGATGACAATAAGACTAAGAAAAGAGGCAACTAGTTCAGTGAAAGTTGCTATACCTACACCACTAACATAAAGAAAACTGTAGAAAACCTAAGTAAATATAATCTGTGTGGGTGATCAAATTCCAATTCTCCAAATTAAAATCTAGAGAATTTAAGACTCAACCTCTCTTAAATAGGGTGAAATCGCTTACATTAACAGAGATAATAGATAACTGCTTTTATGATGAACATACGAGTAGTTTCATGTTTAATAGGTAGAACGTCTAATGCATCAAAAACACGCAGCCAATGCATTAGGTACTTGAAAATTGTTGAAATAATTACAAAATAATATGCAGATACCAACAAGCCAGATGTACTACTCGATGATAAATAACATAAAAGACGCTTTGTATTGGTTCTTGAATCTTCCGGTTATGTTTAATTTACTTATAATTCTCTGAAAGGCAGAAAATAAAAAAAATGGATACCGAGACTTTGAAATTGAAAACATATGGGCTCTTGCAAATATAAATATCTGTAAGAAATATTGCTTTAAGAAGGCTATTCAATAAGAATTTTAAAATGAGAAATATAAGTACTGTGTTTTTGTTGGGCGTATTATGGCGGCAGTATTGCGTGTTACCCGGAAGGGTCAAAACGTCTTACAGGCACTCCACTCTGGTTGGTCTATCACTAAACTACCAAACTGGGGGTTTTGTCCGACTGCAGCCGTTCCATCCCCATCCAGACTTGTCTGTGTCCTCCGACAGTTAAAACCCATGCCGCAGACTACAACCATTTTACTTCAAGTCGCTTCCTTGTGCCTGGAGTTTCACATGTCCGACTAGCATTATAACTGTTAAATGCTTTTCCGCGCTGCCATCCAAGGTCAATTACCCGTAACGCAAATTGTGGGGGTTTTTGTTCTAAAAACAACAATTTCTTACCATAACATTTTTTATTTGCAATCCAGTAGATTATTCAACAACAAATAACATCAACACGTATCAACGCAAAATCATCAGGCCCGCAGTCCTTCGTCATCAATACCATCAACAATGAAAACTCAACATCCCCAAAATTGTGAACCGCCCACCATCAACTTGTAACTCTATTCCAAGATTGTTTCTATTTCATTTTATGACCATAACCAAGAGTCTCCTTTAAAATTGTCATTCCAGCTTTGGCACCTTAAGCACTACGCACCGTTGTCTTCTTCTAGAGCATCATTCTCATTATGTCTTCCCGGGTAATCGTCACCAACTTAACCTTCATCCATTGACATTTTCGCCCGCAGAAGGTTCAATTGTCTCCGTCCGCTACTGTATCTTCATTTCCACTACCAACACATCTGTAGATAACTGCCCACAGATTTCTTCACCTTTCCACAGCCTTCAGCCCTATCTACCAGCTTAACTGTGCTGAAGAAAAATTTCAAATAGCTTTTAAAGCCACTGCTTTCCTTTATGAAATCAACAGTGAATATGATTTTGTGCTGGTTTAGTAGATCTAGATGTTGCTTATAATCCACCGTTTTTTTGCTCGGGTTTCTACAATCAACTTAATTAAAAAGAAAGTTAGTTTCCGACAGTGTTGCAAATCTCAGAAAATGGAAATAATTTCATTCATTTTATGTTTAAAGGAAGAAAATGGGTAAATTCTTCTTCTAAATTTTAAAGCAATATTTTGCAAGTTTCAAAGATTATTTTGCTTTATAAAGAACCTTGTTGTAGGCTTCCAGTACATATGGATCAAGACGATTTGCTCCTGCACAAATTAAATTCGCGTGAATCCTTAGATTACTTTTAGATGGGATCCCCGTATTTGATTTTGATACGGTACTAGTATGAAGTAATCAAATACCAATAAAGGTTGCCTGCGCAAGTTAGATTGAGACTAAGCATAATCTCTATTGTCTTTTCTCTTAAGACAATTTTGTACGCCAAAGAACACATAAACGATTTCTTTCGACTTGAGCTCTGAAAATTGTTCTTTCTCCTATTCAACTATTTTGGGTTAGATAAATTAATTTTAAATATTCAACATCGCTGTTTTACTTTTGCTAGTTTAATTAAAAGTTGTAAAAGCTTTTCAGCTTAGGGAATATCAACAACGGAAAATTTGGTTATATAAGTTTCACCTTCTAAGAAAGTTATATTACGATCTGTAAAGCAGTGTCTATTCAGATAGACTGCTTTTTATAGAGTGCCTTGGGTATAGCAAAGAGTAGTTATTACGAGTATTATTGCATTGGAAAGACCCAAAATTCACTAATCCTGCTTATGTTACGTCGTAGTTACCAAAGCTTTGATTTCACGTTATAGGCAATATAATGCCATATATTTAATGAATTCACCACTCCAAATTAGATGAATGAAAACATTATTTATGGGCTTAACAGAATGAAATAGAAATTATTAAACATATTTAAAGTAAGAAATAAGAAAAGTCTCGATATAAATCAAAACCATCAGTATCATTACATTAAGATCTCTTTCAGACTAGTAAAATGCAGCAGGAGATTATTATATACAGGCGAGGGGTGGCTAATTAAAAACGAAAGGGTAATATCAACGAGAAGTTATGTCATTGAGATATTCTAATTTAATTATAAAACAAGCTGTTTCGCCTAGTTCATGAAATATGCGACGATATCTAGCAAACTTGTACGTTGCATGAAACTAGCTTGGCTACGTGCTAATTTCATGAAATAGGCAAACATTTGCGTCCTAGCATGTGCTAAGAAATTTCAGAAATGAGGCGTATACATACATACATTTTCCACTAATTTTAACATCTAAGTGTATCAAGTAACAATCCAACAATTAATTATTATCAAAAAGCAGAGTTCTAATTATTATCAAAAAGCAGAGTTCTAATTATTAGTAAAACAAAAATTTTGTTTACTAGAGAAATTCTGAATTAGAAAAGATAATACTTAGTACGTCGTTTAATAGGAAATCATCTCTTGTAAAAACTGTAAGTTACTTTTATAAGATGTAAACATTAACTCGGAAATTCAGAAATACTCAGTATTCAGTAAGTTACGTTTAACTTTATCATTTGTAATATTGAAAAACAAAGTATGCAATTAACAATTTAATTAATCGTAAGAGAAGGAGGTGTTAAAATTCCAAGAGCTCAGAAAGTAGCAAGAAGTTATTTAATAAAATTTTAATTCGCATATTTGAAAAGGAAGAAATTTGTTAAAAGCAAAAACCGCAACAGAAAGCCACAAGCTGGTTTTTGGAATAATGTAAAACAAACTGACGCTATAAACGCACCAAGCTCTACCGACCTAGAACATAAAAATTTAAAACTTTAGAAAGAAAAATCTGTGATATTTGAACACTAGAGATTTTTAAACAAATTTAAGATTTCAATAAAGAAAACATTAATAATAATTAGTTTACACTATTTACTACTAGATGTAATTCAGTAAAATAACTACATAGGTTATTCAATAGTTATTTATTTGGTAAAGTTCAATAATGAAAATGTCGTAACCTGCACTCTAGATTCTTGTCAAGACCTTCCAGTTATCCATCTGAATAGGTCAAGCTAAATTACTAGTGATGCTCTAGTGATTTTCGTCCCCTTTTTGGTTTAATTAATTTACTGTTAGCTGGGGATAATTTAGGAGATACAGGCAACGAGCACCAACATGTAAAAGTAGCAAGTAAAACAAAAGCAATCTTGGCTAACAGAAAGTAGATAGTTTGACAGATGCGATAAAGGGAATTTCTGTTTAAACTTTTAACATTTCAAGTTTTTCTTTTTAGTGAAATATGGGACCCCATTTGAAAGGAAGACAATCTTTGAGGAGTTTATCACTACTTTTAAACAAATCGAAACTGTTTTAAATTTATACCTACATGAATTCTATCCAAATTTGATCTTTTCATTTTTATTCAGTTTAATCGTACCCATCATTAGTCCGCCCAACACTATAATGTGTTTTGTTATACTAAAATTAGTTTGTTAGCCTTGCCTATAATAGTATTGTTACGTATTGTTCTAATCTACGACTTTTTGAAAGTTTTTCCAGGATTATACGACTTAATTTTCTCTTAAGCGCTTAATTATATATACAGTACCTTTGTACTAGATGAATTGCTCACAGCACTTTTGAGAAATCGATCCTTTTTCTTTATTAGATTCGTACTCAAGCTTCGTTTGTTTTTTGTTCTATAAAAGAAATAATAGATAAAATTCAATCATAACTTAGTTACAGGTGAAGTAAACATTTCTCTTCTGTATGATTGATCAATTCAAGCTTTGGAAATATTTCTTGTCTGATTTTTTTAGCAAACATAAAAAAGCAATTTACTGCCTAAAAAATAAGATAGTAGTTAAAGAAAAAAAATTCGAGTTGACTTAAGAAGGAAAATATCAAAATATTTCTTCTCGGATATTACATTATCTTGTCTTTATTTGATTTTCCGTTTGCGTTTTATTTTCTCATTGT